>CM042334.1:22959465-23414465 GCA_023566125.1 Zingel zingel
TGTCCAGATGCATTGAGGCTGAGATAATGTAATTGCTGAGAATTTGGAAGTTCTTGTGACCATTCTGAAATAAAACTTAGACATGGTGGCTATTTTATAAACTAATTTCAGCAATAAAATAATTATTATATATATATATATATATATATATATATATATATATATATATATATATATATATATATATATAAATAATTATTTAAATTTGACTGTATTTGGCCACAAATAAATAAATATGTCTGAACTTCGTCACCTGGATTTTATTACAGGCACGTGCACATTCAAACTATTTTCAGATTTAATTTTCATAAAATAAAATTGAAGTAAATAAATAAATAAAAAAAAAAAAATATATATATATATATATATATATATATATATATATATATATATATATATATATATATATATATATATATATATATATATATATATATATATATATATATATATATATATATAACTATGAAGGCTTTGTTTTGGTGTCTGGTTGCATTGGGGGAATTTACTCTCATGGCCTTACTATTTAAAAAATCCTGGCTACAGTCCTGATAACATCACTAGCAGGCAGTGAAAATCATGTGGTTCAAAATTTGAAGTTTCCAGGGCTGAGAAAAATCCTTTAGATTTTCTCAAAAGGCATAATCACAAATCCAGGCTGTTTTTCTTAGTTAATATGATTCATTCAGTTGGTCACACAGTACATAAGTCTCAAAGAACAGTGACATAAAACTTTAAACCTGGATGCAAAATAAATTCCTAGAATTTTTTACCAATTGAAAGAATTGAATTGAAAAAAAAAGTGTATTTTTTTTCTAAGGATTAGTTGGATGTAAGGAAATCAATGAGAAAGCTCCACATTTACAAATAAGAGTACATTTGAGAATTCTAGGAAATAGTCAGATTTACAAACAGCAGAAGAAGCGAGTCCAGAAAGACGACCTGATTTTCCTGATGAGCTGCAGTTTGTCTGAGGTCTGGTAGCAATGAAACTCTCTGCAAAGGTCAGCGGTGAACTCAGAGGAGAGGAGGAGCGGCGCTGGTCGCCAGGCTCACCTCAGGACAGAGGGTCAGCTCCGTCACAGCCTGGATAGGACTGTTGACCTTTCTGATGTCAGAGTAGGGCTCTCTCTCTGTGTGTGTGTGTGTGTGTGTGTGTGTGTGTGTGTGTGTGTGTGTGTGTGTGTGTGTGTGTGTGTGTGTGTGTGTGTGTGTGTGTGTGTGTGTGTGAGAGAGAGAGTGTGCCCTGGCCTGGGGGAGGATTGAAGGCAGGTCATATATAAATGTGCCCACATGTTGAGAAGGGGATACATATCTCTGCCTCTGCATTTGGATTTTTGTTTTGTGGGGTGTTTGAAGTTGGATATCAAAGTAGTAAATAAAGAACGCATGCACATATAGAGGGGGAGGAGGGGACCTTGGTACTTTGTAAAACACCTCGGGTTTCTGTTTTTGGCCCACACACTAGAGAGTCCTTGGCAGAAGCTAAATGGACGAAAGTAAATAAAAGTGGCCATTATGTGTGGGCTCCAGTAAATAGCTGCTCTCTTGTCTCTCTGTGCTTCAAAAAGAGGGGCGGAAGATGCGATCACGAGGAAAGCCTGTGTCTTTTCTTCTCCAGCCACTATAGAGGGGGTCTGGCTCCCCTCCTCTCTGCCTCCCCCCTTCTTCCTCTTCTTCTTCACCCCCTTTTGCTCCTCTCTCCCCTCTTCAGCTTTCTCTCTCTGCTTCCTGTTTCTCTCTCCATGTTCACTTTCTGTCATTCCTCTACTCTTCGTCCTTCTCCTCTCGCTGCCTGGCTTTGCCCGCCCAGTGTTTCTCAAACATGCAGGAAGGGAGGGAGATCAATGGTGTCCTCGGAGAGGGAATTACACAGCTGAATTTCGATGAGAACTGAAGAAAAGGAGGAGGAAGGGGAGAACAAGTAGAGGCGGGGAAGGCATGTGAAAAGGGAGAGAGAGAAGAAGGATAATATATCCTTCAAGAAAAAAAAAAAAGGAAATGGGTGGAATGTGGAAAAGTATGTAGAAGACTGGATGAGTGTGTGAGCCTCGCAATACTTCTAATCTAAGTCATTTAAGGTGTGTGTTTGTGTATTATGTGTGTTGCTGGACCGAGATAACATCCATAACTGTGAGCATGCGGGCCGTAATTTGTGCTGACAAGTGAATGCCTGTGTCTGTGTCTTATTTGCTGAGATTGAAGAGATCTTCACTGTTTATAAGGAGGAAGCTGCTGTGTTTGCATCAACACACACACAAGGGTAAGAGGAATGAGAAAATAGCAAGAGACCGGGGGGGGGGAGAACAACGGCAGCTGTACGTTGAGATTTATACCATCAGTGTCAACTTTTTGTCTATCCTGGTGTGATATTATGAGGTGAGATGTTAACGTGTATTCAAAGTTGTGGGCTTAAATGTGACCTTTGACCTTTGCTAAGAGTTTTTTTTCCTTCATCTTTTTGGCTGAACATCCCAAATAAAAAAAAATAAAAAACACACACAACTAATTCCTCCCTTAACTCTAACGGTATACCCAGGTTTGTAAGTATCTGTATCTGTGAATGGGATTTTGTTTGTGTTGCTCACAGCTTTGAAAATAGACATTGATTTAATTGAATCATGTTTAAAAGCAGTTTGTCTTTCAAGAAAAAAAATGTCCTGGTTATCCACAGACCTCACCAACATATTTCATAGGGACCTGTTTTTGGTAAAAAAGTAGTTTATGTAGGTTTTTTTTAATTTTTTTTTTTTAACTATTTTGCTAAAAATGTGTAATTTTGTTTTATTTGAGCTCCATATGTGAAATTCCATTATCCTCCAATATATTGGGATATCAGCAGAAATTGGATAAGGCCAAAGAAACTAACAAATGAAAAGACACAACAGCATGGCTAAATACCACTGTGATTTTTGTGTAGTGACCCTTTCAAAAAAGTTGCATCAAACTTAATGAAAAAAACAAACACACGTGGCTTCTTGCATGGCACCGATAGATGAGAAAAATGAGACACACTTCAGTTCAGTTTCTTTGTTAAAATCAACTTTGAACATCTCAGAAATCTCCATTTTTTCTTCCTCTGCTGACCCTACAGCATTCTGCAAGATTCACAAAAGAAGACTTATAAAAGACTGTGAGAAAAGTTTAGTTTCATTTACAGGAAACTCTTTTGCAGGATTTGGTAATGGTCAACAGAGTTGAAAGCAAATGTGGCAAACTGTCCGCCCCAGACCTCCGGACTCTTTCACCTAGCTACTTTAATGTCAAACCGCGGTCTGTTTTTTGTCATGTCTCCTCTATGTAATCCTTTTGCGGTTGGGAAAATTCTGTGCACAGAGCCATTTAAGTGCATTTCAAGAAACAAAATTTAATAAAAGTATTTTAGTCTGTATCATACAGGGCCATTTACTGGGTTTGTTGAGGTGCGTTCAGGCTGCTGTCTATTCTGTCTCTGTTTTTAATAAATCAGCAAAGCAATAAAATAAAAATAAAAAAATAAAAAAAACAGGAATAATCTGAATATTCATTGGGTAAGGACCTGGCTGTTCGTCTGGTAAGTGCCGCTCCTAAAATCCTAATGATGCTGCTGGCACCAGGGATCCATATAAAGCAGCGTTTCAAATGAAAGGCCTGTTTTCTGGCCGAGCAGCCGCAGACGGCCACAGAGAAAGGAGCAGTGGAGGAGCCTGAGGAGAACCTGGGATAACACCGTCCCTCCTGGCTCTGAACTCTGCACAGGGCTTGAACGTTGTCAATTACTGGGAGATATAAGGGCCCGGCCCATTTCCACCACTTTACTGAGTCCCCTTCAGTTGCAGCCCGCTCCGACTGTAAATTATCACTCCCCTGTCCCAGGTTTGCAGCAGTTTGGAGTCACCAGTGAGACCCTGCTCTGTCTCGTTCCCAATCTGAAGGAATTCCCTCCCTCTGTGTGCCAAACCCCAAACCTTTGCAAAACGGAGCTGTCGAGCATGCAGCTGCACGCCCATGTGGACACGCTCACTCGCAAACATTGATTTAAACACACACAAATGCACACAAATGTTCGTATATGGGTATATAAAATCCCCTGGAGCTATGGATCATTGGGAACAGGTAGAGTTTAGCTCACACACACGTACACACACACACGTACACACACACACGTACAGACACACACACACACAGGCTGTAGATCATTGAGGTGGGCAGGGACGTCAGCACTCCCATACACAGTGAGCCTTATTGCAGAGTTTAATAGAGGAAAGCCAGCATGAATCCCCACAGTCATTCTGTTCCAGTCAAACACACCATTCACTTTCCTCTGGCCCTGTGTGTGTGCGTGTGTTAATACACACATGCAAGTACATACTGTACATCATGTGCTTCAGTGTGCAATGTATGTGTGTGTGGGTAGATATGTATACAATATGCATTTATGAATGTGATTGAGTGTTTTCGTGCAAATGTAGTGTGTGTGTGTGTGTGTGTGTGAGTGAGTGAGTGAGTGAGTGAGTGAGTGAGTGAGTGAGTGAGTGAGTGAGTGAGTGTGTGTGTGTGTGTGTGTGTGTGTGTGTGTGTGTGTGTTAGTAAAAAAAAGACTATTTTCTAAACACAGACCCTAATGTAGAAAATGATTCTTGTTTGCTGTCAAAAGAGGAAATAAACACATAAACAGTCAGAGTGATGAGTGGGTGATTAGTGTGGCGTTACTCTCACCCTACAGTGCATTATACTGTGAAATATAAGTAATGAGATTTGTATTATTACTTTCAGTTATGTCAGATAATGGGACACTTGACAATCTCAGTAATAATAGCAAATACAGCAAAAAAGAATAAAAAATATCCATAATGCTTTGGGAGTGTGCATTTGCAAGCATTAATAAAGTAAAAGCACTAAAATATTTTCATGCCGTAGTAACATGTTTAGTTTGTGGTGGAAACTATCCAAGTTGTGATGTTTATACACTTTCACCCAAAACCAGTTGATCTGAGCAAGGAACTAAATTCTTCCTGCATCTAAACACAGTGATTAATGTCGACATTAACACTTACATACACATTGCACATGCATGCATACAGAGCTGAGCGGTGCAGATGGCGCCTTGGCATCTCTCTCTCTCCCCACGTCATCTTAAAAAAAAACAAAAAAAACACCCGCTCTGCTTCCAAATTGATTTCACAGAGCAAGAACCCCCCCTGGAGATTAACAAAGTAAATTCCACTTCTTCTCTCCAAAAGAAGCACCCACCATTTTTTTTTTTTTGCTTAAACCTCAGATAAACAGAACGGACAGGATTTCCTTGAGACTATACGTCCTTTATCTGTGATTCTAGGTGCTATGTAATTGTGGATGGAGTCTAATGTGTGGTCCATTTGCTTCATTAATGGGGCAGACGCAAGCCGTTCAGCCAAGAAATCGCCTATTGTTTCCTTTACCTTTCCGTTTTTAATGTGTGGCATTAGTCCAGCAGTTGTTAGTGCTAGACCATAGTGCTTTGCTGATGGTCAAATGACAAAGTCTTAATAGAATATAGTGGGACGGGCAGGACAAAGGTGGGCAATGTTCAGCTGGATGCAGCCAATTTCTGTGTGAGAGGCCTGCCTAAAAACCCTATTCATAGGCCGTCTAATGCTGGTGCGTAATTAAATGTGATTACTGGAGCAGAGGGCTCCTCTCTCCCTCTCTGAGGGCCACACACAGGACTGGAGGCAACGTGCATGCGCTCATTAAGGAGGCGCTAACAGATGTACACAAGCAACGACCACAGGCATACCTAAAAATCTAAGCCATATCTCTCTCCCTGATACACAAACACAAGTACGAAATCATGTATCTCCAAAATGTCAACTTTTCAGGTGCAGAGAAAAACAGGATTGGATTTGAAAGGGAATAAGCCCAAGGGTGGCTGGATTTTTTTCAAGCAAGGAGTATGTAACCCTTCAACTGTTTAAACATGATTTGCAGATGCAAGGTTTTTACCTGACAGTTTGTAGCCCACCCAAACAAACACATACCAAGTAACGCAGCAGTAAATAAAAATCAGGCTAAACTATGACCTCCAGTCAGTGATAATCATAAAGCAAACAAGCAGAAACATAAACAAAAATCAATTATGGTTTCCATCCACATGCACGCACAGACACACACACACACACACACACACACACACACACACACACACACACACACACACACACACACACACACACACACACACACACACACACACACACACACACCTTGTCTGGCCCTCTCTCCGGTCCAGTTTCCTGGGCAGACACGGTCCCCTGGTGCTCATGGGAAATAGTGAGCATGCCAGACCCCACAAAGGCGTCCTTTCAGCCGCCCGCATGCTTGACCTGTGTGGGGTCAGCGCTCTGCTTTGTGCCCCGCAACCCCTGAGTGACCCGGGGTCACGGTAAGGGCCCGAGGTCAAATCCAGATGCCTGCGTCTAATTTCGCCCCAACTGGGTTATCCGTCCAAATCTGGCCTAACATTTGCCCCCGCCTACCCCACCCTAAAACCTACTACTACCTCCACACATGACTGAGTCTCATAGGTACTATGCAGCCTAATTGGACTACTGTGGAGTAGTGCTCACACTAAAGCTCTCTTATATACCATCTTACTCTCTCTCTCTCTCACTCACACACTCACTAACACACACACATGATGGCCTGACCCCCTGTAACTGCACTAATACCCCATCCCATGGCCTTTGGTCCATCTTGAGGGATTAGGTGCAGAAAGACACACATACAAGCACAGATACACACACACACACACACACACACACACACACACACACACACACACACACACACACACACACACACACACACACACACACACACACACACACACACACACATTTACAAGCGCAGCAGGCCTGGCTGAGGGTCTACCTTGAGGGATTAGGTGCAGAGAGACAGGACCCTCTAGCCAATCGACCGGTCTGTCACATTGATTTTGAGGGGTCACTGGTGCACAATGGCCAGGGTTTTCCTGCCTTAACCTCTCTGATCACACACATATGCACACACACACACTCATACACATGCACATGTAATGACAATACACGTTAATTATATCATTTACGTAAAAAGGCAGGGCTGGAAAAGTGCTGGGTTAAAATGCTGAAATAATGTGTAAAAAATAAAACCTATGAATTGGAATCCAAAGAATAGAACCTTTTAAGCAACCAATTAAGATTAAAAATGATTACATATTCAATTATAAAAGTGTGTTTTCAGAGTTAAAGATGAAGATATTGAAAGAATGTATAAATGCTGCAGACAGGACACACACACACACACACACACACACACACACACACACACACACACACACACACACACACACACACACACACACACACACACACACACACACACACACACACACACACACACACACACACACACACTTCAAAATTCCCCCCTGCTTCTGAAAATCCTCCGTCCCCGGGGGAAAGCACAACCGGCTGGGGGAAAGCTCCCAGGTCAACCCCCCCTTCCAACCTCTCTCTCCTTCTTCTCTTTCCTGGTCAGACAACACAATAGATGTCTATCAGAGAGGGCACCGGGCCGGCGCTTTGCCTGACTGAAATAAACCCAGCTACAACATTTCAGGTGTTCGGGCTGAGTATTTTTTCTGACGTCATCCACAATTTGCCTGTTCTGTTTTAGTCTTTTTTTTGTTCCCCCTCACACCTCGCATCCCTCTGTTGCCTGCTTCCCTTTCCTGAAGGGAATCTATATGGCATCTGGAAAAACAGGATTCATGCACGTCTGTTGGTATTGTTATGATTACAGAGCTCGTCAGTGATGGAAGAACTGGACTGGATCCTTAGTTAAGTAAATAAAGCAACACAATAATGTTACTCAAGTACAAGTAAAAACCCTTCATTCAAAACTCCTACTTAAGCAAAGAAAAATGGCCCATGTGAATAAAAGATTATTATAGGCCTATATGACATTATTAGATTTTCACTGATGCATTAAGGTGTCAATAACATTTGCTGTTGTAGCTGGTTGTGGTTTATATAGTTCATATAAAGTCTATTAGGTTCATATAAAGTTATATAAAGTTCATATAAATATATATGCTAAGTGCTTAGGAGTCACAAGACAAATCTAGGGGGTCATGAGATGATAATGATCCAGATAGAGGTAGGACAAAAGAAAAAACATAAAAATGCTACATACATTTCTTTTTTTAGTCTCTAATCTTTGTTTTTTGTGTGAAATATTTGGTAATTTGACCACTTTGGGCGTTGAGCAGTTGTATTTAAAGGAAACCATCTGAAAAGAGTAGAGGGGAAAATCACTCTTTGGTAGGACTGACAGCTCACACACATCTGAAACGTGACAAAGGGCCCTAAGTAGACACTGTTGTTGTAAGAGGTCAAAAGCCAAATGCTTGAGAGCCACTAGTTTCATCTTTAAGAATTACTTGTATTTTATAAGATTATCACATTCTTTTGAATGTAAAATCTTGGTCTGAAAAGTATAGGCCTAGCTATCATATGAATGTAGGGTGGTAAAAGTACTATAATAGTAGGCTATTTTCCTCTGAAATGTAGTGGAGTAGAAATTAAGTAAGGCTTATGCAAAGTAGGCTACACGACAACAGAAAGTTCGTAAAAAAAACCATAAAACCATGAATACGCTGCTGAAGCTAGAAGGGCATTACTGTAAGAGGAAAGGAATGGAGGTTTTTAACCATTCAAGTATGTTCATGAGTGTAATGTGACCACTAGTGGGCGCCCACGTATTTCAATAGTAATGAAACCAGCGGGCTGTGTTCTCTTCTCTCACCTCCTCGACTATAATCTCTACTTCCTGGATACGCCGTTTAGAAAAATAATCAGGTTGGATTTGCAGTTATATCGCATACCGAGTTTCCTTCAACCTGTTGTATTTACACACACGAAGACGCATTTTTTTTTAACGAGAAATGCCCATTTAATGTCAGGAAATTAACGATAATGACGACGTAATATGGGACCGCGCCGCGGTAGTCGCAGAGAAAGGTGACTAACGTTAACTAACTAACGTAATGAAGCTAGGCTACTAGCTTATGTTATGTTCTGACATGTTGGTGTTTATTTTAATACGTGTTCTTTTTTTTAAATATAAATAAAAAATAATATATATATATATATATATATATATATATATATATATATATATATATATATATGTATATGTGTTTATGTTAGTGTGTATTTTACAAAACGACAAAAAGTCTCAAACGTTACACTCCGCTGTCTCTGTGTTTTCTCCTAGAGCGCCACGTCATTGATCGACGGAGGAGTCAGAAAAACAGAGCCGCAATTTAGTTCGAGTCCCCGCTTTGGACCAGATAATAGACGGTTATACTTCACCGTTTGCCTTCACTTTGCTTGACATTTTCTTACCAAAGGAGGACCAGTCAATAGGCGGTTCAAAATGACGGCGTCTAACTGGGGTCTCATCATGAACGTGGTGAACAGCATCGTCGGAGTCAGTGTACTCACCATGCCCTTCTGCTTCAAACAGGTGGGTCACCTAGCTATAGCTATATATATATATATATATATATATATATATATATATATATATATATATATATATATATATATATATTCTTCGCGGTGGAAGACGTATTTAGTTTATTTATTTAAGTAAACAGTATAAGTCAGTATACTGTATATAAACAGTATAAGTCCTGCATTTAAAAGTAATACATGTATGTATGTATGTATTATAAAACAAGTAAAAGTACATATTATGCAAAATGACTAATGTCAGTGTTATATTTTGGGCATTATTATTGTTGCATTAACATGTAAGCAGTACCTTTTTAATGTTGCAGTTTGTCAGGGTGGAGCTCATTTTAACTGCATTATTGGATAGTTTAATCTTTTAATAATGCATCATATTTGATAAAATGGAAACATAGGAAACACGCAGGCAGCTATATACACCCTTTAAAACCTGATACATTATACTGTACAGCAGCATCGCTAGAACCTAAAAACAACTCATGTCAAGTTGTCACACATCAAGTGCAAATTAACAAGCTTCAGTTTGCCGAAATAATGGTATTTGCAGTCAGTTGTAGTTTGGAGTGGTGTTGAATTTTTACAGCCTTTTAGTATAACAACATTCATTCAACAGCATCACATGACATCCCTAACCCGCCACCCAGTTGTGTAATCAAACTGAACATTGTAACCTTCAGCTTGATACTGATGAGAGTGTGCTTCATTTTGGCCTTTGTTTGATTTGTTTTGTCATTGTACGAGGACATCCGCGTGAAGGGACGTTTACTTTACAGTTTTTTTTTTTTTTCCGATTGCTAAACGACACTGGGCACAACTGAAGCCACATGTACAAAACTCAAACTACAGTCTGCACTACCAACAGTCACCTGAACTAAACAGTTCACCTCTCCTGCAAAACTCATGCCAAGCAACACAATTCTTAACACACGTCTCCAAACAGGCTCAGTGCAGCCAAACACTATGAACAGTCCTCACTGAGATAACACACACACTGTCACTCAGAACACACTGAGTAAAAACACTAGCGTCAAACACTAATACAGAAATTACAAACTTTCTCATTTTTAAGGTTTGAACAATTTGAAGTGACTTCACACTACTCAATAGTTTCTTTAAAGAAAATATATGGATGTCATGTAATATACCAATTTGTACATAAGGTAAACAAGAAGGAATGAAAATCAGCAGTTTGCTTCAATATAGTATTTTGTAGGGCTGCAACTAACGATTATTTTCATAGTCGATTAATCTGTTGATTATTTTCTCGATTAGTTGTTTGATCTATAAAAATGTCAAAGTCATAGTGTGACTAATCCTGCCTCTCTCCAGCATCATGTGGCAAGTTTTCTTCATCACATTGGATGTCTGCATCATCTCTAAATACAAATGAATGTGGTGTTTCCATTGCTTTCACCTCCATTACTTTCTGAAAAACAGTAAGAACACAGTTTTACTATAGTAAGGATATAGTGTTTTTCACATTTCTTTTTTTATAGCTGTGTATGTAACCTCAGACATCTTACCTGGACATGTTGGTATCTTTGCTCTTATACCTGTTTCTCTGAAACGGTACAGTGTATAATTGTTTCATTCTTATATGGTGTTTGTTTACAAAATAAGGCTTTCTGAGCTTTCTCTGTATAAATACCGTATGTGTTCACTGACTAGTCTAAAACAAGACACCTGCTTAGGCTTTCAGCTAAAATTGCAATCAGCAGTGTTTGATAGGCACCAGACTGAAATCTATTCTGTTTTGAATGTGTGGTTAACAGTTTTGACAGCAGTGTGTTGGCATTTGAACAAAGTGCTGTAAATCCACAGTGTTGTGCACCTTGTGGTTAAAGGGATGGGATACGTGTGTAGAGTTTTGAAAACCGTGTTCAAGCAATGTAAAACAAAGTAGAGTTTGGTCCACATGAACTGCTGCTGTGCAGACTGTAGTTTGAGTTTTGCACATGTGGCTTCAGTTGTGCCCACTGTCGTTTAGCAATCGAAAAAAATGACGGAAATGAATGACGGAGTTGCTTTTTATAGCTGAGCAACTTCCTCATCAGATCAATGGACGCTTGTTTGAACATAAACCGCATCTCAACTGCAGCAGGAGTTCACTCTCCCCATTAAATCATTTAAACACCCTTTGTCTTACAGGTTTTGGCACAAATGCCAAACTTGGTTTAGCCCCTCTGTGTTTGCAAAAGCTTTGCTGAAGTACATTTTGGCAAGATACTGTAGAGCAGCAAGGCCTTACCCTCCAACATCCCTGTGGAAAACAGGGTAAAGCCAGGAATTCATAACGTATCATTGTCGTCACCAAAGGAAATTATGATATATCATTGTCATCACAGTATGAACTCAGGAAACTAGCAGAGCATTTCAGCCTGCTTCCTACTTCACTGCGTCTCTGTTTGTTATTAGTGTACACAGGTACTAAGCAAGTTCAACATTTGTGCAGTATTTGTAGGTCTTTCTGCACGGAAGGAACTAAACAAGATACGAGGTGGGGGTGGCACTTCTTTAAAATGCTAAATGTTCCCCAGCATAACATAATATTTTATTGGACCCTTGAACTCCCTTTCAATTATAAAAACAAATACACCTCTCAGACAAAAGGCAATCAAAAGTAGCCCTCTTAAACGTAGCATACAGTTGTTTTATCGCGCACACTCTCTTGAAGCTAATTGTTGTGTTCCAGTCATAGATTGTATAAATGTGTGGATAAAATTAGTGTCATTGCTCAATATTTTATGTTGTGGATATCCTGTACACGGATAAGCTATCCGTTCTTTTGTTATCTTGAAGTGTGTGTGTGTGTGTGTGTGTATAATTCTTCCATAGAACTTTATGTTTTGAGTCTACTGAATATAAAACTGGACAATGTGTTTCCTCCTTGAACTGGTGTTGTAATGAATTTTAAGGACTAAATGTAATCAAGATAGTTTAGTACCACTCTGAATCCTAGCCAGGGCATCAAGACTCAATCATGTCATTTTTTAACGTTGATGCTTGTATGATATGATAGAAGACATGATGAAGCGTTTAGTATTTCAGTAATATGCCAAGATTTTGGGACAACTCTTATTGTATGTGTTCTGCGTTTAAGTGTCCCTCTGTCCTCTTACAGTGTGGGATAGTGCTGGGAACTCTCCTGCTGTTCTTCTGTTCGTGGATGACCCACAAGTCTTGCATGTTCCTGGTCAACACAGCGAGCAGCACCAAAAGAAGGACTTATGCAGGATTGGGTGCGTTTAAACCGTAATGAGTGACATTGTTGTATTTATCGCTGACAGTTTGCAGTAGCAACAATAGCCATCGTGACTGAAGTAGACAGATAAAAAGGTGTCAGCAACAGAAGCTTCAATTCTAGAAAACCACATCACTACCCACAATGTTTTTTTCCCCGACACTGCCATCTGTTTGCCCACATGTCGTTCGCACACTGATGTCACTCCCTTCTCTGCAGCCTTCCATGCTTACGGGAAACCAGGAAAAACAGTGGTGGAGATGAGGCAAGTCTTATTAGTAATTCACTACGCACATTATGCTGTATTCAAAGTGTATATAATGACTTGATTCCCCCCCCCCACCCCCATATAATTATCATAGACATATACAAAAAAAGTGTATTTATTTCCAAAACCATAGACGCTAATAATAATGCCGATTTCCCCCTGTCCCATCTCTCTCTTTCTTGCAGTATGATCGGTTTGATGTTGGGGACCTGTATTGCCTTCTACGTCGTGATAGCTGATCTGGGCTCAAGTTTCTTCGCTCAGATGTTAGGTTTACAGGTTTGAGATCATTATTTGCTTTATAAATTCATCTGTCAATCTTTGAGCATGTGTTTCATATCCAGAGCTCCCCTCTGCGTTCCCCTTAACTTTACTCTTAAGCAACCAAACCAGCTAATCACTGTAGTAAATGTTGGAATAATAAGAGGTAAATGGACAAACTAACAATTGGTAGAATCAAGTCTGTAAATAAGTTCTGAAGAAACAATGTTGTATTCTCATGTCCCACTCCTCTAAAGGTGACTGGCAGTTTCCGCGTGCTGCTGCTGATCGCCGTGTCTCTGTTCATCGTCCTCCCTCTGAGTCTGCAGAGGAACATGATGTCCTCCATCCAGTCCTTCTCTGCTATGGCGCTCATGTTCTACACGCTCTTCATGTTCACGGTGAGCCCAGCAACACACAGACAGCGTCACTGCATGCTATGCAGACAAACAGACTGCAGTGGCATTGCTTATGGAGGACAGGTTTTTTTTTTTTTTTTTTTTTTACAGTCTTTTGAATATTGCTTTTGTTTAGATTTTGTTGGTGGGTTTTTATGTTCCAGTACCAGAGTTGATTTTGAAACCAACGTGCTCTTTATTGTAGTCTTCTTCCCCACAGACATAGTACATATAAATACTAAAGATGCATTTATAACTTGCAGCACAGTGTCACACCTTGCTGTCTGTTCTAACTTACCTGGTTTTCAGAATCATTTTCAGATGAATGTTTGTTTCGTTTGAATTTCGCTGTGTTCTGTGTTAATTCCTCCTTTTTTACTCCATTGTACAGAACTATGTCCTTCTTACCGACACAATATTGTCTTGCTCCTCTTTTTGAAAGAGCAAATTCACACTAAATCACATCCGGCAGAAAACAATTGCTGCACTGCTCTTTGTAGGCTGAAACAAAGGCTCTCCCCTGGGAAGGAGACACCACTTGGAAATGGCCACTAGAGACATTTTAAGCACTATAAGTGCGAAGTAAATGGAGGTCACATAGTCAACTCCACTAAATCACAAACATTTGTTGCCAGACATAAATATGTCAAATGCATTTGATATATTTCAGACTTATTTTTATTGGAAAGACTTTTATTTTCCTAAGTCAGTACAACATTGCTATTTGTAAATACCTTTCTGCCCCATTCAATCAGCATTGAGTTAAAACCACTATGGCTGCTGGCTCCTGTAATATTTCTAATGTTAATACTAACCTTTTATGGTTATTTATAAATAATAATTCCTTCAAGAACCTGGAAAAATGAGAATGTTCAAGGTTGAGGACTCACATGGCTAGTCACATTGTTAGCCATGTAGCCTTAACTCAACCTTTTGTTGGGGTTGTGAATTTCTTTGAAACATTTCAATTGTGTTACACTTCTGGCTACACTCCAATCAGTGATATCATAGCAGGGGACTGTTTAAAACAGTTGTGTACCCCTTTACAACATGTGTTTCCTTTTTTCTGGTTGTGCAGGTTGTTTTGTAGTAGCATTTCAGATTTGTTTGCAAGGTGAAAACAATACATCTACTGTACAGTGTAAACTAGGGCTGCAACTAACGATATCTTTTCATGGTCGACTTTTACTTAATCGATTATCTTGAATTTCTTTTAATTAATCGAACTTAATTAAAACGAACTCTAGGCTGATTACTCTAAAGTCTATTACATTTTAGAAAATGGGGGAAAATGTTGATCACAATTTCCTAGATACCTCGGTGACGTCTTCAAATAGCTATTTTTTGAAGATATTAAACTGCTCCCGGTTAATGGACTAGTCGTTTCAGTACTAGTGAAAACTCAGCAGAGAATTGCACATGTTTTCATGTGAACAGTCCAGTCCAATCAGCCATCAGTACAGCATGAAGCACAGTTTGGGCCCCATTAACATATATTAAAATACTTGCTGTCAATGTTGCTGAATGAGGACGCACAGCACTGCACTCCTATGCCACTAAAGTAGCAATTGGTACAACTTCCCATTAGGTCGTTCAGTGCTCCTCTCTTTGCATTTAACGCTAAGCAACACTGACCATACAGCTCTGATGGAGTGTTGCGTCATAGGTTGGAGTGTGTTCAGAGGTGCAACATACTATAAAGTTTGACTCTAGTGACTGTTCAGCAGAAGTTTCCTGCCTGGTGTGACTCAGGTCATTTTACTCTTTAAATGCACACAAGTTTGTGTGTGGTTCTGTTTTCCTGACCCGTGTCGCTGCTTCCACAGACACTGCTGGTTACAGTCTCCTTTGTGTGATGTGACGTGTAGTTCCGTAGCATGGCGATAACCTGGAGCAGTGGTGTGGTGTGTGTGTGTGTCTGGCTTTAGATCCAGGCCCGGCCCAGTCCAGACCCCTAACCCTCTAACAGTGATGTATCTCCTTTCCTTCCCTCCTTTCATCCTACCCTTCGTCTCTCCTCTCTGCTCATTTGCACCCCTTTACTTCTTTTGTCCTCCTCTTTTTCCCACGTGTTCTTCTGCTATCCCTCACTCTCCTCGACTACCTCCTCTCCTCCTCTGCACTGCCTTTGTTTGCTCCCCTCTCTCCCACCGCTGTTTCTGCTGCTGTTGCTGTAGATAGTGTTGTCGTCTCTGCGCTATGGCATAATCTCTGGGTCCTGGGTGGAGCGGGTTCACCTGTGGCGCTTCAAGGGCGTCATTCAGTGCCTGCCTATTATCGCCACAACCTTCTGCTGTCACCCGTAAGTAAACCACGGAAACCACCCCTGATATAACACCACCGTAAGGGCAGTCGGGGGGGGGGGGTGGGTGGAGAATGATGGAAGCCAGATGTTTTCCCCTGCATCTTCAAACCCCCCTCCAACCTACCTGAGTCTTCCACCCACTCCTCTCAGTCATCCTGTGTGTGTGTGTGTGTGTGTGTGTGTGTGTGTGTGTGTGTGTGTGTGTGTGTGTGTGTGTGTGTGTGTGTGTGTGTGTGTGTGTGTGTGTGTGTGTGTGTGTGTGTGTGTGTGTGTGTGTGTGTGTGTGTGTGTGTGTGTGTGTGTGTTGGTGGCAGTAGTAGTAAGGCAGAGAAGTGTAACATACTGAAGTGAAAGTTTAATCTTTGCTGCCCTTCCACTACCGCCCCACACCCAGGATGAGCAGCCTGGGTGTGGATGTGGGAGGGTTCTGCTGTCCTTTGGGACTTTATCAGGTAATAAAAGGAGCAAGACTAAAGAGACACATGCTGATCGAAAACCTGTGGGGCAATTTTTGTCTAGATTACCCTTTCATGAGCCTTTTATTTTGATCAAATTTATGATTTCACTTTCATTCATTACATATCGCCTTCATTACTCCATTTTCTTCAGCTATGACAGGTTTTTTTGTTCAGTATGGGGTTTCTTGTCGTGTCTCTTTGTTGTGTCCCTTTCTTCGTTTTCTCTGGTTTTCTCTCCTCATCGATTACTTTCATTATCTGTCTGTGAGCCGTCAGCATGGGTGCAGCCCCCCTCCTCTTCTTCGTGCTCTTCCCCCACTTGTCTTCATTTGGTTCGGGCCGTAACCCCCTGCCCCCCCCCTCCCCCTCCTTCCCCTCAGATGGTGCTGTCCTCGTTCAAACACGGGCTGCTCAGCGACTGGTGGCTAGGGCAGGTCAATGTGGTGCGCTGGGAGGGTGTGTTTCGCTGTCTCCCCATCTGTGGGATGGCCTTCGCCTGTCAGTCGTAAGTACTTTTGCCGCCCCTCCGCCCGCAAAGGACCATGTAACGACACTAACGTCAAACAAGACTCTAAACAAGCTTCAGAATATGGAAAATCTGACAGAAGTCCTAAAAATCATGTGGTGGCTAGATGGCTCAACTGTGTGCTTTTCCACTGTCTAACTCCTGCAGTGGCACAGTGAATTGAATCTTTCATTGCTGCATGTAGAAATTGAGCAAACATCATAATTACTGCATGTGCACTTGCATCATTCCTTTAAGCCAGAGAGATGCACGCATTTGTGGTGGAGATGAGGTGGTTGTTAAGGGATTTGTAGTTGCAGAGCAAGGCTACTCATTTTTGCTAATGTGCTTTTCACAGTCAGCTCGTCCAAATCTGCTCCACCATTAGGCCTGCCCTCTGTAGAGTTAACCTGAGGCTTTAGTTGATTCTGATTGTGATTCTAAAAAAATACAAGTCAATTTGGCAGCTACGGAAAGCAACCATTTGTTGCAAAACCGTGTCATTGGGTTGTGTAGTGACTTTTAAATGTCATGACAACAAAAATTTTGCCAGAGAGTTTTCGCGGCAATCTTCGCATTGCATTAACTTTCCCTGCAGTGACTGCAGAGATCAAACCACTACATTTCACTTCTTACACTTTAATCAGAGCTTCTCTGACTCACCGTATACATTCATTTCTCCATTTCTCCCCCCCCCCCCCCCCCCCCCATCTGCATGCTCTGTCACTGCCTCTCTTGTCCTGTCCACTACGCTTTAGCGCTTGCTCTGGGTTTGCAGTGAGTTGAGTGGGCGATGGGTAACGTCCGAAGGTCTAGTGGGACCTGGATGTACGAAGTCTTATCTGTAATTTGAATGCAGCGCTGGGGGAGGATGTAGAGTGTTATGGTGAGGTCATTAGGGGCCAGATGTTTGGGTGGTGCTGCTATATGGGTTTGTTTGTGTGAGAAAAGAGTGAGGTAAGTGGCAGGAGTGGGTGACCGTCGCCTTGAGACTGGAACGAGACTTTAATTAATGTAATTGCACAAAGCCAACATAACATTATGGTACGGCGGGCGTGTTTATTAGCGAGCGAGGTGTGCGCACGTTAGAAGAAGAAAGTGTGCACTTATGTGTGTTTATGCATGTGTGTTTTGTGCGTCGTTTCCCACTAGCAGCGCTGAGTGATATTTGGCAGGGTGATTTCTTGGCCTGTGGTCAGGCCGAGCGAGGCAGGCGCTCCGTTCGGCGGCAGGCAGCTAAAGCCAAACCACTAATCAACACATTGGACTGTCGCCATCTTACAGACACACACTGATGTATTCACAGGCTGATTAAACAGCTCTCAGCACATTGGATTTTTATTACATTCATGAAATGTGTTTACTTTCAGCTAAAACATTACTTAACATCACCATTATGACGGGATGGGAGCTGGCCCCGTTGTTTTTTGGCTGCGCATTTGAATAGCGAGAAGCCGTTAGCTCACAATAGAGGGACATAAGAAAAACATGTGCGGCGAAAAATGTCCCTCGGTGATGTTACTGCCAGCATGCATTCAACTCCAAGTTAATGATATTATCTGCAGCACACACTCAAGCCCTCCCAACACACACACACACACACACACACACACACACACACACACTTCCCCACATTGGCTTTGAAGACCTTCTCCTTCATATTTTCTCCATTTAAGAGCAGTGTTAATGCAAAAACACATTAGCCTTTGAGTAAGGACTATTGAGTGACCATTAGATGCTTTAGCTCCCCACTTACAATATGCCGTTTTCTTTAACCTTGGCTATGAGATTTACTGGTTTGCGGATTAAACAAGCGTCAAGAAAAAGCGCCACGGGACAGTGCTTGCTCATAAAACCGGAGTGTGTGAAAGAAAGACGGGCAAAGAGAGACGAGGCAGAAAAGTTATGGTCTCTCTCTTCTCTCTTTTTTTTCTCCTTTTATTTATATATATATATATATATATATATATATATATATATATATATATATATATATATATATATATATATATATATATATATATATAATATAAAAGAGGGAGAAAGAGAGGAGGCGAGCACAAAGAATCTGCCAGAAAAGTTTATAATGCTCTAAAACCTGCCAGGCAATCGCTGTTATATATAAAGACTGTAAATTCACGGGTTAATGTGCCGACGGCTCCCTCCAAGCGGCCACGCTCTCTTATAGCACAGAACAGAGCATGACAGAGGGAGACAGATACCTGGGTTTACAGACAGACAGACAGACAGACTCAGGTGCAACTTCAACCAGCCTTGACTACTGTCGCCCATTCTGTGTGTGTCACACACACACACACACACACACATGCACACACTTGTACACTTCCTACATGCTTCACCCCCACTGCCATGACATTACTTCCATCTACTGCAATTAAAACATTTGGAAACACAAATTGTTAGTAAATTAAGATGTGCATTAAATTCATAATATGTAAAAAAATTCACATGCTGAGAAACTTGTTGCATTCATGTGCATGTCAGGTGTTCTTGCTTGTGCTTTACGTCCAGACTTACAAGCGCCTTAATTCCGTCTGGCGGTATGGGTTTGTAAGAATCGACTAATCAATTGATAAATCAGGGGACAAATCCATCACTTAATTATTCAGTCAATGTACTTGGTTAAACAATTGCTGGATGCTTGGGCAAAAAGGGTGCACGGTCACAAAAGGGCTTGTATCATGTGGACGTGCCAACACTGTTTGTTGTCATTATTTTGAATTCCTCATGGGGGCGGCAGAAAGTACGCACTATAGCTTTAAGCCACTGTGATGTCTTATCTCAAAACAAAATATTTAAGCAAGCTGTAATTAGTTTTATTTGCTTGTTTGACTTGTAAAGAGATTATTTTAGATCAAGTTGGTAGTGAACTACATTCATTAACAAACAATGCAGATAATCTGCAAAGTTACATCTGGGAAACCAGAAATCTGTTAACACTCAAATGGACTTAACAAGCAATAAGCAATCACAAGAAAATGAGAAAAGACATGCATCATTTGGTTATTGAGTGGCACAAATTGGCCTCCATATGGCTGCTCATTAAAGAAATCTACAGAGCAGTTTCCACTATCAAATTATTGAAGTTGTAGATATCTTGACTGTCATATGTTGCATGTTGTCAGCTGTTTGAGAATAAAAGAAAATAAGCTGATTCATGTAACATTCACAGGTCTACTTGCCCTGACTCTCACTGCCAGACTTAGGAGTGCCACATCCAATAGCTAAAAGTTGTGTATGTGATAATCCGGACAGCACATGAATGCACGAGAGCAGTCCCAGTGTGGTCTTGTGTCACGCAGCATGCAGAGTTTGTTGTTGTTGGGCTGCTTGTCTCTCACAGACAGGTGCTGCCGACCTACGACAGCCTGGACGAGCCGTCCGTCAAACGCATGAGCACCATCTTCACCTCTTCCCTCAATGTAGTCACCATCTTCTACATCACTGTGAGTGGAAACGCACTTTCACACGCACGAGCCACCGCCATTTACACTGGCTACATTTGCCACGGTCACTGCTGCTAACATGGAAACCTATTGATTTTGTGATATTACAAAGTGTCTGCTTGTTCTGATCAAACATCTTCAAATCAGTGGCTAAAAAGTTATTGAATGCTGTCAGTTATCATTTTTAATGACTTAGTGTTATGTCTCCCTCTTTCTGCTTTCCTCCCGACCCCGTATTTGGTTCCCTCTGCCTCTCTCTGAACCAGGTGGGTTTCTTTGGCTACGTCAGTTTCACTGATAACATCGCAGGCAATGTGCTGATGAACTTCCCGTCCAACCTTGTGACTGAGATGATTCGCTTGGGCTTTATGATGTCTGTGGCCGTCGGATTCCCCATGATGATCCTGCCCTGCCGCCAGGCCATCAACACCATGCTTTTTGAGCAGCAGGTTAACCTAAATGCTACTACTACTACTAATAATAATAGCTGTGAATGCTAATGGTTTAAAGATTTGGATACAAATTCAGAAACCAAAGTTAGTGTGTGATGTGTGGAAAGGCTGACTTCTGGTTCTGCGGAGGCTCCACGCAGAGCTTTCGCCATAGCCTACCTATGTGGCCTGAAGTTGATACTTGTGCGTTTGTGTGTGCGTCAATCTCTTTAAGAGAATGTGTGGGTGGGTGGGTGGTACAGCGAGTGAGAGAGTGATGGTGATTTGCTTCAGAGCAAGGACTCTAAGGCATAGTAGGAGACTGTGCTTTCTGACCACGGTCAGAAATCTGTAGCAGGAAAAGTTAACCCTCTCCTTGATTTCATGTAGTTTATGGAAAAGGAGAACCAGGAAATGAGTAGGGGGAAATGCAACACTACCAAGCCACGGCAGAGAGACGTGCGTCGCTGCGACTTGTAGTTAAATTTTTTAAAGGGTGCACATCAGGCTACGACGTAGCGTAAAGCTGCAGATACGCAGACCAGACCGCCGACCCTCGGCAGAAAAGGCAGTTGGACTGATCAGTGTCCCCGAGTTGGTCAAAAAAGTGCCACGGAACACACCGAAGAGACGAGACGTAATACATCCCCATAACAGCAGGCGGCGCTAATCTGTAATGTCGGTATCTCCACATACCTACGTACGTAGCCACGGCGTCGAGTTAACGCAGATGCATAAAACATCCCCCCTTCTGGTATGTGTTGGCTGGAGACTATAAATCCTCGTTTAGCTTTGTTCTTGTTACTTTAAAGTAGATTAATCATAAGATCATACACAGTGTAACTTGCTGCCTTATTATTGTGGAAATGGCACTCCCATGCTCTATGTAATGATGTTTGACAAGAAATAAAAACAGAAACATGTTGCTCCATGTTAACAGAGCCCACTGGAAACTAGGGCTGCACGACATGAGGAAAATGTCCAAGTGTGATTATTTGGACTGATATTGTGTTTGCGATATGATTCACGATATTGGAGGAAATGATCATTTGTGTATCATTCTCATTGAAAAATATTCAAATTTTAAAATTGAAAGGATAATAGTGTGATTTATGCGAGGATCTGTACCAAGCAAAGATGCTTTCTTTAGTCTGTAGGATAGGATGTGTAGGATACCACATCTCTGCAGCACCAACTTCATTAAGAAAGTTTTTTTGCCTTTAACAAATATTGCGCCTCCCCTGCGATTTGGATATTGCACTAGTCCATATTGGGATTTCGATTAAAAAATGCAATTAATTGTGCATCCCTACTGGAAACACCTTCTGAGGAACTCAACTGTGATGTTAATTGAAATCGTATCTAGACATTACAGGCACATAAACACATCTGACTTGTAAAAATCCTGTGACACACAATTCTTTTTGTGGTTTAGAAAGCATATACAATATTGAAGATTTGTTCTGTTGGCTCTGCCAGGGAAAGAGAAAGCCCTGTTTGTTTGTTTTTGGTGAAAACCAGACCAGTAGTACTGACAATATGATGATTAGAAAAAAAAGGCAATATTGCGCACAAGGATTGGTGTGTCCACAACACTTCACTGAATGTAGCGGGAATGCTAACAAGCTACCCAAGGAACAAAAATCAAAATGTACCCTCAAAAAAAGAAAATTGAATTGTACGTTTGAGATTTGTTTTGTCTGTCCCTCTCATCTCACTCTCTGTTTTACATCTTACAGCAGAAGGATGGGACGTTTGCTGCCGGGGGATACATGCCTCCTCTGCGCTTCAAGATGATCACCCTCTGCATTGTGTTTGGCACCATGCTGGGAGGCATTCTCATCCCCAACGGTACATCCTGTGTGTATGTGAACAATCAGGCATGAATTTGTGTGTGTGTGTGTGTGTGTGTGTGTGTGTGTGTGTGTGTGTGTGTGTGTGTGTGTGTGTGTGTGTGTGTGTGTGTGTGTGTGTGTGTGTGTGTGTGTGTGTGTGTGTGTGTGTGTCTACTGGAGGTCTTTAAGGTGCATGTGTTCCTTTATGTGGGCGGAGTAGCCTAGGAGCTTTACGACAAGTGTGAATGTGACTTTACGAGTCAGTGACTGTCACACTCTAACACAGTCCTTAAATCAGGGCTCTAACTTTTATCTCCTTTTTAGACAGGCAGACAGGAAGATAGGGCTATTATTCTCTCAGACTCTGTCTCTCTCTCTCTCTCTCTCTCTCACACACACACACACACACACACACACACACACACACACACACACACACACACACACGTACACACCAGTATTGTCTCTCTGTCCGGTTCTTTGAGTCTTTCCGTCCCACTTACAAACGGCTCCAAAATGGTGGGGATGTAAAGGTTAGAATGAGTTTGTTTTATTCATCATTTTATATGGTGGCTGTTTGTTAAACTTTTGATTGGAGAGACACACACACACACACACACACACACACACACACACACACACACACACACACACACACACACACACACACACACACACACACAAACACAGAGCGGGTTTGGCTGGCTCTTTGTGTATCTAATCAGACTAATAGACTGAGGAGAAGGGAGGTAAGGACCCTGGGGAGAATGGACACTAAATCTGAGGCAGACAATATGGTGTCCGTCCTCTGGAAGAACGATGGGTTTCTAGGCCCGACGCCCAGCCGGCCCCGGTCCACAGAGACAAGGGTGGGGCCAGGGCTCACTGCTGCCAGGAGCAGGGTGCCATGGATGGGAGCCTGGGGCTGGGCGGGTGCCGGTTATGAAT
Source organism: Zingel zingel (assembly GCA_023566125.1). Lineage (NCBI taxonomy): Eukaryota > Metazoa > Chordata > Actinopteri > Perciformes > Percidae > Zingel > Zingel zingel. The sequence goes on from CM042334.1 coordinate 22,983,119, forward strand.
GGCAGAGGCAGGTATGAATGGAGCTAGTGATAAATAGTGTAGATATGGGGAATTGCTTTGGGAGATATGGAACCGTGAGCTCAGCAGGATGCAAACCCCTCAACTTTGGTAATTTTGGTGCCATGTTTGGCCCAGTGAGCTCTACAGCAGTGGGTCCCAACCTTTTCTGTCTAATGTAGCTAATTATATAAAACTTTTATTACGTTTAACCTAATTATTTCAACTATTTATCTTACAAGTACCCTTGGTTGGGAGTAACAGGACCACAAGATAATCCCTGTGATTTTCTCTCTTTAGTGGAAACCATTCTGGGTCTGACTGGAGCCACTATGGGCAGCCTCATCTGCTTCATATGCCCTGCTCTCATCTACAGAAAGATCCAGAAGAATGGCTTCATTTCTCAGGTTACATAGTCAGAATTGGCACTTTGGTAATCAATTGCTCAGTGTAAATATGTTTGATTCACTGACCTGCGTTGCTTCTCCTCTTTCTCTCTGTCCTGTAGCTGGTGCTTTGCGTGGGTCTGGGCATCCTACTGGTCAGCACCTTCACCACCCTCTCAATTTCATCTAGAAGCCCCGGTACCAAGGTCCAAGCTCCTCCTCCTCCAGCACCTGTCAAGCACAACCTGCCGCTACCAGACTTCCCCGAACTGCACGGTAAAGATCGTGACATGGACTTATGGCTGGCAATGACTTATCTACTTGATGGACGATAGAAGGAAGTGGTTTACTAATGAGCCATGGAGACATTTATCTCAATGGGCCGGAGCCAGGGTTGTCTGCAGCGTCTGAGATCAGACAGCAGTGCTGCATGTAATTATTTCATGCAAAAGGCACTGGCGGCACGTGAGACATGTTTATTTCTTGTTTTATTTTCAAAGTCGTGGACTACAGCGCCCTGAAACGGCAACGTAAAGAGAATGTGAGCCAGTGGCAAAGGGCCAGCAAGACTAAAACAAAAGCACAAAGCCACAGCAAAAGAAAGGGGTTCTTTCATCTCTGTGAGAAGAAAAGATGGAGACAGACAGAGTGACTGACAGACAGACAGGCCGGGCGAGGAGATAACCTCTTGATAATATCTGAGAGCAGCGCTGAGTGCTTGACATTGATGGAGCGAGAGTGATGCCCTTCAAACTCCAGTAATTTCTCTCCACCCATCTACCTCTGTTCTTTTCTCCTGCTGGCCCCTCCCCCCAAAATACATTGTCTACCCACCCCCGTCTCCCCCCAGATCTCCTGTGGCAGCTATAAAATGCCTGCAAGCTCTGGCTGTATAAAGGAAGAGAGTGATATGGGTTTGGGGAGGGTAGAGGGGTGCAGACGAAACAAATGGAGGATGGCGCTTTTAGTTTCACTACTTCTCCTTACCCCATCGTTCCTCAGTGGCATCTTTTTCTAACCTGTTCACTGACACCAGCAAAGTATTTTTGCCTTCATCTTTGGATTCTTTCCGTTACTCTGATTAACGGTTGATTTGAATTGTTTTTGACTCCAGGTGACACTCATGTGGTCCGACCTTTACACCTGTTTGTCACTTTCAATTTCTCTTCTCTTTGTTGCTCAATTACTCTGCCCTACCAATTGTGTCAGTTTTGCCATTGTCAGTATTTGCCGCCACCTAGTGGACCTACTCATTAGAAATAGTCGACTTGAAATCCATTACAGCTGAGAGCATCAGTACGCACAGTTCATGTGAGATATGCAGGGGTGTTAATTTATTTTAATGCCAGCAGTTACTGTGTGTAATAAACACAACTGTAAAATAAAGAGTACATGTCAGGGCCAGTGTTAAATATTAATGCACCAGAATACAGTCATTTGACTTTTCTCAGACAAGAGAAAATGTATCGCTTCTTAATTTAGTCACAGTAATGTGTCTCATAATTTTCAGACTGACTGTATATATTGGCTTTAAATGCAAATTAAAAAAGCTCACCAGCAGCAGTACTAAACAGGTAAAAAATATGCAACTTTTTATGGTTGTATAAATCTATTACTAAATGACTTAAATTTGCCTTAACAGGGAACAGAGTTTGGCTAAAGGATCTTGGGACTATGTTGTATCTCCAGTAGCACTGGTCTGTGTTTTAATAGATTGTGTCTCGTGTGTCTGCCTGTAGACAATCCACCAAACAAGAAGCCAGCGGAGATCGAGAAAGCTGAGCTTCCACCTGTGCAGGTGGTGCAGCCTGTAGAGAGGGGCCCAGCTGAGCCCCCCCAGATTAAAGGACCAGTGGAACTACCTGACAGGAAGAAGGATGAAGAGGTGCAGTTGGACCGCCCTGATGCTGGTAAGGAAACTGAACCAAAGCTGGAATCTTGATCTGGAGTTTGAACTGTGTAGACTTAGTGTTGCCTGGTCTGTTTTGCCAGGTGTCGCGGTGCCAGAGGGCGAGGCCCATCGCCACGAACCCCCCATCCCCCATGACGAGGTCCAGGTGGACACAAGAAATGAAGAGCCAGGTTTAGGGCACGCTGTGCAGGTAGCGGACAAAAAAGACGACAAAGTTGAAGAGAAACCGAAGCCTGCTGAGGCTGTTGTGGGGAAAGAGGAAGTGGATTTGGGTGGTGGTGAAGTCCGGTCCAGTGAAGTGGTGGAGAAGCCGGTTGCAAAGGTAGACAAAAAGCAGGATGTCCCCCCGCCAAAGGAAGTGGAGAAGCTCGAGCCTGTGAAAGAACCTCTTGCAGGGAATCGGGCTGCGGTGGCACAAGTCGATAAAGCGGGCAAAGCTCCAGATGCTGCTGTGAAACGTGAGGGTTAGTCTATGTTTTTGTATCACTGTAGTTTAAGGCAGCTGGGTTTAAAAAACAGTTCTCGGTAAACGCAACATTGACCCCGGTGATATTTGGTGATCCTTCAGCTCCACTTCCTGAAGGAGAGCATCATCCTGCTGCAGACGAGGCTCCAGGTATAGACAGCAAAGATACGGCAGACGAGAAGATGGACGGTGAGTGGAGTAGAAAACCTTCAGGGGTCCAGGGCCATAGACACGATAGGTCACTTACTTAGCAGCTGTTTAAAACAAGTCGCACTGCAAATGTATCATTTGGTGATGCATTTGTTTTTTGTTTTTTTAATGTATGCAATGGACTGGTTGTAATCTAAAATATAGCTGCATAAACATGTTTTTGTCCTGCTAACTTAAGGTTGGTACACATTTTGCACTAACATTCAACAATCCTACAGAAAGAATTACATGTAGAAGAGGTGGGGGATACCAGTCTCTCCAACAACACCAGTAGCCTCCATTGACCAGAATGCAATGCAGCTTTATGTGGACAGTGTTTATAGCCTGTGAAACACAGACCCAGCACATGACTGAGAAAGAGAACACAGCAAATTCAACAATTTAAAAAATCACAAAATAACTTAATCACAGATTGAAAATCATTATGGTGTGTTTTTTCTTGAATTGGCTACATTGTAACAAACAAAATAAGGTGCTGCATGCTGTTAATACCCCTGCCTCTCCTTTCCTTATTTTGCTTGTTTTATCTTAAATAATCTAGTCTCTGTGATCTGGTCTTGCTTATTGCGCCTATTTGTGACGGTTCAAATGGTTTAAAACACAGCAGAGATATTCAAATCCATTTCTTTCTCCTACTTCTTGACCTGGCTTGATACACCACCGATGCAGTCTTTTGTTGGCTTTTGTTGACTTTCTTGTTCTGTTTACTTTTGCCCTCTCTCTCTCTCCTTCTCTATCTTTACCCCCTTTTTGTCTTTCTCTCTCTGCTGGACTCCTATCACAGTGATAAAAAAGCTGGTTGCAGGTATGAATTCCCTCTTGCCTTTTTCTCTTTATCTCGGTCTGTCGCTTAAATTTTCAGCTCAGTGGGCCAAGTTAATAGATATTTTACATATACACACAGTACATATATGAATTAACATTTTTATCATAATAACTAAATAATGTGCCTGTGTAGAATCCACCCACTCAGCTTTCCCCCTGACATAGTTTGTGTGTGTGTGTGTGTCTACAGCTGCTCATTCCAGTTGATGTTTAAGGCTACAATCTAGAGATGTGTGTTTGAATGGATCAGTGAGACGGTACTTCCCTTCCCCTCTCATGTAGAGACTGGCCCTGCATCAGTCTAACTAAGCTCCTTAACTAATGCAATGTTCTGAGGAGCAGATTGTGACTTATTTTGAATTCCACATTTCTGTCCTGTAGAGGGCCAGCTGGACCACGCCGTGCTACTGCAGGTGATCAAGGAGCAGCAAGAGCAACAGAAGAGACTTCTTGACCAGCAGGAAAAACTACTGGCTGTCATAGAAGAGCAACACAAGGAAATCCACCAGAAACAACCGGCTGGTGGGTATACACATGCTTTTGCAGGCATGACACTTGACAGAGATCACAGGTATCATAGGTGGTAGTGGTCAATTTAAGAAATAAATGTTAAAAAGTGTTTTTAACTTAAAGGGGCTGCTGATGGTGAGGCAGAGAAAGGCATTCAAGAGGGGGTGGAAGATGGAGCAGCAAAGCCCAAAGAGCCTGGCCTGGACTCAGACCTGAAGCAGCCCAAGGAGGAAGCTGGAGCCGGAGCTGCCGAGCCTCATCCTGCGGCCCAGAATCAAGTGCAGGCCGTGGATAATGGTGCCGAGGTCGTAGCTGTTCAGGCGGCTTACAAGGAGGATGGCCATGTTGTACTCGGTGGAGAATCCCATAAGCAGAGTGAGCTTGGGGCAAGGGGAGTGCCACTGGGAAAGAAAAGACCTGAGGACCGTCAGCCTGTACCTAAAAATGATCAGGCAGCTCAACTTAAAGATGAAGAAAAAAGCCTAGATAAGGAAAAAGAAAAAACTGAAAATCTTAAAAAAGACCAGATAGAGAAAGAAGTTCAGGCAAGACTGGAAAAAGAACAGCTTGAGAGGGAGAAAAAGGAAAAGATGGCCGAAGAGCAGGAGTTAGAAAAGGAGAGGATAGAGAAAGAAGTGCAGGCAAGATTGGAAAAAGAACGGCTTGAGAGAGAGATGAAGGAAAAGATGGCCAAGGAGCAGGAGTTAGAAAAGGAGAGGATAGAGAAAGAAGTGCAGGCAAGATTGGAAAAAGAATGGCTGGAAATAGAGCGAAAAGAAATGCTGGCCAAAGAGCAGGAGTTGGAGAAGGAGAGAGTTGACAAAGAGAAGATAGAGAAAGAAGTGCAGGCCAGGGTGGAAAAAGAACGACTAGAAAGGGAGAGAAGAGAGAAGCTGGCCAGAGAACAGGAGCTGGAGAAAGAGAGAGCGCTAAAGGAGAAACAGGAGAAAGCTGCAGAAGAGAGACTTCATCAGGAGATGCAGAAAGCACACAATGAAATACTTGAGAGAGCAAAGAAAGAGAAACAGGCGGAGGAGGCTCGGGAGAGGCTGGCCCAGCTGGAGCGAGTCGTAGAAGAAAGAAAGGCTGCACAGGGGGCTGAGAGGGAAGACAGTGAAGCTTTGAAGAAAGGAGGACGAGACCTCAAAGAGGAAGTTGCTGCTCAGGCGGACTCAAGAGAAGGTGTGGAAGACGGGGCCGTCAAAGTCGGGGCTCAGCCCCAGGGCTCCCACGAGAAATTCAGGGACCAGGGAGAGATGGATCTAAGGCGGAGGCGCAGGGCACTGGGACCCGGAGAAGCTGGAGGGCCCCCGGAGGAGCCCGGGGTGCCCAGGGGGATGCCGAGGCTGGAGCCCCTGCTGGAGCTGGGGGGCTCCGACCTGCACGCGGCCCTGGAGGAGCAGCTACTGGCTGGGGCAATGGTGCACACGCGGCAGATTAAACAGGCCTCAGAGGACGAAGGAACGAAATAAAGCATCAGGCAAACAAAGATTCTCACTCAATGATTGGGCAGCAAGTTCAACACATACTGTACAGCTGCAGAAAACTTCTAATACTGTGGACCATGATATTGTTGCCTTACTTTCTTTCTCTCCTTCAGAAATGTTGACAAAGAGGAACAGTTTCTCTTCCTTGATGCTGTCTACTGTTGAAATAACACAGTCTATTAAAGAGCATGTACATATTAACTTATTTTTGTCTTTAGGGAGGACAATTTTGAAGAGGTCACTGTTGAAATGTATATAAATCTATGCAAATACCATTCCACAGAGTGATTAGACAGGGAGGATGCATTAATGTTTGTATTTGAGTCACCCAAGTTCCTTTTTATTCACCAGCTTTGTGGAGTTTGGCTCTCTGAAGGATCTGTTGTGCTCTCTCCTGTGCCGATTTTCTGTTAAAAGTTCAGTTTGTGTGTATCTGTTACTTTGAGATGTAAATATTGTAATATCCATTAGGGTTTAAGGTTTCTTTGAACCTACATGTACCGTGTATTGGATGTAATGTGGGTTCAGGTGCCTTAGAGTAAGACTTGTTTCACTATATTTTCAAATGAAAGTAACTGAATTCAACCTCATGCTGGAGCTACAAGGTATGTAGTGTAGCCTGGGGTTTGATAAACTGTGGACAATGAAGCCGCTAGATCCAGATCATAAGTTAACAATCATTCCATCTTAAATATCTGTTCCTTGTTCATTTATCAGTGCCTTCCAATGCATATGCTGCTGTTTTATCAAAACAAATGTGGCAGTTTTTCCTCAATTTGTGTTCTTTTTGCTTCCACTCTTAATGCAAAGAGTACAGCAATCATGAGAAAATAACACTGTTGAGGACAGTGGAAGGAGTTTGTAGTGTTTTTAGTAATCCAATCTTTCTCAAAATTTCTGTTGGACCTTTGCTTTGTACAAGAGGCTATTTTTCTATGTGCATTGTATTTCTGTACATTTTGCTAATAATGAATAAAAACATTTCTATTACATCAATGGCTGTTGGTCTGAGTTCAGACAATAGAAACAGATGATATCAGGAATGTTTTATTCACCCCTGTATATTCGGTCTTGTATATTAAAGAATGTATCAGTATTTCATGGTTTTGCTCAATTGCAACATGTAGTCTTTATTTCAGCAACGTAATAAAAAAGTTGATATTTAAGGCTACAATGTTTTGAATGGATCAATGAGACGGTACTTCCATTCCCTTCTCATGTAGAGAGTGGCCCTGCATCAGTCCAACTCAGCTCCAAACGATATGCTGCTGTCACAAAGTCGAACAACACTTAGAACTTCTTCCCTTTTCACCTTTTGAGAACAAAGCCATAGTTGGCTTTTCATTTGGCTTTTCTCTTGGCCTGTAATAAAAAAAGAAAAACTTGAATTCCAACCATCTATAGCCACAGCATGAGACCAGCAGGATGATGATCGTCTTTGTCACTTACTGCATTTGTGAAGCAGGTCTTCAGTGCTTCAAATTCCTTGGCACACATGTCCTTCCTTAGCTCCTGTCTGCCTGTTGTGGTAGCAGCCACGCACTTCCCATATGTCGCTGCCTAAATCACACATTGACAAAGGAAAATAAATGTATCTTTGTCACTGTGTGTCCAGGATAGTGGGTGACTTAGTGATTTACAAGAACAATTCACATATAAAATGATAATTCTCTTCTCTGTTATTCTACTGTCTGCTGACCTCTTGTGTTTGTTTTAGCACATCGTTAGCCATTCTCACTACATAGTTTCTTTGCCCTACGACTTTAGTGAGGACATATTGTACATTATGTGTATACTGCATGTGTAACGTACTGTAAGTGCTCTTCATTATTGCTATTACTCTATTATATAATTTTATTTTACAAATGCTTATCCTATGCAAATTGATTACTTCATATTTTTCAAACAATTACTGTTTGTGTAGTATAGAGTGGTAACGTTAAAGGTGCTCTAAGTGATGTGACGCGTTTTTTAGGCTACAACATTTTTCTTCACATACAGCAAACATCTCCTCACTATCCGCTAGCTGCCTGTCCCCTGAACACACTGTAAAAAAAAATGCGGTCTCTGAAGACAGCTCAGGCTCCACAAACGGCAACAAAAACAAACTGTCCCAACCTGCACCACGAAACATAACAAACAGTGTTCTAGCCAATAACCGACAAGAAGGAGCTAGTTGAGCCATCACTGCAGCAGCGTTAGCACGTAGGCTACTTCCACAATGCGTATTCATGACTCAACCAACTGCTTCTTGTCGGTTATTGGCTGGAACATTGTTTGTTATGGTTCGTGGTGCAGTAGAGTCCGGATCGGGACGAATTTTTCTGTCGGAGCCCGGCCCGCGTCCGACAGAGCCGTGACCAAACCCGGCCTGAGCCCGACAGGCATTAAGAAATTTGTGTCCGAGTCCGACCCGAGCACACGGTTAAAATCTCATTTTTTTCTCATAGCCTACTAATGACACATGTAGGCTACGTTTTTGTGTGGAAAGCCCGCTTTTATTAAGCAACTGTAGGAAGTCATTCGGAAATGTCAACAGATGAGCGCATCAGCACACACGGGGCAACAAGCGCACGTTGATAAGATGTTAAAATGTTCATTGTGCTAACCTTTCCTGCTTTGTTTCTGACCGTGGTCAGAAAACCAGGGGATACTCGTTACCTCCAGGGCCGACATTATAAAATAAATAACGTTGGGGTTAAAAATCACATTTCTGGTGAACTTGGCTTTCAGTCTGGGGGTTTTTTCGGACACCGCACACACGGTGTACAAAACTTAAACTAATTCCACCAACTCTGCTCCGGTTGCATACACATCTGCTTCCTCTTTCTCTATCTCTCTTCTACCCACTTACCACACACACACACACACACACACACACACACACACACACACACACACACACACACACACACACACACACACACACACACACACACACACCTCTCTTAAAGGAGCCGCATTTTACAACAAATGTCAAATCGCGCTGATGTGACTGAGCCCGACCCGAACCCGAACATAATTTCTAAATATCTATCCGAACCCGGCACGGCCCGTCGGAACCCGTCGGGCTCGGGTCGGGTATCCATGCCTTATTGTGCAGGTTGGCGCAGTTTGTTTTTGTTGCCGTTTGTGGAGCCTGGGCTGTCTACAGAGACCGCTTTTTTACAGTGTGTTCAGGGGACAGGCAGCTAGCGGATAGTGAGGAGATGTTTGCTGTATGTGACAAAATGTTGTAGCCTAAAAAACGCGTCACATCACTAGAGCACCTTTAAGTGCATTTCATTTTGCAGTCCTGTATTGAGTAACGAGAAACTGTGTTCTGTGGTAGCATTGGCAGCTAGCTTCACTTTATGTGAACTATGTCTACGTTCACCACGTTCACAGAATTGCAGAGCACAACTCCCCTTGCTCAGTGCTTACCTCTCCTGCGCACTGTGCAAAAAGTTCGGGGAAAAGTCTCATTCTCTCTCGACTGCGAGTCCAGGCATTTGACCCAGACATGGTTGCTGTTCGGGCGTTAACAGAGGTCCTTTTACGTTTTTAAGTCAACTGACGAGCAAGATAGAAGTGAACCGATGCTGATTCAGAAATGTACTAGCAAACATGTAAAGCATTTCAATTAAAAAAAACTACACATAGCTAAAGAAGCATTTCTGTAGCGTTAATACCATGGACAGCGCCATATTGTTGACCCTGTCATCAAGGAAACGTTCAGCAGGATATTCGGTAATGCGATTGGCGTTTGTCACCGTCAATTAAAGTGTCAGCTCTAGCTTTCCTGAAGTTGATTCGCTGTTTTTCGACCTTTAGGCGTAACCACGACGCCAATAGACTTTAGGATAGCTACTTGCGGTTCCATTATTGGCTAGCTGTCACCTCGAGCTCCGCCTTCCCGTCGTACCCCTCAGAGGAAGATGAGTAACCCGCAGCCTGGATTGCTAAATCATGGCAACATTTCTGGAACGATTGGCTTTTCTTCAGAAAGTAAGTGATGTTTACGGTCATTAACGTTACTTAGTTGTTAAAACCAGTAGCAGCTAAACGGAGCATGACGAGCATGACGTAGCTACGTTAACGTGTCCACTTGAAACTGTTAGCCAAGTGCCACCACTAGCTTGCTATTAGCCAGCTAACTTAGCTAACAGCAAGAAGAAACACATTTGGCAACTGCACTCGTCTCCATGTCATTTCTCAGTTGACATGTCAGCTTGTTTCGTTGACGTTTTAAAGCAGCAAACAGGCATACAGTACTGTTATAACTGCCTGTTTGGCCAATGCTAACCTGGTACTCAGATCCTGGTGTCATGCCAAGTTTGTGTCCATGCCAGTGTGTGTTTCACCGTTAAAACTGTAAAGTACACAGGTTAGATTGTAATCACATGTTTTTGTTTGTGGACTGTGCAATGCTCGTGGGATACAACACAGTCCTTTTAGTGTCAGCTTTGCACTTGTATCACATTTGTTTTACCATCATCTTTTCCACCAACTGAAGGTCCCGACTCTGATGAAGGCTACAGCAGATGATGAAAACCCCTGTCCTGGCTACCTTTTCCAAGAGATTGGAAGTATCCTTTGTCAGCTTCTGTTGTGGCTCAGCCAGCAGCTGCAACCTCTGACAATAATATACGACATATATGTTATATGTCAAATGGAAAATGGCAGTTTAAGTCAATGTTTGTTGTTTTTCAGAAAACCTAACAACAACTCTTCATTGAGAATATATGGATGGGAATCCATGGTTTAAATTTGAATCCAAAATCAGGACAGGATTTAAAGTTGATTGCATAGATTGTATAAAATAGGTTTATTGCCCTTAGTAGGAGTTGGTAATTAAAAAAAAAGGGCACATCTTACATTTCCACACATGAATAGACACACCAGCAGGAAACTTTTCTTCATAGTTATGCTGTTATCTTCTGGTATTCTAACCAGGGAAGAATCACTTTGACCAAATCAAACATATTGAGTTTATTACGCTATGGTGTGAATATCCTTAACCATCATCACACTGTAGAAATCTCCCATGAGTCTTCAGGTTGCGGTCAGTGTTTGTTGGAGTACCTTCTAGAGAGGCTGCAGGTGGAGTCCTGTCATGTCAAACTTAAGGTGAGAACAGTGTTATTATTCAAGTTTCTGTCTGTAATATGAAACTGTGAAGTGGAGCCATAATGTATTACATTTCAAATGTATGTGATTCTCCTCCCTTTCCTGTCTGTGAGTAACTTACTGTTCATGCTGCTGGTGTTTCAGGTGCTGAAGATCTTTGTCCATCTTTGCGGTCATGGCTCAAACCATTTCCTCACAGAACTTCGTAGGAACTCCACCTTCCTCCAGCAAGCATCAGGTCAGACATTGGTCACTTGTGCTTTTATCTCTGATTTGTGTTCAACACGTTCACGGAATTGCAGAGCACAACTCCCCTTGCTAAGCCATGGCAACAGTGCTTACCTCTCCTGCGCACTGTGTAAAAAGTTCAGGGAGAAGTCTCATTCTCTCTCGACTGCGAGTCCAGGCATTTGACCCAGACATGGTTGCTGTTCGGGCGTTAACAGAGGTCCTTTTACGTTCTTAAAGTGCTCATATTATGCTTCTTGGCTTTTCCCCTTTCCTTTATTGTGTTATATATCTTTGTGTGCATGTTATAAGTTTACAAAGTGAAAAAGCCCAAAGTCCACCCCAAAGGGACTTACCATCTTCCAGAGAAAACACTGTTCACAAACTGCTCCAAACAGCTCTATTGTAGTCCAGCCTTTACTTCTGTGACGAACGTTATAATGCTTGCCTAGCTGCTAGCATGGCACTTCCTCAGGCCGGCGACACACTGGATGTGTCGCGCGAGCGTGTCAGCTGCGTGGCGTGTCCGTTTATATTTCGGCTCCCATGTTAACAGGTTAGAGCTTACACACTGCCTGCGTGATACGCACATCTCAGGCGCGGCTTGAGCCAACCAACGCCTATTTTTCACCCGACACGCAAGCGTGTTGGAAGCGTTTCCAGGCAAAATAGAATAGGAAAATATGTTTTTATGTAATTTTGACACTAATACATAGTAATAAATGATATGTTGATGTTTGAAAGTATCTAGGTTTTGATAGAAATGCAGATATAAATGTAATAAAAAAAATAAATAATCGATTTTCTAATATTGTACCTGTCAATACAGAACGAAACATTCTGTAACGCCAATACTGCCAACGTTGTCTTTGCTGTAATCAAATCAGTATATATTTATGTATAACATGGTATATGGTCATTTTATCAATGGGAAACATACATGTGTACAGACAAGGCTAGCAGCAGCAGCGCCACGTCAGATGTTTCTGGTGTGTGTAAAAAAAATCCACGCAGCTGACACGCAACAGAAACGCCACGCAGGCAGTGTGTAGCCGGCCTCATGCTCTCCAACTGACAAGCTAGCTGTACTTACTGCGCATGTGTGACTCCCAACAAAGATTGTACAGAAGTGAGATGTCTCACTCAGTAGCTACACAGGGTGAAAAGAGGAGCTGCAGCAATGTGCAGTACAACAAAAATATGGTGTTTTCTGAAAATTAAACCACATAAACCTATTCTGGTACAACCTCTAAATACAATTATGAACGTATAAATTAGCATAATATGAGCACTTTAAGTCAACTGACGAGTAAGATAGAAGTGAACCAATGCTGATTCACTGTTTGTTAAATGTACTAGCAAACTTAAACGTAAAGCATTTAAATAAAAAATAAAAACATAAACCAGCAGATGAAGCATTTCTGCAATACCATGGACAGCGCCACAGTGTTGACCCTGTCATCAAGGAAACGTCCGGCAGGATATTCGGTAACGACATCGTTCACAACATCACCTGAACGCTCACTCGCTGTCTGGTGTTTTGGCTTTTTAAGTTTACAGCGGCCCTCCTGATCCTATCCATGGCACAGCGTTGTACCAGAAAGTGAGAAATACAGCACAGGTAAGACGCAAGCTATATTTTATCATCATGTCAGTCATATATCTGTGGCAGCTAGGCAATTTGTACCTTTTTTTTTTTTTTTTTCTATTTGCAGGAAGTGGCCAGGTTGCTTTTCACAGATACAATTTCGGCCAAAGGTGGCATCTCCCCGCTCAACCTAGCCCCCCCAACAGTGGGTGAGTAATAACAAACGCCTAATTTAATAATAAGGACCTTTTTTTAGGTTTACTTTATTTTACAAAACCTGTAAATAGCGTAAATGCCCTTCATACCGTCACGTGTGTTGACTTGGTCTGGCTAATCACACTAACTAAACAGCTACAGTCCAAAGAACAGGGTTGATTAGGCAAATTAAACACCTGTGCAGATGTTTTGCCGGATAGACATCAAGATTTTTTTGGGGGGGGGCATTTTTAGGCCTTTATTTTCACAGGACAGATGAAGACATGAAAGGGAAGAGAGGGGGGGAATGACATGCAGCAAAGGGCCGCAGGTCGGAGTTGAACCCACTGCGCCGAGGAGTAAACCTCTATATATGTGTGCCTGCTCTACCAACTGAGCTAACCCGGCCACCGGAACCCCTTTTTTTTTTTTTTTTTTTTTAACTGTCATATGTAATAATACTGTCCATGAGTACAATAGGTCTCCTGTGTCTTTCTGTCCAGGTATGGGCTCAGCAACTTCCCACAGGTCAGGAATGCAGGGCTTTGGATACAGTCCAGGGAAGCAGGGGGCAGGTGAGTGATAGACCACCACGCATACGCCGACACAAATCCAGTCAAACTTATCTTCTGTGTACATTTCTGGACCTTATATGTCTGTACCTGGGCCTCCCAGCAGGCAGTGACTCACTCCTGGATAAGATCCAGAAAGCTGCAGAGGTAATGGCCAGTGCTGTCCTTCCCCCAACTGAACACCAGGGCATCCGTCTCCATGACAACCATTACCGGGCCGTAGTTGCGCCGTCCGCTCCCATAGAGGTGGCGGTGCCTGCGTGTGCCTATAACCTGCCTGCTCGAACACCAGAAGGTGAGACATTGTTGGTGTGATGGATACCTGGGCTTCCGGTTTTTAAATAGTAGGCTTGAATCTCAAATATATTGCCGGTGTATGAATCATTGATCTGCTCGCTATGTAGCAGTGTGGCAAGACTTATTTGCGTATGATTAAAAATGTTCATTTTGACACCTAACTAACGTGTGTCTTTACCACACAGCATTGACCCAGCGGTGCCCAGGGCAGGTAGGAGGTGGCTGGGAAGAGACCGACAGCTGCAACAGCTCCTCTCACAACTCTTCTCAGGACACCACAACTAACAGCAGGGCCTCTGTGGGCAGCAAGTCAGCTGGTACCGGGAGTCATTCGGGGGCCAGTAGAGAGAGCAGTGGGGACCTATCAGAACGGTGAGTGTCTAAAATCACACTGTAGTCCCATTTGAGAGCTGGTGGATTAGTCTTTGAATGTCCAGTGTTAGCATAAGATAACACACATATTCTCACTTTCTCCACATCATTGTCATTTCTGCCTCACACACTGGTCTGGTATCCAGGGTGGAAGCTTTGCAGTTGGGGGACTGTGGCCAGGAGATGGCGCTAATCAGCAGGCTTACTGAAGGATCCAGAGTTTTCCTGTCCAGAGAGGAGAGCCAGCACTTCATTAAAGAGTCAGTGCATCTCAAATCAGACTGAGATTACTGCTTATTCTCCTTTTTTCAAATAAACTGTATTATTTGTCTATTTTCTTTCTGAATGGCCTGATTTCTTGTCTTCTGTCAGGTGCTCCATTCTCAACTGCGAGGTCGTGGTGGAGTTGCTCTCAATCAAGCTTCAGGATCCCTCAAACACTGTTAAGATGGTAGCAATGGTTAAGATTCACCAAAGATCTAGGGTTTCTTTATTATAGTGTGCAACCCTAATATACATATCTTGTTTGTCCTCCCAATCCTGCAGCGGGCACTATGTGCTGAGTCATGCCTCATGACCTCTGACCTCCTCTCTCTGGAGCAAATGTTTGGAGCGACACATCGAAGGCTCCGCCAGCTGAGCGACGGGGCTCCAGGACCTGTGGCCAACAAAGCCACCAAGGTAAGAGAGAGAAATAAAGAGAAAGCTACATACATGGTGAAGACTGATAGAACAGAACTAGATAATACTCAAAATGAGGGTGTATTTTTTATTTTTATCACCTCTTACCAGATCCTGCGACAGTTTAAGGCTCTGATGGGTGGGTCTGTTCACGCTCCGAGGCAGGATACAGCCAACAGCAGCCATCAGGCAACAACTAATCAGCTTCCCACATCGGCATACTCAGACCCTTTACTACCAACCTACTCTGCTGACAACACCAACCACAACCATCATCAGCCTGACATCACACCAAATTACCCATCTTCCCCATGTGGTCTGGCCTTGGCCCAAAGAGACTCCTCAGGGGAGCTGATGAATGATGGCCATGAGGAGAAATGTTCTCCTAATCTGCGTGAGTTACTGCAAAACCAGGTGGAGCCAGTCAAGACTGCAGAGTTTAAATTTGTTGCTGAAGAATCCGAGCCTAACGCAGATGGGAGCTCTTCCCTTCCAGCTGAGCCCCAGGGTGAGCAGCCGTGTCCCAGCAGACTGTCCCTGTTCAGCGGTATGGAGCTGGTGACTAAAGGGAAGCCCCTGTGTAAAAGAGAGACCTCCCAGATAGAGACGGACACGATGGGCTACAGCTTAAGGGAGAATCTAGCTGTGCATAACAGTATCGGCATCAGTGAAACCAGCGACGACGCTCCTTTAATTTGCAATTCAGTTGCATGTGATAGCAGCCAACCCGTATCTGCCTTCTCATTTCTCAACTTTTGAACACTGACTGACCCACATTTTACAGTTGGGACTGTCACAGTTAAACCAATGATGTCTTCATGTTTATCCTTCTAAGAAATATATTAAAATTTTTTAAACCAAGATCAGATCTGTAAGGTTATAACTATACAGTATATAAACAGCAGGTTCACAGTTATGTTTGGATTTTTTGTTCTTATCTGTATGGTGCCTCTTTGGAAATTGTATTTAAGCAGCAGATTGGGCTAAGGGACCGAAATGTAGGACACGTAACCGTAGTCCTATTAGTTAGTGCTAATAGTTGGCATGAGAAACCCCTCAGCTGTCATACGGGAGGACTATGAAGTCTGTAAACGATGTTGCTGTTTGTTTGCTGAGGTCTAATTTCTCAAACATATTTAACAAGAGTGGTTGACTTGCATTACAGATCATTATTGACAGTTGCTTTATCTCAGGATTCCTTTAAGCTAACTGAAACTGTTGCGCCTCTGCAGAACCTCTGAGGGAGAGTCCCTTGATTTGTAATTTGCACTACAATTGCTTTTGTTATGGACTTGGAAAACCTACAAATGAGAGTTGTCTTCCATATTTTTTGGTACTAAACTATTGTCAGTGTAAATGTTATGAGTGTTAGTTTACACATTATTTATTATGTTCACCCCTGTCTTGATTAAAACATACCAGTGAGAATGGTTGTAGAGTGCATGTATATGATTAAAGACTAGTTTGGAGAACTGACGGAGGAATTCATTATTGACATGTTCTGTGTGCATAGCCAATGTGCGGAACATCTACCATCAGCAAAATGCAAAAAAATATCAGCAACTTCATGAACGGTTGCTTGTGTAACCAAATAAAAGGCAGATTACCTTCACTATCTCAACAACGTTGTTTCAGTCACATACTGTACTGTGGCGTTGAGGAATGTGGTACACGCTACATGCCAAAATGGTAAGCCAACCTACCGATACATACAATGAACGCTACTGATGTATTTTGTTTCAGTGAACACGAGCTATGCTGTTGCACATGCTGAACAATAAAACATGCTGTATTTTTGTTACAGCACTAACTACTACATAAATGAGTCTTGTTCTACTGTATTTAAATGGTATGAGTGACATGTGCAGACATAACTTTCAGCAACACTTTATTTCAACGCCAAATGAATTGGAAAATTATGAATCACTTTCACCACTCTCATCACTTTATTTGCAACACAGTGTTTCTGGTCATATTGAACCATACAGAAACAAGTATGGCTGGCAGGCATATGACGCATACACACACGTGTAAAATATTCTAGAAATAAACACATGGTTACAAACGTATTGAGAGAGCATTTTCTTGAGGCTGTTTTTGTTAGACGCACTGCGCTGAGCATTACGCTGCCTGAGCTGCAGACTCCAGTGCCTGCCCTCAGCTCTATAATTAACCAGGGTCTAATCTGAGGTTGGATTTTGAGGCTCATGAAGAATCTCTGTTCCATTACCTTAAACCCACTGACCTGTCATGCCAAAACATTTTGGATTCATTCAGATAGTGAAAGTAACTGCAATACACTATAATTTAACGTTGTCACTTTGGTTGGAGAAAACAAAGAAGGCCTATAATGTTATTTTACTGAATTGTTTTAATAATGCTCCTTGGGAGTGAATCCATTAGCTTTCATGAACTTCCTTTGTGACTAGGATCACAACAACTCCCCTTTCACAGACACAAACATGCGGCTGACTTCCTCAGTCGAGAGTAAACAGAATGAGGAGTTATTGAGTAAAGTGCTTAGCTTTATATCATTTTGCAAGCACTTTGGTTCATCACACCTTTCTTGTGATTAGCACCAATGAAAATGTCCACGCATCAACGCACGCATGTAAAGAGAGCGATACCTCTTTATAAAGTGCACAGGGTGCGTGCACACACACATACACACTTACACATCAACACTGCACAAAAAAACCACAGTGGTTGGGCCATGGAAAGGCGGATGTGCTTATGGTCTTAACAAATGGTACAAGGTGAGGTGGGGATGAGCCTTTGTGCCCAAAATCTGTAAACCTCCACACATCATCCCCTTCCCCCTGACCCGAGGGTGTCGCTTGAGGCTTTCAAGGAGGAGCCGCAGTGCCAGTAGTGTCAGCACTGATGGGCGAGGGACAAGAGGCCAGGAGAGGGGACAGAGGCCACGGTCATGTTGAGCCTGGACGCCCTCTGGTCTGCAGACTACTGAAGTGCGCCTCCCTCAGGACTCTGTTGATATAGTCGTAGGAGACACTGCTGCCGTCGCCATGGAAACCATGCTGCAAAGAGCTCCCAGAGTCTTCAGGCTTTGGGCTGAGGGAGTACTGGGTGGTGCAGTTGTTCTGGCTGTGTATGCATGGCCTGGCGCTGACCACTATTGCTCTTTCTGGACTACTGATCCCATTACTGCTGTCGCTGCAAGAAGACTGCAAAACCAGGACAGAGATCTGAATTGTAGTTTTGTGGATGGATGCATAAGCATTGCATGTAGAGTCATAAGTAAGTATACACATGATGCCAGGCTGCTTGCTCCATCTATACAGTAAATGTCAATGGGCTTTACATTAGATAAAGCATAAATGACCTTGGCGGATTTATCCGTTCCCTAAAGAGGATTTCCATCACACTATCAAATGAAATCTGGGTGTGACGGTCTAAAGATTCATATAAAGATCAATTCAGTCTCACCTCGGAATCCAAATCTGACACAAGCAGGCTGGTACCCCCTCCTGATCTCTTGGCCTGAGGACTCAGCTGTTGGTCCTCCTCACTGTCACAGCTACGGTGACGTTTCCTGTACAAAAACAGAAATGGAAGGAAGGAACAGAGTTGTGAGTACAGAGGACAGTAGAGTAAACTTAAAAGTGAAGGAGACAGTGTGACAGAAGCTATGTAGGCATGCGGAGAGAGATTGGGCGGAGAAAGGAAGAGTATAAGAAAGAGAGAACATGAAGAGGAACCAAAAATAGCAACACACACACTCATATCAGGCAGTTACATGATCAGACATGTGGCGCTCCCATTATGAAAACACATTGATTAACATAGCTACATTCACTGGGGAACACACAGTGTGGATATTACACATATACCGCTTTATCAGCCTAAATTGTCTAGTTCTTGGCTTTTGATTACTGCAATACGTCATTTTGTTACAATGTTGCATTACATGTGATACAATTATTATATTGTATTATATTGTGTGCAATGATGAGGCTGTAATAATGACGTCGAAGATGTGTAAAAATGGTTACTCCCGTTACCTGCTGTCAGTCAGCATTTCTGCAGTCTTGACGTATGTTTTTGGCCCAAAAAAAAAAAGGTTGACACTCCTTGTGAGCCCGGTTTGCGATATCTTATTTTAAAGCTTTGGCTTAGCTACTGCTCCACGACCATTTCGTAGAAACTCAGTATGGCAAGATCCCTCTTATCTCATCAGAAAGACATGTGAGTGACCAATCTCCGGCTGAAGCACAGGTCGCTGTAGAAAAGCACAAACCTCAGCTATGGGCTAGTTCGGACCTGTCACTGTTCCAAGTCCAGTCCGCCCTGCCTACGCCTCGGTTGTGGAACAAACTGCTGCTGGGCGTCCGAAAGCTAACCAGCTAACATTAACTAAAGGTATTCTCGTTTACGCAGTGAAATCTCGAGTAACTACTCCAGTCATGAAAGCATAGGGAGCAAGCTAGCCTGCTAGCTGCTACAGTGCAATGTTGTATGAGCTAACTACTTTTAGCTAACTGAAAGTTCTTCCGCTTTCGTATTCCGTCAACTTGCCGTTAGTCGTGGTTAAGGTTAACCGTTACCTTGACTTGACAGCACTCCGACGCAAGAAACTAGCTAGATAAGTGCAGTTTAAACACATTCAATTTTAATGTTGTCTGAAGTAGAATAACCTATATTCCGAGGTCGTTAGCTAGGTGTGTAGCAGGCAGCGAGCTTTTCTTCTTTGGTCGTCAACGTTTCCCGAACTGAAGAGCTCCACCCCTCTGTTTACCTGACGTCATCACAAAGCGGAAACGGCTTCCAGTGTCAATGGCGTCAACCTCAACTATGGATGTATTAAGAGAACCTCAACATGGTGAGCATATTATGTTCCCCCCCCCAACGTTAGTTAACGTTAATTGCCAGATAAACCATATAAACAGTCGATTGTCAAAGCACATTCATTTTTAACCATTAATTAATTATTTTGCATGCGTTTTTTCAGACAACAACATGTTTCCCTGGTAATACCGGTCTCGTGCCAAGGTACTTATCCCCGCCAGGATTTGTATTGCGTGCACTCAGAGCGGACCTTCGGTTCCCCAGGTTGTCTCATTGGAACATGGAACTGCAGCTAAACGTTACATAGTGCTGCTTTAACTGCTGCACTTCGAATTCACCTCTTAATTGGAACAAATAGCGACGTGGAAGACTCGACAGCCTGGGCTTTCCATAGTAACAAGGGTCTCATTTATCTTCAAAGGCGACGTGTGAATTGTTTAATGCGTCGTTTATTATTGTGGATTAATCGACAGTGTTTTCCAAAGTTCCATATTGACATGCACCGTAGCTACATAGGCCGACTGATAGGCCTATCTATGTGAGTCATGCAGGTTTATTTAATTTAATATTGTTTCCTCGTCTTTGCTAGCTAATCCGTCCCTCCCAGTTTAATATGGCTTTTCAATTAACCGCTTTGATTACCTGTCTACCATATAAGTTACAGAGGGGATACACAAAATATCAGGCCGTTTTTTCACCTGATATTTTGTGTATCCCCCCCACCCTAACGTGCAAATGGTCTGTCCTGTCACCATGTGTGTTATTTTCTGAATTTACCAGGTCACTGTGACTTGGTTAACACTGAAAATAACACACATTATGACAAGACAGACACTTTGCATTTTAGGGGAGGGGATAAACATATCAGGTGCAAAACAGCCTGATATAATGTGTATCCCCTCTGTAACTTTTGCTAGAAAACAGCAGACATCTCCATATTATCTCAGGTTGTTTATTGTGACCTGATAAACCCTGAAAATAACACATATGATGACAGGACAGACCCTTTGCATGTTAGGGGAGGGGATACACATCATATCAGGTGAAAAACGGCACAATATTTTGTGTATCCCCTATGTAACTTTTGCTAGAAAACAGCAGACATCTCCATATTATCTCAGGTTGTTCTCAGTGACCTGGTAAACCCTGAAAATAACACACATGATGACAGGACAGACCCTTTGCATGTTAGGGGAGGGGATACACAGAATATCAGGTGAAAAATGGCCTGATATTTTTTGTGTATCCCACAAATAAACGTATTTATGTAGATAAATGAGACCCTTGTTACTATGGAAAACCCTGTTGAGGCTACTAAATGCAGGTTAATCGCCGTCATGTCCTCTCAGTCTCCCCCCTTCCAAGTGGATCAGTGACCCAGCACAGTGGCCAGATATTGCTTTCAGATATGATTGAATCACTGTTGTTGAGCTAAGTGTTGTCTGCAGCCAATCAGAATCAAGTATTCGCCCAGATCATGGTATAAATAATATTTTTATATTATTAATGTGTGTGAATTTATAGGTTTTCTTTCACATTAACATTCCTTGTAGATTTTTTAGATAGTATATCTTGTCATCTACTTCTGCTATTTTACATACCCTAATTGTGCTGTATTGTATACACTTTTATATATTTCCATTGTGTATATATTGTCTAATATTTTCTGTCACATATTATAATTTTTCATTTGCTAGCAGGCTCCATATTTAGCTGCTACAAAGGTACACATGACTGGCAATAGATAAAATTTTCATTTTACGCCATTTTTGTCATAAGCATCCATACAGAGCCGTAGGGGGTCAGAATATGTGACAGCAAAGCCATGTGGCAAAATCTCGCCTTGACTTCATCTGTAACCATGTTAATGCTGTTTATCTCTCTTGCAGATGAAGGTGATCCAGCACTCTGTGGAGACCCTGCACACAGCTTTGCTCTCCAATCGTCAGGACTTGGTTAAACTTACAACAAGTACCCAAAAGAAGAAAGGCATCTACTGGAGGAGGGGATTCCACCCAGGGCAGCCAGGTTCCCTTTTCCAACCCATCACATTCCACTCTGACTCAGACTGGATCTCCGCTCACCCTGGGGAGCCTCAAGACTTGGAGAGCTTCTACAGAGACCCTTCTCGCAAGACGGCCATTGCAAGCCACAATACTATATATATTCAAACCATAGGTGAGTATGGTTGTCTAGTAGGGCTAGAGCCTCAGTCGTGAATGGTATGGTTGTGTTTGTGAAAAACCCTGCCACAGCATTAGCCACAATAAGATGGCCATTTTTGCCAGTACAATACTGCATATTCTATGTCCATGACGTTCCACTTCCGGGATTGCTCCGGTGCCACCGGAAATTCCGCCGTATGTCACTCTTTTCGGCCAGTTGTCCATTACCTTTTGCTTTATTTGTATTGTAATTTTAAACTTCGGTGGATTTCTGAGGACTATGGTTAACTGCTCCTCAGATCTCTGCAGGGTAAATCCAGACAGCTAGCTAGACTATCTGTCTAATCTGAGTTTTCTGTTGCACGACTAAAACAATCTTTTGAACAAACACACGTTCCACCAAAACAAGTTTCTTCCCGAGGCTATTTTGCAGAGGCACCGTAGCGCTGTCTGGCGCTTAGCACTGTCCAAGACGATTGTGATTGGTTTAAAGAAATGACAATAAACCAGAGCACCTTTTTCTCCCATCCCAGAATGCCGTGTGGACCAGCCAGACCCTCCTCAGCAGTGCTGTGAAGGAAGGTCTGGGAATGCGAGACTAAATACTGCATAACACACTTAAAATAAACGTGTGACCATAGCTCATGTTACTGAATGACCAAAAAATGACAAGACATGCAATAAACTACATTCAAACTACATTATGGGCTATACAGATGGAAGAGGCATGCACAGTATGTTGTACAGCAGTTTTTGAACTCCCAAATGCAGCATGTTACATAGTTGGCTGTTCTTGTAGGTTCCTTTGGGGAGGCGGAGGCCCAGACAGACCAGTATCTGGAGGGGCTCAGAGAATACTGCCAGGCCTTTTTCTATGGGCTTCCTGTCAAGTTTCTGCCAGCAGTTACTGTGGCTAAAACAAGATGTTTGTTCAGGGTTACAGCAATTCACACAGATCTTCACTGATAAGTTGGGGAGTCACAAAGAAACTCCTGCACACTGTCTAACTTGCAAAGTCAAATTTAATGGCAGTATTTCAGTACTACAGAAGACCTTTATCAGGCAAATGGTATGATGGCACTTTTTTCTATACTACCCTAGGTTCATTCACAAAAAAATGTAGCCTGCTATTTATGTGATTTGTTTGACTGCAGACCTGTAGACTCTTTGTAAAGGGACTTAATTAGTTAATTAAATATCTGCAGACGTGAGAGATCAGTTTGACCTTTGTTGTTAACGCATAAAGTGATGCATTGCCCATTTGCCCATTTCATTTTGTGAGTTTTTTTGTCATGTAGAAATGCAGGAGGATGAGCGGTAAATGCAGTGATCTCCAACCAGGCTGTGCATGATTTTGCTTTGTTATTGTTTTCTTGTGAAATGTGTGTGACCTGCTACGCTTCCTGTTGAATAGGAAACCAAAAGATGCTTTTTGTATCATTGGAATCACAATGATTGACCTCTACCCCAATGACTCGTGGAACTTTGTCTTTGGAAAGGCTTCTCTTAGTGAGGCTGAGATTTTACCACTAAGCCTTTACTAAGAAAATGTAACTCTCTGTGATTATTAAAGATAGAGGCTACCACACTTAGTAATAATTCTCCAATGCATCTCAAAATACTGTGAATCTGCTGGCGAAATACCCTAATACATTGCTTCATAGTTGAGGAGAATTTGTCAAATTAAATCATAAACTATTCATTATTATCAATAGTCACTGATGATGTAATGGGGTTGAACTGCCACTAGATGGTGCTAAATATAAATATATACAATCCAGGAGAGCTTTTACTACCTGTATCCTCACTGTTGTTTCTCAAACGTGCTTGCAGGAATGGGTGTTTTCAGCTTTCCCCGGTATAATGACACCTTCCACAGCAGCAGCTATGCTGGGAGGTTGAGGAAAAGGCTTCAGCCAAAGCTGGGGGACTACTCTGAGTTTGACAGATATTACACTCCCCCCATCACCAGCACCCAGCTGTTGCTTCGATCCTGCAAGGTTTCTAAGAGACACGCTCCAGCACTCACTCAATACTGGTACTATGAACCTTTGAGTAGGTCCTCCATACCTTTGCTTTTATCAATACTGCTATAAAAAACACTTAATACTGTTGTTTTTGTTGTTGTTTTTGTCCCCCAATGTTTACCCTAATGTTATATATTTATATTTATTTAATTTTTTAATTTTTTTCATTAGGCAATGACCCATGAGATTGGCCATATGTTTGGAATAAAGCATTGCCAGTGGTTGAGCTGTGTCATGCAGGGCTCCAACCACCTGGAGGAGTCTGATCATAGGCCGCTGGATTTCTGTCCCATCTGCCTTCGCAAGCTACAGGTCGCTATCTGCTCCAACATAGCTGATAGATACAAGGTATAAAAAAAAAACACTTAATAGAAAACAGATTGTGATGATAAACCCAATTTCATCATTTTAATTTCTTTTTACAGTAGACATACAGTACAGTGCTGCTCTGGTGTTAAAATGAGAACAGCATAATTACGTTCTGATTAAGACAGAACCATCATGACATTCATTCACAATGACAAGATTAATTTTAACCATAATTAGGTATATTTCAATTCCAGTTTGTTTTTCTCATCTATTTTGTTTTGAACATTACCAGTACCTATTACTATGGCAACTTAAGTAAAAGTAATTTGTTGCAACATTTACAAGGAAGCTTTTGTTTTTCTGAATCATAATAGGTTAGTCAAATCTAAAGCCAATCATGTAAGAATCATCAACACAAATTGGAAATACTTAAAGGTAGATTACGTATTAGAAGGAGCTGCTCTTCAATATAACAAAGAAAATACTTAAAAATTTGGAGCAATTTTTGCGTTTTTCACCCATGAGAAAGGCTTAGTAAAAGATCTGATTACAGATTAATGCACAAACATGATCAGATATTGTACATTTATGTTCTTTTTTTGTGCTCTGTGGTCAACAGACCTCACTGCACTGGATGAAGGGGGATCAGAGTCAAACACCCAGACCATAGGAGGCCTCTGCCTGTCAGTATGTGCTCCACTTTCCAAAACCCACTGAAGCCTTTCAGACATCCAGACTGTGGCTCCACAGGTGTCTGGACATACTGGCGGGAAAAGATTAACTATAGTACCTGTCCATAAATCAGGATACGATCAGGAAAGAAACCAAACAGCTCTGACCTATTTAAGATACCATTTAAAAAGATGTGCTTAACATTTCTGCTGCTGTTTTGGCGTTTTTCCATTACATGGTACCTGCTCGACTCGCCTCGACTCAACTCGGCACACTGTGCGTCCGTTTTCCATTGCAGATTTCAGTACCGCCTCAGCGTGGCTGGTCGTTATATGCCGGCTCGACGCACACACACCAGCGCACAAGTATAAACATCAGGCCACTTGAGCTTGTTTTACAGTTTTGTGGAGGCTCCACGGAGAGCTTTCACCGTAGCCTATGTAAGTGGCCCTACTTGTGCGCTGGTGTGTGCGTCGAGCCGGTCATGTGTGTGTGTACGTAGGCTACGGCGAAAGCTCTGCCTGGAGCCTCCGCAGAATTGTAAACAAGCGGCGCCGCAGTAAACTGCCGTGACCTAACGCGACACACACACAGAACGTCAAAGGTGTGTTGTTGTTGCCACAGCCAGATGACACATTTAGTTTCAAATGAAGCTAGAGGCAGCAAAAAAAAAACACAGCTGGCAAACTATTTAAAAATATCGGGTTTGTTCAGGACACCCCCGTCTGTCGCTTTCACGTCACCTTTTCGGCTCGCCTCAGCTCGCTTGGAACCTCAACTGAGGTGATACTAAAAAAAGTACCTGTTAGCAGGTACCAGGTACTTTTTTTCGTAATGGAAAACCAAAAAAAGCGAGTAGAGTCGAGGCGAGTCGAGCAGCTACCATGTAATGGAAAAGCGCCATTCGATTACAAGACAAGGCAGAATGAAATGCTGAGTTCAGGTAAGTATGTTATAAATATAAATTAAAGATGCAATATGTACATAAAATATTTTTATGTGAAAGTGTATTAAAAAAATGTTGCCATAATTATGTGACAAATACAAAAGTAGTTGAATAAGTTGCTTTAAGGTTGGAGTTTATAGAAATAAAACCCTTAAACATGATTGAGTGGTTCAAATCACTATGTTGCTTTATTGTGATTGAACACATTTTCATTACAAAAATAGATTTGAGTGTGGTATCTCATATCACATTACAGTGCAATAGTCAGCTTGGTGACAGTTTGATTAAAAAAGAAACTTTTAATCACATCTCCTGAGCTTTATGTATTTTCTATAACACGTGTTACAGAATCTGTGCAAATTATTGTTCTTGCAGCTAAATTCGCATCACAGTTTTTCTGGTACATTCATTATGGTACATTGATTGGCAGCAGGTGATTAGTTCATCAAGTATCAGTGTACTAATAAGTCCTGTTTCTGAAATATTTAAAACTGAGGCACCTCCATTAACGCTGCATCACTTGTGGTCCATTTTCAACACGTCCATACTTTCCAGCCATATCTCACACTATTGTCCATTAAGGCAAGACTATATCAAAAGCTTCACTTACTTAAAGCTAATTTCATAGTATACCCTTTGACTCTAGAAAAATACATTAGGTATGTGAGGCACAATTGCTACATAAATACTGTGATATAAAAGTTCTAAAGATTGGTCTCAGAGGCCAGATCTACAATGGCAGATCATAAACACTTTTGGTCTTTCTCTTTATTGCATTCATGTCACTTCAGCTTCTCTGTATTCCTCTTGCCAGCTGTACTCTTCAGCATTTTACCCTCATATGGCTCAACTCTGTTATTACGCTTATCCTATCTCATCAGCTCAAGCAAAACGTATAACCTCCTCCACATCTCGTGTGGCCTCCGCCTGGTTGTCTACTTCAGAGCAGTCCAGAGAACGGTCAGTTCTTTCGTCCGGTTTATGCACCGCAATCTGTTCCTCGGAGTCCCCTTCTCTTTCATGTATGCCTTCAGGGAGTTTATATTTCCTCTTCCTACACAGTAATCTTTTCTTAGCAGGTTTTACCATACCCAAGAACAATGCACTAACTCCCATGCCGACTGCACAGGAGTAGAAGGCTGATCCGTAGTTCTCAGTCACATCCACCAGCACACCTGGGGATAGAGGAGAATTAAAAGGAAGCATTAAAAAAGGGGCACTCCAACAAATAACTTGTCATGAGTATAATTCAGCATGTGGAAACAGTTGTATAATGTCTTTTGAGGCTGAGAAAATATACCCGATGGTGCCAATGTGATCAGGGTTATCTACAAAGCTGTAGTAAACGGAAACCATAGCCAGTATTTAGAATAAATGTATCACCACAAGATAACCCTTACCTCCAAGTGGGGGTCCAGCCAGCCCAGCAAAGCTCTGTATGAACACATAGACACCAGCAGCTGAAGACATCCTCTCTATGCCCACCACATCATCCTCAGCCAGCATGGGGATGTGGGTGCATGCTAGGGTTCCCATGAAGAAGCCATACAAAGCGCAGCACACAGCCAGGCCGTAGAACTCCGTAACCAAAGTAAATCCAACCAGATCAGCAGTCATTGCAATTACACATGCCAGAAGCACCAGCAGCTTCTTCTTCCTGAACTGCTCCCGGTTCAGCATCCACCCAATGGAGAATCGACCAAGGATTTCAGCCACAGCCATGGCGGAGAGCATGTAGGAGGCGCGGGCCCGCTCCACACCTCGACTCACACTCAGCTCGATGATGTAGAGTTGAGGGGCGAAGAAACCGAGCGTGGCAAACAGTCCGAACAGAGAATAGAGAATGAAGCTGCACTCTCTGAGGACAGAAAAGTCTAGAAGTTTTGAGTTCTTTGCAGATGGCTTTTTATCGCCTAATTTCATTTCCTCATCATCTTTCATCTTTTGTTTCTCTGCATTTTCATTCTTTTTCTCCCCGGATTCAATTTCTATAACCTCTGCCATACTGTTTTCCACAGATTTCACTGCTTCTTTGTGCAGTAAAGTCTTCTCCTCTGGGCTGCTGTCGTCTGTGTCCTTTAGAGAATGGACACCAGAGTCTCCTGTGCTCACAGAGCCTCTGGTTAGCTCATTGTCCAGATTGTGGGAGGTATTTTGTGCATATGAGGTATTGTTTATTATAGAGTCTTCTGGATGTGTGCCCTCTACATTCTCTGGTGTACTGAGAGCTTCCAGTTCCTTTGGGGACGATCCGTCAGTCTTTGTCTCAGGGGTTGCTCTGGGTTTGATAATGATTGGCCGAAGCAGAGCACCACAGATGATGATGGTGCTTTGCAAAGCTCCTATCACTGCCATGGTATGTCGCCAGCCAATATGGTCCCTCAATGCAGAAAAGGCTGAATGACAAGAGGAGGTATTTGGTCAGTATTCATCATTTAAAGTGCTCGTATTATGCTAATTTTCAGGTTCATAATTGTATTTAAAGGTTATATCAGAATAGGTTTACATGGTTTAATTTTCAAAAACGCACCATATTTTTGTTGTACTGCACATTGCTGCAGCTCCTCTTTTCACCCTGTGTGTTGAACTCTCTGTTTTAACTACAGAGTGAGGCATCACACTTCTAGTCCATCTTTGTTGGGAGTCGCACATGTGCAGTAGCTAGGTAAGGACTACTAGCTAGTCAGTTGCAGAGTATGAGGGCGTGCCACGCTAGCAGCTATGTGAGCATTATAACGTGTATTATAACGTGTGTTACAAAGTGACGTACGTTCGTCACAGAATTAAAGGCTGGACTACAATAGAGCTGTTTGGAGCAGTTTGTGAACAGTGTTTTCTGTTGGAGATGGTAAGTCCCTTTGGGGTGGACTTTGGGCTTTTTCACTTTGTAAACCTATTACATGCACAAAAAAGATCTATAACACAATAAAGGAAATGGAAAAGGCCAAAAAGCATAATATGAGCACTTTAAACTACATATAATAAGTATGGTGTGTATGTGGCATTGACTTGAAATAAACTCCAGTGCACATTTTGATGTTAAGGAAGAAACATGTGTTTTTAATAGTTTTTGGAGAACTGCACTGGCCATATTTATTTGTAGGATCAGTTAATTGTTGGTTTTAGTCTTTTCTTGGTAAATGTTAACAATATTCATCACATGGTTTTCCTAAACCCTTTACAAATGCTTGTCTTCTCCAATGTGCATAACACATCAGTGGAAGCTCTTGCACTCACCTGGTGCTAGGGCAAACATGGACAGGGACTCTCCAATGGAAGCCATAGCGGTGACCAGAGACCGGCGGCGAGAAAAGTACTGGGAAAGGATGGTCACAGTGGGCAGGAAGGTCAGACAGTATCCCAGACCTGCACAGTTCAAAAGATGCAAGTTTATAAACTGTAATTCACCTAGACAAGCTGCTGGGGGGGGGGGAATTCAAAGAATAATAGCAGTATGTGATGTTCAAATAGGGAGACAAGGGAAGAAGAAAGCAAGTCAGTACCTGCAACTAATCCATAGGTGATGTACATTTGATTGATTGAGTTGGTAAAGCTGGATGCAATGGTCCCAGTGGCAATAAGTAATCCTCCAATCATAACAACCAGTTGGAACCCAAAGCGGTTAGTCATCAGAGCGGAGAGAGGACCTGAGGACCCATAGAGACCAACTCACAACTTTGTGGTCATTTCAATAGTCTGTACATTGCTTTTGCAGAGTAGCACCCACATCAGCTTATCAGCTGTACTCACCATTGAAGGTCATGACAAACACGCAGATGGAAACGAGCCAGGAGACCCGACTGTTGGTCTCTCCAAACTCCTCCATTAGGTCCTGCAGAAAGATACCAAATATCTTGATGGTACCATAAGTGAAAACCTCCACCAAGAAGAAGGCCACAGCCACCACCCATCCCCAGCCTCCATCAGGGGCTGCTGGGTACACATTGGGCCCCAAGAAACGTGTACCCTTGACTCCACACAGTCCCATGACCTGTAGAGAGAAATTAATTTTTTTAGTGACTGACATAGTGGGTCAGCAGCTGTAATAAGTAGAATGCGAAAAATGGTTATAATTTGAAGTGGAGTGAGACCTCTTCCTGCAGCTTCCCCTCTCCTATCTTTGTCGCACGGGCAATGCATGCGCAGAACAGCCAATAGGAACGAACAGAAGTCTAATTTTCTCTCAGACCTCTTGAATTACAATATGCTGAAATATTATGATGGAAGTTTTGCCCAGCGACGCCACAAATGAAGTACCTACCACAGCCTTTTTTATTATTTAAAGAAACAAAGTAAGTAACATTAGCTGTGAATCTATTAAGTTAATGCAGTGTGCATGTATTGAGGTGACCAATAAAACGTAAACGCGCACTGCACGCGGATTAGCCTACGTTAGCTTAGCTGCCTGGGAGACTGCCAGTGTAGCTACGTTTTAAACAAAATAGTTTTGTTTACCCTGAATAACTAAAAAAACATGTTTTACACAGACATACAGGGGTGTTTATAACCTAATAGGCAACAGTTTTGCGGTAAAAGAACTCGAGTTTAACGTTAGCTAACAACAATAACTAACAACTATCAAAAGTAAACAGCTATGCGCCCCTCCGTCCTGTGCAGCCTGTCGCACAACAGTCCGCTTCAAGTTTTGCCAGTGTTCAAATATGTACTTACTCTGCAGTATTTTAAGATGCTCCTCGGGAATTAGGTCAAACCTGCTCCTAGTCTTCTGTTACAAAAAATTAACTGATTTGAAAGCTGCTGGCCCACCTGTGAAGTAGTAAATATGATTCCGATATGATTATTCTATGTGGCTATCCCTCTTTCTTCAGTGTAGTATGCAGGCGTCTGCGTCTAAAGTAAGCTACAAACACTGCTGTAACCAAAGATGGTAAGGAAAAGCCAGCATAAGTTCAGCACATCTTTGCACAAGACATGGGTCTAATCAATGATTAGTGCAAAATAATATAATCAATAATCTACAACACTATGAAATGGCCTTTTGACCCTGATTCTAGGCAAAGCATTAGGTTGGGTTATGTTAAGTCATATGGGAGCAAATGTTGCACAACTTTATTTGTCTTTTTCAGCCCTTTTGCTTGAAGAGTCTTTACGGTAAGCAGTGTAACACAAACTGTCTTCTTCACTTTTACTTTTTCTGCACACCCGAAAAGATAGCATCGTCGTCATGTTGTTTTGTGTTTTTAAAGAATGGATAAAAGAATAATATACAAGAAACTCAGTCCCATATAGAAGTTGTTCTAAAGTTATAAAATCAAACCTTTTTAACAGCTTTGACATCATATGAAATAAATCCTCATCCACTTCAACCAAGGTACAGATCATGGCACCTTTAATATCATGAAACAAGGTGACATAAAATGACATTGTCTTTAAACTAGTTTGCACTCTTTACCATGTGCAATACTGTTTGGAGCAATACATCATCACTTCTAAACCTAAATACATGAAACATGTTTTATTCTGCTTAGTCTTTCCCATGTGTCTCAACCAACCTATGTATGGTATTATAAGTGAGTCATTGGTGTACCATCACATTTTGAACACACACACACAAACACACCAACACTGACCTAATAGTTTATATATTTGCTTAGTAGTTGGCAGCTGAAAGTTCTAGAAAAAGTTAGTGGACCTTGAGTTTAGATTATTATGTCAACTATATATCTAAGGTCAAGAATGAACGCTTAACTGAAAATGTGTTAATGTAGACATATTTTTTTTTAACAAACTCAATCCAGTTTGAATCCATGAACACTTTATTTCTACCTTTGTATTAGGATTATTCCATTACTCTCAACAGTTGACTTCCCTTTAAAAAACCTCAGAGTCAGTGGGTCAGTTCACTTTCTCAAGTTACTCGTGTATAATCGAATGCAATACGTCAACAAAGGAACAGTGGTCACAAGCTGAAACTAAGCAACAGCTGAATATTATGGACATTAGGGTTTACATAATATATAGTTCAAGGCGTGGATGAATACTGCTATGGCAAAAAGTATACAATTTGAATTTACTTAAAAGTGCTTGCTTTGTTTCTAATTGCTATACCTTTTTCACCTTCTTTTTTGTGTGTATCCAAAAAACACACTTTTTAAAAGTAGTTCCACTAAGACCAAATATTTTCAAAATGATTATTAAATTCCATTATATAGGCTACATATCAATTTCCTGAAGCTAAATGGCAGGAAAAAAAACCTTATAACTCCCCTTATAGGCTACTGGTTTTGTTGTGTGGGTAGATGTTCAACTTTAGGCTATTGCTTATCAGTTCCTGTCCTGTTACAGGATCCAACCACACAAATTATTATTAAATTATTAAACACACACACAATCATGTTTTGCACACATAGTAAATAGTTGTTTTCAACAGGACAATTTATGATTATCTTTATTTTTTTATTTAAGAGTGGTGGGAGGGGGTGTCGACATTGCATAGCCATAGTCGCAGATGGTCCGTAACGTGCACGCGGCTGACGCAATAAGTCCGGCTGCGGCTCATGTGACTTTAGTAGCCGCTAACAAAAACTTTGAAAGTGCTTGTATAGGTCGCCTTTTTTAGCCATATATTGAATTCAAGTCGTGCTGAATCTATGTCTTTTCAATTTTTTTTTTGTTACCAAAGCAAAGATATTAGCCTATACATAATAAAATAACTTATTTAGTCGGTCTCACCTGTATGTTGCTTCAGACGGAAGTACGGTATTCCTTCGCTTAACCGGCTTTACTATCCCTGCTGTAATCAAAACCCGCTGCTGTCGCGCGCAGCCTTCAATAAACTACAGCACTTTCTTACACACTCACGTGCATGTGTCCACAAACATGCTCTGTCTGATACAAGCTCGCATTCATGTTCCTATTACAGGCAGGGAAGGGGCTAGGAAGGGGTTAACGAAATCTGGTTCGAGCCAGTTCTGCATCTGCACATTACCCCAGCCCCCTTTAACTGTGCGGGGCAAAGTTGTTTAGAAAAGGTCTGAGTTCATGGCTGGTGTGTGAGAGATTTGGCCACTGTCCAAATCAGAAATCAATTCAGTTTAAAGGGGCGTATTGGCATATCAAGTGTTAAATTGAAAGAAAAATGTACAATAAGTAAATCAAAGTTCTACTAGAATAAAATGTAAACAGACTTCTGTAACATTGCAACATTGTAGCCAAATATATACATGAAAATACTGTAGGTCAAGTTTAACTAATATATAGGCATATAAGTAAAGATAACTTAATATAAAAATAGAAACGTTTGGACATCGTTGAAAATATATAAATACAAATAAGTGAGAACTGTAAACACATGTTTGAGGTTCTGTATCATGTGTACAGTGTGTCTGTGTACAGAGATCTGTCTGGTCAGTGCAGGAATACACAGATGATTGACTGTCTTCATGGTGGTTTGATTCCATTTGACGTCCTTGTCACAACAGCTCACAAATATTGCTGCTGTTTGCACATTGCTAGATTGGCATCAATCGACTAGTTGTCAACTATTAAATTAATCGCTAACTATTTTGACTTCAATTAATCGGTTTGAGTAATTTTTTATTTAAAAATTCTTTGATTCCAGCTTGTTTAATGTGATTTTTTTTCTAGTTTCTTCACTCCTCTATGACAGTAAAATGAATATCTTTGAGTTGTGTACAGAACAATGCATTTGAGGACATCATCTTGGGCTTTGGTAAATACTTATCAACATTTTTTACAGTTTTCTGACATTTAATAGACTAATCAATTAATCGAGAACATAATCGAGAGAATAATCGACAATGAAAATAATCGTTAGTTGCGCCTCCGCAGTGCTGTGGAGATAGGTCTGGCAATGTGAGACTAGTTGCAGCCCTACACATATGCTGTATTTCACCCAGCAGGTATGGATGTTTTTTTGTTATTAGTCATGTTTTCAAAGCCTTTTCAAAGTTTGTAATGTGTGGGAAGTATACGTCTCTGATGTCTTGGTACAGTTGGCCGGTGGTTAAAAAGTGCAGCTCCGTTTATACCTTGTGTAATGTGCAGTGGGTGGTTCACAGTCTGTCCTCATTAAGAAACCGTGTCTGCCTGTGGCGGCCTTTCTCAACAGCCTTTGCTCAGCCACTGTGAAATCACCAACTCCACCACTGTCTGACTGGTGAAATGACAGCAATCTCTGAGTGACCATCTCCTCTATAAACTCTCTGATTGCGCCTGTTAAATATAGACTTTTTCTGCAGACAGTTTTTGTTTCTCAACCATAAATGCTGATATTATCTCTATATTAAGACTTGAAAACGTTTGGTAGATGCAAACTTTGGGCCAAATGTGAGCCCTCATCAGAGACACGTACCACCCTCTGATTTGATCATCTGTGGCAAGCTATTTTAGTTAATGGAGTGTTTTCAAGTATAGATTTTGTATACTTAAATTCTACAGAAATATGTTTTGTGAGGACGATTTCACTGCAGGTCCAAAAATATACTCATAATTTTCTGTATGGTATAAGCAGAACTAGCAGAAGGGAATAATGTAGTCGTTCAGCTACAGAACAGTGTTTCATATTTCGTGAACTGATTTAGTGACAGTTTCCAAACACCACTCCCTCACTGACTGTCATACATCCATTTATCATGCAACTTTAATTTAATCAAGTTTATGTTTGCATTGTGTCCTGCATGTGTTGTATACAATCACGTCCACGGGCTGGTACGCTATGCCGCTCATAGTTTAAATAACAGTGCATGCTAGCTAAGGTTTAAGTGAAACCTATGTAACCCTTTGCAGATTTTGACCCAATATGGTGGAGGGTTTCACCCTGTTTCTTCTGTCTGGGATGCTGATGTGTGGACTGCTGCTCCACACGGTGTCACAGCATGGAGCCAATGTTGATAAGCCCAGTAAGAAGCCCAATTTCATCATCATACTGGCAGATGATATAGGCTGGGGTGACCTAGATGCTAACCAGCCTGAAGAGAATGCAAACAACACACCGTACCTCAACCTGTTGGCCGAGCAAGGACAAAGGTGGATCATTTATGAGTGTATACCTCATCTGTTACGCTGAACTCCCTGTCATATCATCAAAGTCTAAAGTTAATCCAGTTACCTAACCTTTTTGATATCATAGATAGTGTCTAGGGCTTGTACTGCACAGGAAAGGTTATGTGTTATATATCCCTTGAGTATGAATGACTGGATATTTTCTATACTCTTCCCCTCTGTGAAATTCAATTTCAATTGCCAACAAGTGTAAAGTGTAATTTCTCCTAAAATGTCCTTACTTTTCTCAGATTGACAGACTTCCATTCTCCTGCCTCAACCTGCTCTCCATCCCGTGCTGCCATCCTGACCGGCCGTTATGGCCTGAGAAACGGGGTGACTCATAACTTTGCTGTAGGCTCTGTGGCCGGTCTGCCTCTGTCTGAAGTCACCTTGCCCCAGCTCCTACAGAAGGCGGGATATTACACCGCCATGATCGGGAAATGGCATCTCGGCCACAATGGACCATACGCTCCAACTAACAGAGGTAAGTGGGAGCTTGGCATTTATACCCCAAAACCCAACTAAACACAATAGGCACCGATCAGACCGGAAGTGGTGTGTGAATTAAGGTTAAGCTAGTCACTCATATTTTCAGCCTAAAGCACTAAAGGAGCCTAAAGTTTGCTCTTGTAAAACACCCCACTTGGCCTAAATTGAAATTCAATAGTGATTGATTTTGGGTATGAAGATTTCTTTACCTACAGGAATGGACAAATCAAAATTTGAGAGCAATATTAACACAAATTTATAGTAATTAATCAGAATCTGAAATAGCTTTAATGGACAAGTAAGTGTGAACACATACAAGGCATTTGACTCCAGCTTTTTGTTGCTCTCAAAGTACACAGAAATAGACATACAGCTAAAAACAAGGACAACAAAGGTAAACAAACATTTTACTACTATGTTCAGATATAAGTTTGTATATGAAAAAGTAAATATAGGTGTATATATATATATATATATATATATATATATATATATATATATATATATATATATATATATACTCAATAACCATACACATAGGCTACGTAGATACATACAGACGTTTAAATTAACGGAACCATGTCATATGCATATAGCAACTAACCCTTTTTACATATCATAAACGGACATAATCCTTGCCAAAGAAATCCATTCCTTTGTCAAATACATATACGGGAAATGTGCCATGTTGTGAGAAAGCTAGCTCGCAAGTTAACTAATGTGGAAAGGTACTTTGAAGATTGGAGCCAACATGTGGGCTGTGTGCAAACGTAGGGTTTAAAGTAAACTACTAATTTATAAAAGAAATGTTTTGCAATAGTAAATGAGGAATGAGGAAAGTGGCACGCTACAGCTGCAAACAAAAATAGGATCATTTATAGATTCATTCAAGAGACAGACATAATAAAGAATAGAGAGTATAAGGTTATGATGAAGACTAAATATAAATCTTTTATTTTTTGGGGGGGGTCTTTTCCACCTTTAATTTTTTTTACAGGACAGCTAGGTGACAAAAGGGAGGAAGACATGCAGGAAATCGTCACAGGTCGGATTCGAACGCTGGACCTCTGTGTCGAGGCATAACCTCTCAGTACATGTGCGCCTGCTCTACCCACTGAACCAACCCGGCCACGACAAAATATAAATCGACTCAAAGGTTATAGTCCAGCCTTGAAGATGTGCAAAATAGCATCAGTGCTATCCGTAAGAGAAGAGTTGTTGAGATGCAAATTCAGTGTAACATACGCAGATTTATTTAACAGTTGAAGGATTTCATTATAAAAGTGCAAAAATATTTGGATATGCCATGTAAAACATTGAGATATGAGCTAACGCACATTGTTCCTGTTGCACTGTACTGTATCTCTCCAGTTCAGTGTTATTATAGACCATTCCAGCCACATCGAGTGTGTAAGCGAATCCCTTGGCCTCGCTGCAGGGAACACAGGACACAACTCCCTGCATCTGTGTCTTGCGAGGCGACACACTTGCTCTTGACTTTTCGCCTACAGCCGGCTCAACAACAGCCCCCTCTACCACTTAGCCCTTAGCCACCCCTCCTCCATCTCACCTCAAACACCCTCGGCATGTGAATCACATTATATCTGTAAGCTTGTGCAACAGGTGATCCACACTTTAGCAACTTTAAGCCATCGGAGCACCCATCGACAAGATTTTCTCTAATATGTAATAACAATGTGTTTGTGTATTAGTTTCTGGCACAGTCCAAACATTGATCACCAGTAATTACAGCTGCATTTATAAATATTTGCACCATGTTTATTGTCTCTTGGACAGGTTTTGACTACTACCTAGGTATTCCTTACAGTAATGACATGGGCTGTACTGACTTACCTGGATATAATTTGCCACAGTGCCCTGCCTGTGACTCATCTGGACCTCAAGTGATCAGGTGTGGCTCTGTGCTCCTACTTACAAATATGTCACTTTTGGTCCATAATGACAAGTCTTCAACTGACAAGTGTTCTATCAGACGTTCAAATGCATATGTGTTCCTACAAAGCACTTAAATAATGTAAGACTGAGAGCATTGCATAGTTATCCGGGGACTTGCAAAACTTTGCTCATACTTACAGAACACAAGCAGACTCTGCTATCCAACCTACTTAGCAAGCCCTAAAGCTGTACAGTACATACAGTACGGTAAATAGTGCTGACCAGACCACACCTGTTTTCCTACAACTCCCTAACTAATTCAGAGAAACTGTACAGTCTCATTCACTCACACATAAACACGCACATACCATTAATCATGTTATTATGCTCCCATGGTTTAGATTGAAGAGGAGTGTACATGGAGGCTGCTATTCCAAAGTGGGCCTTCCTCTGATTGAAAACAGCAGTATTGTGGAGCAGCCGCTCGACCTGTGGACACTAACGGAGCAATACAAATCCACTGCAACCAGGATTATACGCAATGCAAGGTACAATACAGCCGCATGATAGTGCTTACGTAAATCATAAGGTTGCGCTGCTTCAATTTCTTCATACAATATTAAAAAACAGAATGCTAAATGTAGCTGTTAATCATAATAACAGAACCTGAGTGTTTCTGTTTGAGTTCCCTGTAAATATTCACTGTGAATGAATGAAAGGGAGTGTGAGATCAGCTTTTACCGAACCTGCTTATGCGGCCTGTGTGCTTGAACCAAACAGGCCCTCCTTCCATAGTGCGTAAGCTTCTACTTTTGTTGTCAGTACATCTTTCACTGACTCAGCAGCTGGTGAAACCTGGTCTGTCAAGTGTGTATTAGTGTGAAAGATTGAGAAGATACTGAGGAAGTAAAACGTGTTTGTCAGTAGGGGAACGAAAATGGCCACTGCACTGTTGTCGCCCATGTCCCGTGAGAATTGGTAACCCGATCATGATCGGACCAAAATAATTCAATTTTTTTTTTTGGAGGCTATGATAACATAAACCCTGCTGTTTGCAGCTGTCTGTGAAAGGCAACATGCCTTCGGGTGTAGTGCGGGGTCATGTGGACTAGTGCAGCAGTTATCAATCACCCAACAATGTACAGGCTTTCATTCAGTGAAGTCCTTTAAAGTGACTGAGGCTGTGTTCCAGACATGTCAGGAAGTTGGAAAGTTCACATTCCTATGAAGAAAAATTAAATAGCAACACAGACTTAAAGGAAACATGCTTCAGCGTGCACATTCACATCCTATTAGCGCCCCACAGAATAGTTTCCAGCATTATTTCTTTTTTTTATAATTATTTTTTGGGCATTTCAGCCTTTAATTGATAGGACAGTTGTAGACAGGAAAAGAGGGAGAGAGAGGGGGAAGACATGCAGCAAAGGGCCGCAGGTCGGATTTCGAACCCTGGGCCGCTGCAGTAAGGACTGAACCTTGGTACATGGGGCTCACGCCCTACCAGGTCTGCTAACAGGCCGCCCCGTTTCCAGCATTATTAATACAACAAAATCTACTTGAATTGTAAATGTTATGTTAGAGGTGACTGTATTGTATGCTAGCAAGCCACTGAACATGATCTAATACGTGAGATATGGTTATTATTTGTGTCACCTTATTAATTGTCCCTGCAGGGAGCGAGGACAGCCTTATCTCCTCTACATAGCGTTGGCTCACATGCATGTTCCCCTGGCCCCTCCGCTCCCCCCAGAAGTCTCTGCCGCCAGCCATCGCCCAGATGACAGCAAAGTGTACACTGCCAGTCTGCGAGAGATGGACAGCCTGGTGGGGGCGGTAAAGAGCGCCTCTGATGACACAGACAAAGACAATACTCTCATCTGGTTCACCGGTTTGTCAGCTGTATGGATTATGTCTGCTCTGCCACACTACCAGTGTGATTTAGACCGTTTTTTCTGTTACATGTTTGTGTTGGGAAGCAACAGATTGTAGCACTATGCCCAAGACAAATTTCCCCTTGGGGACAATAAAGTGTTTTTTCTGTTCTTTTCTATTGTATTCTATTGTTATCTTTAAAAAAGCCTTGATCACAGTCTATTGTGTGTGTTTAGGTGACAACGGCCCTTGGGAACAGAAGTGCCAGTTTGCAGGAAGTGTAGGACCTTTCATGGGAAAGTGGCAGACCAGCAGAGGTATAAAAAATAAACTTACTGAGAAATTGGAAATGACTTCCATGCATGCTTTATGAGGGGGATTGATACTGTACATTTTATTGCTGTGAATTCTCATATTCCTAAAGTCACTTTTTGCCTGTGTGTTAGGTGGAGGCTCAGCTAAGCAGACCACCTGGGAGGGAGGTCACAGGGTGCCAACTGTGGCATATTGGCCCGGGAGGATCCCTGCAAACACCAGCAGCTCAACCCTGCTCAGGTACTTCCATTTTGCCAATAAGCAGACATACTTTAAAGGTCCAGTGTGTAACGTGTTTAGTTTTTCATTATCAAAATTTGTGTTGCCCATTCACAAACTTGTCCTTTTTCATGAATATTTCCCACCACCATCAGTTCCAAGTATTCCTTTTGGCTTGAAATTTTACATTTGCATTCACATGAACTGGGGTAGACGCTCCATATTCGTGCGCCAGCTTGAAAAAAAGGGACATACAGGACATACTGCTCCGCCTTTCGCGTTTTCGCTGTCACATGATAAACTCACAGGTGCTGCTAATGCTGCTAATGGGTATCGTCGCGCCCCGGCAAGTTTGAAGAAGGAAACGGACGTGTGGTCCAAAAATGAAGGACCACACGTATTCAAAATCCAAATTTCAGGAACAGGAGTCTTCTTTTTCGCCCAGAAAAAGAAAAAGGATATTGAAAAGAGCAAGAGACCGGCTTTTTGAAGCGTGAAGGCTACCGTAGCTGTAATATGTACTTTGAACTGCGTGGCGCGAGAGAGTTGATTGCGATATATGAGCTCATCGCTAGATGGGATAAATTCCCACACATTGGACCTTTAAATCCCTCAAATACTGGTGGATGAATCCTAATGGCTTTAGTGATTCTGTGGCTTTTCATCTAGCGCCCCCAACAGGTCAAATATTTAAAATGTTAACAGTCCTCTCCTCTTTATGCCCTCTTGCAGTGGTATGGACATCTTTCCAACCCTTCTGTCCCTGGCAGGGGTAACTCCCCCCTCAGACCGACGTTACGATGGCATTGACGCCACAAATATCCTCCTGCATGGTGAACAGACTGGTCATGAGGTACTCCCTAGTAGTAGTCAATCTTACTTTGGTTAGCGGGGGTGGTGCATTAGGGTCTTGTTGCCGACATTAATTCTTCTCTTTTTTTTCTTGAAGATTCTGTTCCACCCCAACAGTGGTGCTGCGGGGACGTTTGGTGACCTGCAGACAGTTCGAACAGGGAAACACAAAGCTTTCTACATCACAGGTACGGGGCACATACAGGCTATGTGTGTCCAAAACCATTCACACTACATTACAGTCAGTGTTCATTGTCTGCAGGGCCACCATGGTGACAACTATGTCAAGTCTAGTGGCCTATCTGTATTCTCAGAGCATAACTCAAAGATTTATTTGATTAGGACGATGCACATGAATCAACATTTCTGTAAATGCGCCAGTGTTAGCCAGTCGGCTAATTTTCAACTGTAGTCCTAGTTACCTAGCATGCATGTCTTTATGATGGGAGGAAGCCGGAACACCCGGAGGAAACCCACGCAAACACGGGGAGAACATGCAAACTCCACACACACAGGCCCTGCCCGGACCGGGGATCGAACTCTCAACACAGCTTCCTTCTCATAGTGCATCATGCGGCATTTAGATACTGTCATTTTGCCTGTTTTTATAAACCACGCATAACCTCAAGCTCCGTCATTTAGTACACAAAGGATAACAACTCACCAAAAAGAAAATATCCTACTGGAATATTACATGTTTTTGAGTTGAGTGTTATATTTTGTCTAGAAAAATAAAGCGTAACCATTTTAGTGTGTGATGACCTCCTTAAATTCACTATTAATACTGAGGCTATTGTGAAAAAGGGACAACAGAGAATTAACTTACTCAGGACACTGAACTCCTTTTCTGGGTTAGTTCAGACCAGTCATTCTCTGTTGTTTTTATCAATCTTTTATCGAAACCGTCATGACTTTTTCTTTTATTTGCTGGTTTCACAGTCTCACAGTGAAAGACAGAAAGAGCATGAACAGTATAGACAAAACCTTTTCTAAAATTATTGGTGAGATTTGAATTCTCTTTGTAATCAACAAATCTTGCGTAAAGCAATGAGCATTTTGTCTTCTTCAGACCATGTTCTTCAGAGGGAATTTTCTCTGTTGCCATTAAGACGTCGTTATATTTGACCTGCTAATCGCCATTCTTAACTCTTTTATTCCTTCTGCAAATCGACTATTAAATGGATAACTACTCTCTAGGGTGTAGGCCTGTATGTAGGCTTGTGTGCTGTATGTAATTGCCCTTGTAGGATTAATACAAGTTGATGAATTGGGCAAGGCATGAAAATGCAATAAGAAATACACATATGCTTTGTTTTGCAGGTGCAGCTGAGGCGTGTGGTGGTGCAACAGGAAGGCAGCAGCTCCACGACCCGCCATTGGTATTTGATCTGGAGCGCGACGAGGCTGAGGAAACACCCCTGGAAGTGGAGACACCTGAATACCAGACAGTAGTGGAGAAGATCACCCGCAGGAGGGAAACGTTGTTGTGGGACATTGCCACCGACAAGTCAGTGTCCACAGCAGACTACAGCACAGACGCATCAGCAGTGCCCTGCTGTAACCCCCGGCAGGCTGTTTGCCGCTGCCACACGCAGCGCTGAGGGGTGGCGAGATCACACACACATAAACACACACACACACGATAGGCTGAAAGAGAGCACACAGATGTAAGCAAACGGGTATAGAGACAAATATCTACTTTAGATTTGCTCAGCAGTTATGTGAATATGTTTTTTGGGAGGTCCATTGTCCAGATATAGCAGGAGACGTGCAAACAAGCATAAAGAAGAGTATTGGGAGGTCAATAAGTTGGGGAAAACAACATCTATCAGACAGTAAAGACAAAGCTACAATTTATGAATTTGTTGCAATTTAGTTAGTTAGTTAATGTTTGTTGATGTCCAAAACCTAGCTTAATTATTAGTATTATTGTGTTGGATATTTGATGATATTTGATACAGGAACATTATTATTTTTTTGTTCTTTTTGTTATTAAAACTACAACACAGAAGTTGAATTACTTCTCAGCTTTAATGAGTCTCTGGTTGAACAGCTCAATGCAGCATGTGGGTGTCCTAACAGCGCCACCTTTTGGCAAATGAAATGGTATTACCATGTTACTTATTACAACAGTCCTATATATAAATGTTATATATACATTATACACACAGTAAAAATCCTCAATATAATCTATATATGTACGCATGGTAAGTGTATGCGTTGATGTGTAATACTTAAAACATTTTTGCAAAAAGAATATTTAATACATCAAAGTAGAAATGACTAACTTGCATGTTAATGTACTGTATTCAGCATCATGTAGTAAATAGGAAAGATCTTCAAGATATCACTGAGATTGAAGGACCTGTAACTTTGTCGCGTACAGCTTCACCATCAAGCTTTTTCACAGTTAGCTGTCGATCGCTCCGCCTACAGAGCATGGTCCTCCACATACATTATCAGGTTACATTTAGGCTCATCTATCGCTACCAGAATTAGTATGACAGCTGCATCTGCAAGTCATATAATACTTACTGCATGTAACATGATTTAAATAGTGTATCACACTTTAATCCTTTTTCCTTCTTGAGTAAATGACTGCTCCTCGTTACTGAGGTGTGACACATTTAATGCCCATTGATAAGCTCCCAGATTCCAGAGGCCTGATTGACAAAAGAAATGCCTATATGATAGATTTTCAGATGCTACTTGTAAGTGGCAGAAAACAAGATATGATCTGGAGAGAGTTGACTCATTTTATATTTTATTTCTATTATTGTCTGATTGCACTTGGCTTGTTTAGAAGCTGCATTTCTGTGAATCTGGCCCCTGGTTACCCTACATCGGCTGCAGTCTCCTCTACTACCTTATTCAGTCTGCTCACTAATACTAGACAGATCAGTCACGTCCATCTGATTGCTACCATGATAATAATGCCCAACAATAATGTCACTGTTTTGTCAGGGTTTCATTACTTTAAAAAAAACACTGTTGTTAATGGTGGGACTCTTAGTCTGTCTTTGAAGCTTTCTAACATGTGAATGTGTTTTAATGATGAGTGAACCTTCCACTCTGTCTTTTTTTTTTTAATTCCTTACAAAAAAGTAAGAGGAACGCAGTACACAGAAACACCAGGAAGAAAAATTCTGGCATTTGACCCTAGGCCAGCAGGGGTACAGGGGTGCATGATATGGAAAGGTACGGGTGCCACAATGTCTCAACACAGGGATATTTATTGTCCACCTTTCCCTGCTTGTAACAGTCTGATTGTTATGCAGGGAATGTTTCATGAGAGGGGGGTTTGGTCAGTTACTCTGGTTGCCAAATGGAGGGAACTCATTCTCGTCATCCAGACAGACAGGGCCCTCGGCGAACTCGTGCTCTGGGAAAACCTCCCCCTTCTGGGCTCCACCATCCTCAGAGTAACCTGATGAGAGAAGGGAGGAGGCAAAGGCCATGAGCGGTTTGAGAAGTTTAAGAAACCATTTCTGAGATAAAAGCTAATTTTAAAAGGTCCAATATTATTGCTTTTTTCCAGGTTCATACTTGTATTTTGGGTTTCTACTAGAACACGTCAACTTGCTTTAATGTTCAAAAAACACTTTATATTTCGTACTGTCTGTCTAAATATGTCTGTATTCACCCTCTGTCTAAAACACACCTGTCTCTTTAAGACCCCCTCCTAAAAAAGCCCAGTCTGCTCTGATTGGTCAGCATTTTCTGATCCCGCCGTCTCTGCACTACCATAGCAGCCAGGGAATGACTGTAACTGCACTGTAGCGGCACTTTCTAACTATATATAGTTGTGATATCACAACTACAGTGCGGATCGGGCCGCATTTTTCTGTCCGAGCCCGGCCCGCGTCCGACAGAGCAGTAACCAAACCCGACCCAAGCGCAACAGGCATTAAGGTATTTATGTCTGAGCCTAACCTGTTTAATTTAAAAATCAAGCCGCGGCACCATTTTACAACAAATGCCTTATCGCGCTGATGTGACCGAGCCCGACCCGAACCCGAACATCATTTCTAAATATTTGTCCGAACCCGGCCC
The DNA here is from genome assembly GCA_023566125.1 of Zingel zingel. Lineage (NCBI taxonomy): Eukaryota > Metazoa > Chordata > Actinopteri > Perciformes > Percidae > Zingel > Zingel zingel. The sequence continues at coordinate 23,027,602 of CM042334.1, forward strand.
GGCCCGTCGGGTCCCTTCAGGTCCTGTCGGGCTCAGGTCAGGTATCCATCCTCTAATCACAACTGTACGGAAGTCCTGACAGCTCGTTTAAAGGCACCATTTCTGAGTACAGTGCATTTCTCTGGATATAGTGTTTTAATACTTTCACAGTATTTATATAGCACCTCGACCTTCTTCATATTAAAATATTTCTGACATTATTTGCATATGAGTTGCTTTAACTTTAAGCAAAACAGCAGCATATTTTAAACAGATTTGAGGAGTTGCATAACAACAGTGGAAGCCTTAGTTAAAACATCCCACTTCGTATAAGAGCTAGAATAATGTTCACTGTAGAGTTTAATAACTGTACGGTATTCGGTGAAGAATCTTGGAAAGGTTTTCCATCAGTTTATGATTAGCAATACTGTACCCATAAGAGTGGTGGAGGAGGGTGGGGTTGAAGGGAGAGCCACAGTGGCAGCGTATGATTGGCTGGCTTGTTGTTGAGTGACATCCTCTGGATTCTCCTCTTCCTTCTGTTCTACCTGCTCCTCGCTGGAGTCAAACAACCTGCCAGACAGAGCAGACAAAGATTTAACAATATAATTTACAGATAAAAGAAGTAGAAACCAATGCCACATTTTAAAGCTGCAATCTGCAAGATTTTGATGTAAAACAAAGTTATGGCATATTGTTAACATGCAGACATGTATGCATGCTGCAGCCCACTTAGACATACACACCTGTGTTTTTGGACTAAGACACACTCTCCTCCATCCTGTGGATCCACATTATAAATGTAGAGACACCCGTCTGAGGACGCCACCAGCAGGCGAGGGAGCTTCTGAATCCTGACAAACAAAACACACACAGGATGTGATACACATAAATACACACCTTGTGAAAAAATATCCCTCTCTCGTCTCACTCTGCCTTACGTGGCCAGGGCGCAGATGTTCTTCAGGCCGAACATGTTGAGTCGCACTGTGGCGAAGGCTCTGTCCTGATGCATCATGTCGGACACCTGGGTGGGCAAGTAGGTGCTGGCTGCTGTGAACATTTTGCCCACATACGCTGACCATGTGGGAGACTCCTCATCTTGACTGGTCGGAAACAACATGAGTCATGCGTTTTAACATTAATAAATCATTACTGGAGACATTCTGATTTTTCTTTTGTAAAACTGGATTTTACATAGTAAGCCACTTGGTTGATTTTCATAGGGACAGTACTGGATTGCTTTACATCAGAAATACAGCAGAGGGTGCTGGTCATTCCATGCTATGTCCTTTTCTGAACCAGGCAAAGTTCATGGGAAGAAGACTTCTAATACAGAGAGATTACTTGTTATTTTAAGTTGCTTTAGAAAAAACATGCACAATTAATGTAAAGAGGAAATCATCTTACCAAAGATTAAAACAAACAGCAAATAGCAGGGTTTATTTTGATCTGAATAAAAGCAATACTTCATCAGTTTATCGGCACATTGGGTCTAAGATTGTTAGTCAAGTAAGTAATTAGCTGATCTACAGAAAACTAGAAATCTTAAACACGCAGTAACTAATTGTGTGTGTGCTTACCTTGGGCTGTGCTGCTCCAGTTTAAAGATATGGACTGTCTCAGTGTTGCTGGAGGCACACAGGAACTGGGCGTCCGCACTGAAGGACAACGAACTGATGCTAACATATCTGACACACACACACACACACACACACACACACACACACACACACAGAGAGAAAAGGAAAAAAATGATGATTAAATGTACATTTTTATTTACAAGGATGCATTACTCAAACACATACACATGATAGAAATTTCAAAATTGTGTGACTACCATTGGCTACTGAGCAGCAGGAGATGTCTTACTCACCTTAACAGTAACTGTTGAGTAATGGGAGGGTCATTTAAACTGCTGACCTTCCTTTCACGAGTCCTTTGTTTAATCTCTGGCTTGCAACCACCATGAATCATCTTGTCCACAGATTGCTTGTTAATACTTTCTGATTGAACAATAGAAAATATGAGCGCTAACCTTTTCATCCCTCGGCGGAATTCAAACAGTCTCTGTCCTTCAGGAACGCTGAAGACTCTGATAACAGTGCCCTGCAGAGGAGAAAGAGGTCAGACAGGCTGGTGGACAATTGAAAACAGAAGGAGGGATGAACAAAAGGAATCCTCACTTTCTCTGAAGCGCTGGCCAGTTTGGTGCCAGAGGCATTGAAGGTGAGGGCCGCCAGGGGACTGTCGTGGGCTTGGATCAGTGTCAGAGTGCTCTAAAGGGGCAAATAGGTTTCTAATGACATTGGCACCAACACTTGTTACCGTGGGGATTTCAAGAGATGTGACAACAGCTGCAATTATTTTCCATTGTTATGTTAAGAGTTTAATGTGGCCTCACCAGGTTGTTGGCATCGTAGACAGTAATCTCCCCAATGGTTGCGCTGCCAGGATACGCCAGGTAGGAGTTACTGTGGTTGACGGAGAGAGCGCAAAGACCTACGAGGAAGTACAGAGGATGGTTTAGGCAGTTTCCTTTCTTCTTCCTTGTTTTTCTTCTCCTGTCTTTATTCTTCAACACACCTATTAGACCAACATTTCCCAGTTGCTTTACAATGGTGCTTATCTGTCTGGGTCTATTATTTGTTTAGTATAGTCCAGAAAACTCCCAAATCCAGCAGGATATGTACAGTGAGGAAAATAAGTATTTGAACACCCTGCTATTTTGCAGGTTCTCATACTTGGAAATCATGGAGGGGTCTGAAATTGTCATCGTAGGTGCATGTCCACTGTGAGAGACATAATCTAAAAAAAAAAAATCCAGAAATCACAATGTATGATTTTTTAACTATTTATTTGTATGATACAGCTGCAAATAAGTATTTGAACACCTGAGAAAATCAATGTTAATATTTGGTACAGTAGCCTTTGTTTGCAATTACAGAGGTCAAACGTTTCCTGTAGTTTTTCACCAGGTTTGCACACACTGCAGGAGGGAGTTTGGCCCACTCCTCCACACAGATCTTCTCTAGATCAGTCAGGTTTCTGGGCTGTTGCTGAGAAACACGGAGTTTGAGCTCCCTCCAAAGATTCTCTATTGGGTTTAGGTCTGGAGACTGGCTAGGCCACGCCAGAACCTTGATATGCTTCTTACAGAGCCACTCCTTGGTTATCCTGGCTGTGTGCTTCGGGTCATTGTCATGTTGGAAGACCCAGCCTCGGCCCATCTTCAATGCTCTAACTGAGGGAAGGAGGTTGTTCCCCAAAATCTCGCAATACATGGCCCCGGTCATCCTCTCCTTAATACAGTGCAGTCGCCCTGTCCCATGTGCAGAAAAACACCCCCAAAGCATGATGCCACCACCCCCATGCTTCACAGTAGGGATGGTGTTCTTGGGATGGTACTCATCATTCTTCTTCCTCCAAACACGGTTAGTGGAATTATGACCAAAAAGTTCTATTTTGGTCTCATCTGACCACATGACTTTCTCCCATGACTCCTCTGGATCATCCAAATGGTCATTGGCAAACTTAAGACGGGCCTTGACATGTGCTGGTTTAAGCAGGGGAACCTTCCGTGCCATGCATGATTTCAAACCATGACGTCTTAGTGTATTACCAACAGTAACCTTGGAAACGGTGGTCCCAGCTCTTTTCAGGTCATTGACCAGCTCCTCCCGTGTAGTCCTGGGCTGATTTCTCACCTTTCTTAGGATCATTGAGACCCCACGAGGTGAGATCTTGCATGGAGCCCCAGTCTGGGGGAGATTGACAGTCATGTTTAGCTTCTTCCATTTTCTAATGATTGCTCCAACAGTGGACCTTTTTTCACCAAGCTGCTTGGCAATTTCCCCGTAGCCCTTTCCAGCCTTGTGGAGGTGTACAATTTTGTCTCTAGTGTCTTTGGACAGCTCTTTGGTCTTGGCCATGTTAGTAGTTGGATTCTTACTGATTGTATGGGGTGGACAGGTGTCTTTATGCAGCTAACGACCTCAAACAAGTGCATCTAATTTAGGATAATAAATGGAGTGGAGGTGGACATTTTAAAGGCAGACTAACAGGTCTTTGAGGGTCAGAATTCTAGCTGATAGACAGGTGTTCAAATACTTATTTGCAGCTGTATCATACAAATAAATAGTTAAAAAATCACACATTGTGATTTCTGGATTTTTGTTTTTAGATTATGTCTCTCACAGTGGACATGCACCTACGATGACAATTTCAGACCCCTCCATGATTTCCAAGTGGGAGAACTTGCAAAATAGCAGGGTGTTCAAATACTTATTTTCCTCACTGTATATCAGCACCATGCATGGTTTGAGTACTTTTTTGTTTTGAGTATCTATTTTATATTACAAGACTATTGGTACTGTGCACCGTGGAAAGTAGCTTGAAAGCATCCCCATGTGCGTTCTGAAAGAAGAAATAACACATTCATTTTTCTATACAGCCTTACTTGGTATGACCAGTAGCTTCTGGTGGCTAATGTTAGCAAACTTGTACAGCTGGCATTAATGAGTCAGTTTGCTTTATGACTCCTCTGTACCTGTGCTACTTTTACACTATGTGTGATAGCATTTCTTGTAAATGATTTGTGGCAATAGTTGCCTCTATTCAGCAAAAGTTACATATCACTTCAAAGTGAAGTCATTAACAAGATTTTGGTCAAAGTCAATAGGAATAAATGTACAGATTTTTGATATGGTCTACATATAGATGTCTGTATCACAGTTTGAGTGTACCCGTAGGGTTGATGGGTGTGTTGAGCAGGGTTTTGAGTAGTTTCATGTCTTTGATATTGTGGATGTAGACCGACTCCTCCAGGCACACCACCAGCCGCTGAGGTAACAGTGACAGACGGACACAGATCACCATAATAGAATATATATGATTGCACAAAGCAGAAGCAACAACTTTAAAGGTACAGATGATCTATTTCCTGTCTCACCTGTCTGTTGAGCCTGACGGAGAGGATGTTGTTGGAGTAGCTGTAGTTACAAATCTCTGTACCTTTCTTAAAGTGGTAGACGTTCATTCGCCGTGGCATGGACAGACTGACCACCACCACCAAGCTGCTGGAGAACAGTCGCTCCACTATGTACACGTCCGGACACTCTACTGGGAGAGGGACGAGAGAAAGATTTAAAATAATTTTACTCAGAGAAGCAATGCTAGCTCATATCACCAGTGCAGAGAAAGAAAATGCAATATCTTTTGTTGTCAATTCCTATACAATTAATTACAAATGAAACTGGCTTTAATTTACTGCTATCATGCTCAGCTACCAACCCGTGCTTGTTAAACATAAAGGCAAGACACTACAGGTGAATAGGGTAAAAATGGTAATAGGAATAGATATCACCTTGAAACTTCCCCAGTTGATTACTTACATATATACAAAGACAATAATTGTTTTTGTATTACAAGTTTTCTGAAATATTGTGTTTAATTATGCAAATGAGGCATTATCTAATTAAATGTGTGCTAATTTGCATTCCAAAACAGAAATCTGAACATTGGTTAAAGCCAGGTTTAAAACTCTTGTTCTTGTTTATTTTGTTGAAGGTTTTTAAAGAGGGAACTTTGAATATCTCTTTTCATCACTCCATGAATCATGAAATACTGTCAGACATTAAAAAAAAAACAACCCTACCTTCGTCATGTTATACATGATAGATGAATAAACCCCTTTGTAAAAACCTTCAGAATATAAATATAATTGAAACTGGAAGGTGTGGTGTATTGTATGTAGTGGAGTATAAGAGTTCTGTCGTGTTCTGTATTTTTTTTTTTATAATGCTACTGAAGTGGAGATTTCTGCCTCAGAGTAAAAGAAAATGACTTATATAAGCAAGTGTAGAATAATCTCAAAATTGACCAGTGCATGAAATATAAAATGTGTTGTTGCCTATAGTGTCTTGCCTTAAGAGTCAGTCATCAGACAAACTTCCTTAAACTGACTCCAAACCTCTTTTGTTGTTGCTATTGAGGATAAGAAAATGAAACGTTCCTTTGTTTGCATATGCAGAAGACTTCTGACGTCTGCAGTAGTGTCACCTTAGGGAGGGGATGCTGCTGTGTCACAATGTACTTATTGTGTATGCTATTTGCATATGCAATACATTTGCTGCAGGGGAGCTGTTATGTGACATGCCATTACATATTTCCTGTCATTTTAACTCTTTAACTTCTTCAGAGAGAAAAGTACAGTGTCGATCTTACCTCCCTCATGGATGCAGTCCAGTTTGTCCACAGCAGTGACTGAGAAGAGCTGGTAGCCGGTCTTGGTGCCCACTGACAGAGAACTACAATAAAACACAAACCATCTTACCAGCCACATCCACAATTGTTATAAGATGAAAAACACTTTAACAACACTGTAATTACATGTTTCAATTCAAAAATACATTTTACACATTACAATTCCATATAAAATCGGATGTTTTGCTGTCACACAGATAGCACACACAACAACATTTGTTGTCAACATTTTCATACACAAAGTCTACTATTGTCAAAGTGAAATAATCCCAGAAAACCTTGTTTTACTTGTTTGGTATTACTAACACTACACTAACAGATTATTGAATAAAGTGGTTAAAATGAATAACTTGCTTTTGAAAAGAATAGGATTGTCAATGCACACGCACATGTGCAATCTCTAGTGTAGGACTGCATAACATGTAATGGCTGCTATGAGTGTTAGTTTCCATCAAGGAAATAGTGCAGGATCAGTGTGATCGTCATATACTCGTATTAAACTGAGAGGACTTCTTTACATGACATGATTTCTTCCAGACTATCTTATCTTGTTAAGACAACACAGCTGTAACACAGCTTCCATTGAATTATGTTAATTTCCCCCCAAGTAAGCTTGCCTTATCTTATCGTGGCTGAAGTTGAAAAATAAAACATGATGACAAAGCGATAAGAAGGTCAGGTTGACGGTTAGGCCACCTTGTTAGTTTTACAACCAGAGCCACAGGCCACACAGAGACACACCATTCAGCTGGACTTGTTTGTTATGGTTAGTAACCCTAAACAGGGGACAGTGGACACCTACAGCACAGGTGTGAGTGGTCAAAAGTATTGGGCGGTCACAGTAAATGACACAGGAACCTCTGATTGCAAAGTTACTTTAAATAATATCGCTATAACCCAAATTTCACATTTGCTCTTAAATGTTAATTGTTAGAATCTAACATGTTTTAACTGGTGTTGTGAATCAAGGAGGCCTAAGATGGAAACTTGCATGAGACGATAGAATAGGCCTATGTTGAATCAATTGTCAATAAAACAAAAGTTTGGTTACTAAGTGTCTAGTTGAATATGCAGCGGGCCTTGAAGATTAACACAGTGGCCTACTTCACTTTCAGCTGCTAAGGACTAATCTAGAAGTTTTAATGAGGCATACAGAAGACTGTAGATTCCTTTTGGACGCACACACACAACTGCCTGATTGTTGGCGGTCTTATAGTGACAGAAAATACACCAGAATATGTACATGAGACAGTAAATAATTATGCAACAGTCAGGTGCAACAAGGAGATTGAGTTCATGCTGAGTGGGCCCAGCCCGAAGGTCGCTTACGTGGTGTCCTGGTTAAACGAGGCACAGATGAAGGCTCGGTCCACTCCGGGACCGTCCGGTGCGTCCTGGGACTCCTGGGACTCCATCGGAGCCACCAAATACCCTCTCCTCTCGCTGGCCGAGGTCGGAGGCCTTGGGCTCGGGTCGATCCACGCCGGAACCCGCTTCCCCTCCTCTGCCCCCGACTCCAAGCGCCACGCTCACACTCTTCAGGGAGAGCGGAATGTCCGGGCAGTTTGGCTCAGATGCAACACATCACGCAACGAGTAAACTATCCCGAATCTGAACAGGATGAAAAAGGAAAGGTAATACCTCCCTAGTGAGCCGTTGCACTTCAGCCAGTCGATCACTGTTGTTATTATGTTATTAACTTACAATATTCACACAGCAAAACAAAAACAGCTGATGGGTGGATGAGTCACCCTAAGGTGCATCACGATTGGCTGGCGGCAACATGTCAAACCCTCCTTTCCGGCGTTTCCATTGGTCGAGCTGTTTAAGGCCTCAATTTGATTGAACAACACAGCTGCCTATCGACCAAGAGCCGCCTATTTCCAGGGGAAATGGTTGATTGGCCAATTATACTTTCAGTCTTTTTACTAAGAATTGTTTTGATGATTCATTGGATAAAAGACGTATCATTTTTACTGCCCGTCCATGCAGCGACACACGGCGAAACATCATCGACCCCTGGGAGAGATGTGCAACTGCTAAACAAAGCTATGTTGGTCTTATTTGACCTTTTAGGTTATGTTTATGTTTGTTTTAGCTTATTTTTACGTAGATTTACTTGTATTTTAATTTTTAATTTAATGTAAAAAAAATATTATTTTGTTTACGTAGCTTCAATTATTTAACCCAAATGTAGGTGTTGAATATTGAAACATTTCCTAAATTGTAATATAGCCTATTTATTAGGCTACATACAATAAATATGCTTGGGACAACTTGTATGATATAGTCACTAGTGGAAGTACATTTACTGTGCTTAAGTTCATTTTGTGAGGTAGCCTATTGTATGTACTTACTCTAAGTAGTTCCATATTATGTCACTTTATACCTATACACCCCTACATTTCATAGAGACATATTATACGTTTTACTCCATTACATTTATCTGACAGCTTTAGTTACTTTTTACTCTGCATATGCAGATTTTACATACATAACATATGATGCTTTATTATAGATTAAACTAGCCAGTAGTGTATAAATCAATTAAAATATTTGCATTTCAACCAAAAGAATAAAATAGTGCTTGCATATTAATAAATCAGTAATAATATTATATATAATAATGTAATTCCGATAGGGGCTATATTTTTGCTTAATAAGTAGGCTTCTTTAACATTTAAATGTAAGTGTTTTGCAGATAATACCCTCTTAAGATCTGGCCCATAAAATACCCTCATGTTGAAAATCAAAAGAAGTCCATGCACACTGCAGTGAACCAGGAGGTCTAAATAAAGACAACACTGAGAGATTACTGGTAATTTCAGGCTAATTTTTATTCAGATATCAATCGATTTTCTTTCTTCTTTTTTTCAATTCTAAACTATTTCCTTGACGTCACGATTTCCGTGCAGTCTCCTTTAAGGTTGCCAGGGGTTACGGGCTCACATGTCAGAACGAGGAGAATTGACGTCAGTGACGGCTGTTGATTGGTTCTCAGCCTTATCCGGTGGGGCAGCGGTCCAGGGCTCGGGAAAAAATCGAAGCGAGGAGGATCTGGTAACGGTACGCTTTAAGAAATATCATCCATCCCGAGTCGCTATCGAAGGGCTCGGCAGGAATTTACAGTTTCTTGTGAGTATTAGCGTTTTTTCAGTAAATGGACCATATGACCTCTGGATAGGTGAAATTTGTTTCCTCCGTCTATCGTTTGTTTATGATAGAACTCAAGATGGCGTCATTGGAAGAGAGCTTTGCCTTTGCACGGAGCTAACGTTAGCCAGCTAACGTTAGGCGTTAAACTAGACACACTCTCTAACACAACCTCGGCCAAAGATAGTTAGGCAAACGTATAAAATATTTATTATTCACATATTTTGTGTTTACTGGTTATTATAATTTAACGTAGGTAGCTTTTCAGCATTAGTCTGCTTGCTGTAGCTAAGTTACTTGGCTGCAGCCGTCAACCTCCTCATATGAAGCCTTCCTGACCTAGACGGTGTTACAGACAGGGCATTTTGCTTCACATCGTCTTAAAGGCGATAACATTTACTCAATTTGTAAACCATTAGATTCGTTATTATCATCCATCCTCCAGCATACCCCGTTGTCACTAGTTCAGCAAGGTCATTTGTGCATCGCAGTGTTTTCTCTAATTTAATTGACAGCCCGCTTCTTAGCAGACAGCAGAGGTGATGCTGCAGCTCAGTAACTAAATTAGAAAATGAACTTGTTAATTATATAACCTGCTTTTACTGTCTCAAACAATTCAAACTAAATAAGATTTACTAATAGGCAGAATAGTCCTGTTGTTGGGTCTCTAGTCTAGCTTTTGAATTATCCCACCTGGTCCGAAAACCGTATCATTTGTTGCTTAGTTATTCCTGTGGTAGGTGTAGATTAAAGCAAGCCTGCCAAGTTTCCACCATGAGTGTAGTTAGTTGCATAAAGGCTGTGCCAGCCTCATCTTTGATAACATGGCTAGTAATCTCCCCTGGGCCTAGTCAGATTAGAAATTATCCGAATCCTATTATACTGATGCACATGCATGATACACTTGCAGGGACAGGATGGAATCGGTCGGTTTGTTCACTCATTTACTCCTCCGAAATGCACATGTTGGTTACACGAGGCCTTCCTGTTTTAGACTACACCGCTAGATCAAGATCAGCTATCTGAAGAAGCACTGTGGCTGATCACATGATGTGGGATCTGTCAGGCTATTTTGCTCAGCAGCAGTATCATGGCCTGAAATGTTGAAACCCCAAGCAAGTGCACTTGTTTTTATGGTTTGGTCTGTCTCACAGCAGATTTTATCATTGGCCTTCATTTCACCATTTGTCTAAAATTAGGCCTTGTGTATAATATTGCCTCTATGATAGAATACCTTTTTTCAGGCTGGTAAAAAGTGAGATTGTTTTGAGTAAATAAACCAAGGACAGTGTGCCCGTCCTAGTTTGTTGTTTGTGATCAGATATGTGTGGTCACATCATATGACCAGTTTTCACTCCTGACACTAAGAAGCACTCATGCTCCTTAGTGCCAAAACAACACCCAATCTCTCAGTGCCTTCTCACTCTGGTTCTATTTTTCTCACATTCTCACGTTTTCTCTTTGTCCAATTCTCATCATCACGACACACAGTCAGCCCTACTCTGTGTTGCTCTCTGGTAATCCAGTAAATCCACGTTGTGCAGCGATGATCTGTAACCATGCTCCTTTTTCCCGTTACTGTCCACTCTCTCCAGTACAAAGGTTAAAGGTCACAGAGCAGGGTTGTGGTTGTCGTCATGGCATCTGGAAGTACGAGCAGCGAGGAGGAGCGGAGCCTGAGGGAGTGTGAGCAGTACGTGCAGAAACACAACATTCAACAGCTGCTAAAGGACTGCATTGTCCAGCTGTGCACCTCCAGACCGGAGAGGCCCATGGCCTTCCTCAGAGAGTACTTCGAGAGGCTGGAGAAGGTGTGTGTGGTTGTGTTGTGTGTATTGTCCTTATTGGCCAGTGGATGGAAAGCAAAACATTATTCAGTGAAAAATGAGCATTACAGTGTTTCCCATACATAGGTTCTACTTGGGCGGGACGACCAGGTAGATAAAATCCAAAATTACTTCTTTTTTTTTTTTTCCCCAAACAACGAAGAATTTTATAAGTCACACAGACCAGCGGCCTCCCTCCCCTCTCCTGAAGTCGCGCATGCGTGGCACAGGGCCAATGATTCACTGACCTATAACAAACAAAATAAACAAGAATTAACTTTGGATAGCCTTAGTCTAACATGATTTACCAGGAGTTAGGAGGAGACATGCAGTGTTGCGATTCATAATAACATGTAACTTTGTGTTTGGATCATAGTATGATTGTAAGGTTAGTGTTAATACATATAACATTTGGGCTCAATTGACAAATTCACAAAAGAAACAGTCCACCTGTATATTCTTCTAGTCTAGTTTGTTTAATATGTAAATAGTTATTTCTCTCTAAAATATTTGTTAATGTTATGTAGTCATTGTTTTCCATAAATGGTTAATAAACCATTGTTTGACTAGTTTATTCTGAACCCAGCCATCACACGCCGTGCCGTCACATCCTGCGCCACCCACCCCCACAAATAAATTCCCAATATACTTATATATAACTCTTATATACTCTTATAATATAGCAGGTGCTTACTGTCTTCTACGGCAGCTAATATCTTCATTTATTTTTCTGTGATTTATTTTTTTATTTTTTTTCTTCAATGACTTCGCTAATCATTTTTTTAGTCAAAGCTTCTCTAATCTTTTTACATTTTAATTTTTCAACCATCGTGTCCAAGAACAGCTGCCAGTTTGGCTAAGAAACCCGTAACAATAGCAAAAATGCTTCTGCTCCTTTTTATGTGCGTAACATTTTAGCATTTTCTGTTTTCAGTTGTCTGTGTTTTGCTCACTCTGCATCTGTGCTTAGTGCTCAAAACAGAATGTATGCATACAGAATATTTTGACAAGATTTTGGACTTTCTACAGTAAGTGTACATACACACCTGGATCAAGCTTGAGGAAGCAATGTTCAAAACTGGATGCTACTACCGTATTTACTAAAAATATCAGAAAGAAAAGAATTAGGCAAAGTTGCTTGATTCAAACAATTCATAAATTAAATTAAAACGCACAACTGCACATTGGAATTCCACATTACCACTACCACGAATTGTTTGCAAAAGTGTTTCTGAAACTACTGCTTGTCTGCTATTTAAAGCTAGAACGATGCACTCCTAACTAACTAGCTAGCTAGCTTTTTAATTCAAGGTAGGATTTATTTTAGAATTCTTTTATAGTTTATCATCCTAATAATTAGATTTATTTCAGATGTTCACTTGACAATAACCTTTTAAATCGTCCTGTAGCATATTATTAGTTATACCAAAACGTGTGTGTGTGTGTGTGTGTGTGTGTGTGTGTGTGTGTGTGTGTGTGTGTGTGTGTGTGTGTGTGTGTGTGTGTGTGTGTGTGTGTGTGTGTGTGTGTGTGTGTGTGTGTGTGTGTGTGTGTGTGTGTGTGTGTGTGTGTGTGTGTGTGTGTGTGTGTGTGTGTGTGTGTGTGTGTGTGTGTGTGTGTGTCATTTAAGGAGGGGCTTCAGACATTAGATTTAGTTGAGCTTTTATTTGAACCTATCTATTGGGTTTCTTCTATTGTAAGCTGTGTTTTATACGTGCCTGTGTATGTTACTTTGCGTGGCACTTTATTGCACAAAAAGTGCTTTTATAAACAACCCCTGACTTAACTGAGATGAACTGCAGCGGCTATAAACCTAGTTGGCTGACTCTATCTAACCCCCCCTCCCCACCACCACCACCTCCCTACCAGGAGGAGACCAAGCAGATTCAGAACCAGCAGAAGGCCAGCAGTTCCCGTTCAGACTCACGCGATGAGGAGGTGTCTCCACCCATGAACCCTGTGGTAAAGGGCCGCCGGCGGAGAGGAGCCTTCAGCGCAGAGGTGTACACAGAGGAGGATGCAGCCTCATATGTCAGAAAGGTTAGCCATGCATGTGTGCAAGCAGCTTGCGAGAGTGTGGCAACACTTAAATCAACGTCAACAATCTGGTACTATCAGTGTTGTGAAAAGTTGTGTGACATCTCTGTGTTGCTTTTCCTTAGGTCATTCCAAAAGACTACAAGACGATGGCAGCCTTGGCCAAAGCTATTGAAAAGAACGTTCTCTTCTCACACCTGGACGACAATGAGAGGAGGTACCTGTCTTAAACAGTGTTTTTTTTAATTTAATTTTATAAATAGTTTTTTGATAACTGCGTTCCGCTGATCAACTCACAAATCTGCTCCTTTCCAGTGACATATTTGATGCAATGTTTCCAGTCACCTACATCGCCGGGGAAACTGTTATTCTGCAGGGTAGGATGACATCTTTTCAGTGATTAGTTGAACAAACCAAATCGTAGCATGTCTTTGTGTGATTCTAACGCTATTGTTGTGCGCACCCAGGCGACGAAGGTGACAATTTCTATGTCATCGACCAAGGGGAGATGGATGTAAGTATCGGTTCCTCGTCATAATGTACACAGAAAATGTTTGTTTCTTTTGTCACCATTGCAATGCCTTTTTTTTTTTGTTTCTACCCCGCTAATCTGCCAGGTGTATGTGAACAATGAATGGGTGACAAGCATCGGGGAGGGAGGCAGCTTTGGAGAGCTGGCCCTGATATACGGCACCCCGAGGGCGGCCACAGTTAGAGCCAAGACCAATGTCAAGCTGTGGGGCATCGACAGAGACAGCTACAGGAGAATACTTATGGTAAGGAGATGTGGGTCTGTAATGCAGAGAAAGACCACTGTTCGTAAAGCTTGTGAATGTGTGTCATTTAATGACATATAATGTAATGCCTGTAGGTGGACTCGCTCTTATTTTCAAACTTCTAGTCAAATTCTTCAATCACGCTAACTAACTTAATATCTCTCTCTTCAGGGAAGCACTTTGAGAAAGAGGAAGATGTACGAGGAATTCCTCAGGAAAGTGTCCATTCTAGGTGGGTTCATTTTCCAAATCCTCCTCATCTTCCCAAAACTTAAAAATAGATGAAAGGAGGCATGTTACTTGTGTTTGGTGCTGAGATTAAAATAACCCGAAAGAGCATATAAAAATATCTCGCCTGAAATCAAAACCAATAACGGGTTCAACCTTTCTAGTGAGTTATTTTTTTTTTTTTTTATATATATATATATATATATACACAGGGCTGTCTGTCATTTTAGCTGACTCCGTTCTTCTGTGTTCTCAGAGTCTCTTGACAAATGGGAGCGCTTGACAGTCGCTGATGCCTTGGAGCCCGTCCAGTTTGAAGACGGACAAAAGATTGTTGTGCAGGGAGAGCCTGGAGATGAATTCTTCATCATCTTAGAGGTATACACTTCATCACTGACTTTCTCTCACATACATACACATGCTTGCATATACATTTGTCACCATACCATAATCCTACCTTTTTGAATCAGTTCTTTAATTGACTGTTGGCCTGGTTACATCAAACAGTTTAGGAGGCGTTGGATCCACTCAATGCTGTTTTCATATTTTCAGCTCTTTTAAACTATTACAACCTGAGTTTTTTTTAACCCGCACATACACGCCCTCTTGTGGTGACGTGAAACTCTTTCCTCACCCTAAACATGTATCTGATCTTTGAGATAAAAAAGCAAAAATGTGACAAATCCTGCTTACAGCTTCTTAAATATGATTTTTGTTGCGCTTACATTTCTGTCAATCAGGATTAGGATGGAGAATTATGATGGGCAGTTGTTTTCTACTGATTTTGATGATGCTTTTTTAAATTACATATTGTAGACAAAATATCTAACCGATTCATCAAGAATATAGATTTATAGATAAATTAGTTTCATCCCCAGTTTGATCACAGTATTAAAAATTCATCAAACCAAATGTATTGTTGTCGCTTAATGGTACCAAACTGATTCAGTTGTGACACAGCTTACAGCATTAGATTTTCCTAAATTACTTCTAATGTCTGTAGTTCTACTTTCGTTTAGATACCTGTTCAGTGTTCTTTTTATGTCTTCATTTGCTTTATTGATTGATTGAACCTAAAATGAACTGGTAACTCTCTGTCATAATGGTAAAGACCACATGCTTCAGTCATGTGTAACCTGAAGAGATTAAGTGAATGAATGCAGGATGTATCATGTATTCCTCTAGCTCACTGTTAAGAAATTAAATGAGTTTATGTGATTAGTTGATGCTTAATGGACCAGTAATTGACTTTAAACTCACATTCATTATAAAGTGTTACCAATTATTTCAAAACCCATTTGCTACCATTAGATGCATGCAGTCATTTAGCTCCTTTTTAAACATGCAACTTTTATGGTGATGAAATGGTTTCTTCTGATACAGGCGCTCGTGTAGCTATAGTCAAGAGACTAGAAGAGAACTAGATAAAGGTGTGTGTGTGTGTGTGTGTGTGTGTGTGTGTGTGTGTGTGTGTGTGTGTGTGTGTGTGTGTGTGTGTGTGTGTGTGTGTGTGTGTGTGTGTGTGTGTGTGTGTGTGTGTGTGTGTGTGTGTGTGTGTGTGTCTCTCAGGGTTCTGCAGCTGTGTTGCAGCGTCGCTCAGAGAACGAGGAGTTTGTGGAAGTGGGACGGTTAGGACCCTCTGACTACTTTGGTAAGAACTAAAGCATCATCACAGGTTCAGGTTACTTTATTGGTACCCGTAGGTAAACTATGTTTACAGTCTAAGAGGCAGGACATCCTTAAAACTTTGTAGACCTTTGTAGACATAACATGCAACACACAACACATTAAAACATATAAAACAGACAGTAGAACATGGATTAAAAAAAAAACAGTACATGACCACATTGACTTGTGCAGTTGCATGCAGAAATTCTACAGCTAGTACATGACCAAGGTGCTTGTGAGTTATGTGCAAGTAAAGATATGCAGAAAAAGTTTGTTTAACAGAGTGGTTGCCGCTGGGACAAAACTGTTTTTAAATCTTGTAGTTCTACAACCAGGGACTAGAGGGGAGAAACTGGAATTCCCTATTCCAAGGGTGTAGGCTATCTTGTAAGATGGCCATAGCTATCCACTGTAGTTGTTTAGCATACAGGGATGTGGGGTGCAGCTGGGACTCACCAGTCAGCTTACTTGACCATCTTACAATTTGATTTAGGCAATTCTTGTGCTTAACTGAAACACACCCAAACCATGACACTAAGGGACTGTTTGTTTTTTATTTAAGGGGCTACCGGAGGAGTTTTGGGATCTTTAGTCAAAAAAAGAAATGACCTTCCTTTCGCCAGCACTAGAATTTTCTATGACCCTCCAAAATGATTGGGACAAGACGCATGGCCCTCCCCAACAATTTATTGATGTTTTCTGTACTGGTTTGCGCTTGGCAAAGCTGTACAGTTAGCCTTTTTTTTTTTTATACAACCATGACATACATGACTAAACCTCTGCTTTCTCATCTTACACATCACACTCCACTATTATGGTGGCCATTTCAGTAGATTTACTCACTAACATTGCTGTGGAAACACACTTGAGCATGGAAACTAAATGCACACTTCCTGCATTACTTCAAATACTAAGTTACTCCTCTAGTAAACTAGTATCCACATGAAATAAAACATTGAGACCATTCAACAAAGCACAATGGGTAATAACTTCTGTCAATGTGGGCGGGCCCAGGCCCGTCCACATCGACAGCTGGCCCGCCCAATCAGAAATTCAAAGTTAAGTGTGTTGGTGTGCAGAGCGCGGCAACCGTTATGGTCAACAACTGGAAACTTGATAAATTGTTTGTCTCTTATTTCATCACTAAATTCACTTCTGAGACTTTTTTTATGCAAGAAATCAACTATGTAGAGCTCACACATGGGCTGTTTTACGAAAATTGATGGCTAATTGCAAATTTGGTCTGACTGTGTCGAAGTTCAGAAGCTGCACAGTCTGATGTGACAGCCGGCCGGTGCCTGCCGGGGTCGCTGGCTTGCCGCCTGGCCTGTCCACCTTCACAGACCCCGCCGTGAGCTGGAGCTCTATCAGGAGACTCGCGGACAAGAGGCGTTTATTTCCCCAATCGTTTGTTTAAATAACTCAACACACATATCCATTATTAGATTAACTGGAACCTGTGGTTTTTCGAAGTTCTAAAGCTCCACAAGAGAGTGCGGGCGCAAGCTCGCTGACCGGACTTTCACTCACACACACGGCCACGGAGCAGGCATACAAAAGTTGGGTGACAGCCCCCAGTCTTATTTAATTATTTTGTTTTGTGGTACTGTTGTTGGTAAAATGAACTATTGCTATTAACACGTGACAAAAATGGCATTCTGTGTCTGTTATTAAAGGATTTATGTTTAGTTTTATTTAGATTTTAATGTGTGTGTGTGTGTGTGTGTGTGTGTGTGTGTGTGTGTGTGTGTGTGTGTGTGTGTGTGTGTGTGTGTGTGTGTGTGTGTGTGTGTGTGTGTGTGTGTGTGTGTGTGTGTGTGTGTGTGTGTGTGTGTGTGTGTGTGTGTGTGTGTGTGTGTGTGTGTGTGTGTGTGTGTGTGTGTGTTCTCTAGGTGAGATTGCTCTGCTGATGAACCGTCCCCGCGCCGCCACCGTGGTCGCCCGCGGCCCCCTGAAGTGCGTCAAGCTGGACCGGCCTCGCTTCGAGCGCGTCCTGGGTCCCTGTTCAGACATTCTCAAACGTAACATCCAACAGTACAACAGCTTTGTCTCGCTGTCTGTCTGAAGGGGCGTCTCTCCCCATCCCACCCCCCTCCCTCCACCCTTTCCCTCTTTTCTCCTTTTAGACCCAGGGTCCACCAATGCAATTTGCTTTTTTTTTTTTTGTCACTTTCTTCTTCTTCTTCTTCTTTCGCTTTTCGCCCTTATTTTTGTTTTTGTTTTGTTTCACACACGGAGATCGTTTTGTTGTTACCACCCCCGTCACGCTGAGGTGTGACTTTCAGCCATTCACCAGCGCTCGTACCAGCTGCTGTACGCTACCTTGTAGGCACAGTTCCATCACACGTTACCTATGTTCTATATGTATTCGCTGGTTAAGCTTTTGTTTTAGACTTAAACACAAAGCAGGATTGTTAGGAGATCTGAAAGACGTTAGGGTCTCAGACTGACGAGACAGGACAATCAAACTTTACGTGGCGCTTTTGGTGAATTTGTTACAGATTTATGTCGTAGCTTGAAGTAAAGAGAGGACTACTTCTTCCCTGTTAAAGAGTTTCCTTTTAGACATCAGTAAGCCTGAGTAGATATACAGCATAGAGCAGAAGCTAGAAACTGTAGAAGGCAGGAAGAATATGATCTCATCTACGTTTTTATTTTTTAGGTTTCAGCTACACAGTGGTTGTGCACCATTTGTTGTTATTGGTTACCTTTTTGATTGGCACGATGAGACAACGACGAGTCCGTTTTGCTAAGTTCGAGAGAGCTTGTACAACTTAAGGTTTTTATGTTATTGTGCAGCTACCAGGCTGGTGCCAAATGTTGATTCTTGTCACACCGCAAAGATGCACAGCCGTGGAAACGCAGTGCGTGTTCTGTTCCCTGACTATTTGGAGCTCCGAACAGAAAGTAGTTATTACCCTTATCGTCCTCTTAATCGGTAGAATGACCATACAAGAACTGCCTTGACTACTCTGAGGAAAAAAATCAATTTAAAAAAGGAAAAAAAAACAAGAGTATTAAGTGTATTTCAGTATTCAATTTTTTTTTTTTTTTTTTTTTTTTTTATAAGTATATACCAAATAACTTGGTCACTCTTCTGCTATGGTTTGTAATCAAAATGTTATCATACATAGTATAGTTAAAACGATCATAGTTATATTATTATTATTATTATTATTATTGACTAAATGATAAATTTATGGTTTGGAGTGATGGTGATCTTAAAAAAAACCCAATATATGTTTAACTGTCTTTTGTAAACACTTATTTTTCCATAAATTCTATTTTAGGTGTCCAGTGCCACAAAGTAAATAAATGCTTCTTCTTGTCAACGGACAAAAACAGTATGTAATCGTATTGTGTAAAACGTCATGGGTTAAAAGTTCTTTTTTTTTTTTTTTTTTTTTTTTTTTTTTTTTTTAAATAGATCAAATGGGTAATTGCAGGTTTATTGAAGTGAAGTCTTGAAAAAATAACAAAAACAAGCTGGTTTATGGATTTCAGGACATCTAAAGTATTTTATGTATCGAAGCATCACAGGCGAGCTGACGGGCAGAGTGAGCAGATATTTATTTAAAACTAGTGTCATTGCTTTTTGCCTGTTGAAAAGGTGGCTGTCTTTTCATCAGAGTAGCTTGCGATCTGTTCTCTATGCTTACTTGGCATGATGTTTTAGGCATCCAGTGATCTGGTATGAATGGAAGTGTGTATAAAAAAATAAATTAAAAAAAAAAAAAACCTGCGGCTGCGTGCAGAAGCAGGAACTTTGTCAAATATTTGGTTTGTTACTCCCTAGCTTAACTGCTTCATGACTATTTAGATGGCATAACATGTTTAAGTCTCTGTTTTTTTTTTTTTTTTTTTTTTTTTTTTAATATTTCGTTTTTAAAGATCTTTACCAAAACACACAATGTTGACTTCTGGATTATAGGCTTAACTCTTAATTCCTGCCTCACTTGTCTGTTACCAGAAAGGACATAGAACCAGTCATATGTTTTTGTTTTGTCTCATTCACTCATGTTTGTACGTCCAAAAAAGATGTGATTTTGGTGCCGAGTGCTGCAGGGTAGTCAGGTTAGTGAGAAGAGTTTTTGTGTTAATGGACATGAGTACTATGTATTTTTCTTTACAGTTAAATTGATCATCTTCATCTGATCCGTATCCCGATCCCCAGGGAATGACACCAGTTAGGGGCGTGGGGTTGGACTCACCTTTTATCAAAATATTGTTTTCGTGTAAATAGCAGCGTCATCGGTTTTAGTCCAAAACAGTTTTTAGCCACACTGCAATTGTCCCGGTTTGCCTTAGCTTACCTAACCTGGGCTTACAGTAGTAGTCAGTTACTCCTGCTAGCCCGACCTTCAGTGAGTTTGTTAGGCCTGCAGCGCAGAGAGAGCTGCAGGCGATCAGAGGACCATTCTTTTTCTATTCTACCCTGTATTCAGTTTGACTTCCTGTATGTGCAAAGATGTTTATCCTTTTGGTATAGATTGTTCCAGATGGCAGTTTAAGCAATAAAAAAGTAAAAATAATTCAGCTTTGTCTCAGGTTTCTTCCTTTTTTAATGTTGCACCTTTGACTGTGTTACTGTACTTACCACGTAATGGTGGTTGCAGTTCAGGATGCGTCTCATGGGCGGCCAGTTAAAGGGACAGTTTACCCAAAAATACACATTTTTCTGGCCTAGAAATCTAGACTCACCCTAGCGGCAGCAAATGTAATTTGCAGCCAGGGTCAGTCTAGCAACTTTCCAAAACAAAAACAACTCTCCAAACAAAAACCAAACTCTGGCCGGGCCAATCACATCGTGTATAAAGTCGGTGGGCGGGCTTATGACCGCTGCTGCTGGTGAACAGCGGTCTTTCGAATCGGCTTTGGCCGCCCGCAACTCTGGAAGACTTGGAGTTAAGCTTTTCTTTGAGAAAAGAACAGGCAAAAGTTTAATATATCAACTAGCTCCGCTACCTTCTTCGTTGCTCTGCTTGGTTGTAGCGCTATCCTGTTGCGTGCAGAGAGGATTTGACAGACAACCGTTTATCCCGCTCGGATTGAGCCCTGCCAATGTTGAGTTTCCAGACCCGACTTCTTGATGTGCGTCTGGCTTGTCAGGCTAACATTTTTCCTCAATCTAGATTGAGTGGGAAATGGCGTGAGTGGCCCAGTGTTGGAGATATCGGCCGTAGAGATGTCTGCCTTCTGACTTTTTATAATGGAACTAGATGGCACTCGGCTTGTGGTGCTCAAAGCACACACACAGAACTGGTTGTGAGCAGTTTCGTTTAGGAACTATGGCAGAAGGAAAAAAACGTTCCTACATGAAATTGCTCACAACCAGGTCTGTGGATTATCTTAAGTAACTGGGTCATGATTTCTGGGAAGAGACATTGCTGTTATTTTTTTTTTGCGCTTTGAGCACCACAAACAGAGTGCCATCTAGTTTAATTATATTGTTAGAAGCCAATAGCTCCAACACAAGGCAACTCCCACCAAAACAAGGGATAGCACTACAGATAAGAGGGAAAATATGTATTTCTCATTTTGGGGTGAACTGTCCCTTTAAGTCATTACTGTAACTGGGCTTTTGATAAAATTAGTTAAATGTATGTTGGAGACTATCCCACTAATATTAGTTATTAAAGGTGGCTCTGAAAACGGATGTAACATGACATCCATCCACCAGGGGGAGACATATAACTGCCCAGTCCAGTAAAACCTTATGATAATTGGTATTCAATTATTTACCAAAACCTATATAAAAAGTATATTTTAATTTCTACCAACGTTTCAATGTTAACCTCCATTCCTCTTTTGTGAACTCATTATATTCAAACATGCTTTGTTAATAATCACTCAGTTTTTCCTCTTAAGAGGACTTTTATGACTTTAGGCCATTTTTCCATGCTGTGATATTCTCAAATAATGAGCAAAAGTTTTACACTTAATTATTGACAATCTTACTTGGCTCTGGGGAAGCTACCAACATTTGCTGCTTTAAAATTGATGCTATTAGTGATTTGGAGTTCAGTCTGTTCTTTCGTTTCCTAATCTTTCATTCTTCATTGTCGACAGAGGTTTAAAATGTTTCTTCCTGCTGTTGCCGGGTTTTTAGTAAAGATAAACTGTGGTATGAAGGTAGAGCGCACATTTCATGATCTCACTGCTTATAAGCCTCCCTGCCTGCTTTGTCAGGCTGATGTCTGACATCATTTGGCATCATTCCCCAACTCTTAAGAGCTCCTAAAAAATAGCTGTGGTTATTCATCTTACTTTACATCACACAGAGACCTGGAACATTTCAAGAACAAATAGAATAACCAAGGCCAAAGCTGAAACATGTTCACAGAGGAAAACACATTCACATAAATATATAATATCAAGTTGGCTTACTTCAGAATTATTATCATGGTTGGATGATATAACCCATATTTCTCTGTTGCTTTAGGTTAGCTATTACTCTGTCTCCGCCTGGTTTAATTGACGGTGATGTGGTAAAGCCATTTCAACACTCTGATGAGACAGAAGGATTATGAGTCTGGAAAACAGGGTGGAGGAAACTAAATGGCTGTTTTAATAGGTAGCACTTTTCTCACACACATGCACACACACACACACACACACACACACACACACACACACACAGACACACGTAGACATCTGTCACTTGCAGGTGATCATTTCTCCTCAAAATAACTATTTTATAATTATAACATCACATGGACACACAAATCCTCCTTGCCATAATCACCATAATCACAATATTCCCCAGCATTAATTTGGTAAACAACTGATCCAGTGCATCACAGCTCTCTCTCTTATGAATATTAACTCCATTGCTGATTGTCATGTGTATGACAGTGAGAGAGCACCATAGCTTCATGTAACTAACACATTTTGATACTTTTACTGCTGTGTTTAAACTTGGTATTTAATTGTTCCTTTAAAAGGTCTTCATTTAAATGTATCAACTCCAAATCTACCTCATGGTGTATGTGTACATGAAAAGTGAAATCCCTATTATAAAATGCACCCTTGGGGGAATGTATGACACATGAGAAAAAACAAAAAGATATGTGATAGGAATGTGAGGCCTGCAGTGATTTGCGTTTTTTTTTTTTTGCCCTCCACAATGAGATTCCTTTCTTTCTGACACGCTCTGAAGATTTCACAGCGTCTTCCATTCATGGCTTGTTCCTGAAAACCATCTGAGCCTGGTTTGCTCACTGTACTTTATCTTGAAGTCTTCCGGGGTGCAAAGAGCAGCTACGAAGAGTATCGACGCCCCCGTTACGCCCTGTGCTACCTGACCCTTTTCATCGCTGTGGCGGTCTGAGGTCTAAATGTGGATTTGACAAAGTCCTTGGTGATGACCTCGTCCTCGCCCAGCCTGCGGATGCAGCGATGGACCGCCCGCAGGACCTTCTGTAACCTGCGGTCCAGTGCTAAGAGGTGGGGCTCCGACAGGACGGGCTGTAAAGGGTCTCCCTCCAGGGACTCCCTCATCACATCGCTGAGCCTGAACTCCGGCCGGGCCAGGAGCTGGAGTCGCAACAGTGTGGAGCGCTTTATCCTGACGAAGGAGAGAAGAGGAATTCATTTTCTTTACAAAACTTTGAGACACTAGACCTCCCTTATTTACTTTTGATGTGAACATTTTATAGATAAACTGCTCGTATTTATGAATTATAATTTGGAATCCACAAACCATCTGTTTCCACAACAGTACACTTACATGCAGCACTGAGAGAGTGGAGCCAGGATGGACATCTCATCCTGAGAGTGCTTCCCAAACCTGAGCACAAGATGTGATGAGGAAACGAAACCACAACGGGTAATTTCACACTCATGTAATGCTCTGGGACATTTTTGTCTCACCCTCTGGCATTGTCCAAATGAAGAAGGAACCCTTCGTCCCCAAATGTAGTAAAAATCTCGTAGTGGTGCCTGTCCATGTTGCCTGTAACATAGGGACAAACACTTTGTACAAAGATTGTTTTCTGATGGTAAAAGCCATAGTGCTTATGTGAAGAGAAGCTGATGAAGTGGTCTAAAATACTTGTAAGGAAGTCGAAGATGGACATGTCTATGATGTTGAGGAGCCTGTTGCCTGAGTTATAGGGATACAGCTGCTTTATGTTGTCACAGTAGAAGGGATTCACTTCCCACCTTTAAAAAAACAAAACAAAAACAAAAAACAGACAGAAGGACATAAATGACACCAGTTTTGATCCACTAACTGTTTACTGCATTTTGATGTGATGTTTTGAACAGACTATGGAACAAATTTGAGAAAACAGTTTCTAAAATTACCCCTCGGTTATTTAAGATTTTGAGACATTATTATAATGATATAATAATGAAACCCGCTGAGCACGTTTATGGAACAAAACAGGAAGAGGCTGCCGTTTGTCTGGTGCAAACTGACTTCATAGGTTACAAAAATAGTGGATGGTGTAACAAAGAAAAGACAGGGTGAAATTAAACAAAGCACTCTTCCACATCTTTTACCCCTAATTAGAAAAGCCTTTGACCATAGAGATAAACATCCGATATAATTCGGCATCAACAGGATTTACGAGAAATCTGGCCTTTTATTTTATTCTAAAAATACTAGAATTTACAATCTGACTGGAGGCCTCCAACTGTCTCAACCACAGTAGTCAGTAAAAGACAGTAAATGTTACCTTTAACCAAACAACATGGACGTTTTTAACAACATCCTTGCTACATACAGTGTATTTATATTATAGGAGGTCAAATGCAATTGTTCCTCTTGAGTGTACGGAGGTTGAGGTCTTACTCTTCTCGTCCAGTGAAGGTGTAGGAGCGTATCCAGGGGTTGGGGATGGAGATGCGGGGAGCGATGCTGAGGCTGGGCAGGTAGGCCGATAGGGAGCCCTCCAGCAGGTTGGGGCCCCCGCACACCGCGTATTCCGTTTTACACACGTACAGACACTTGGCAAAGAAACACGTGTTGTTCGCTGATGGGAAGCAGAGTGAAATGATGGAATACAAAAAAACATTTTAATGTTCACATGCTGTTTGATCAGCTCTGCCGTTCCCTCCAACTGAAGAACCAGAACCACAATAACTCACAGATAGGCTTCAGTTTATACTGACATTGATACAATGTGTTTGCAAAGATTTAGCGACACACTGTAGATATTCTATATACTGTTGCTTTAAATCAGATATTGGCATGATGTAGAATAAACTGGTTACATTGCTGCTGAAAATGATCTTAATATAGTTTCACCCGTCCCAGGAATCTAAACACCATTTATAATTGTTTGGCATAAAAATGTTAAATGAAACAGGGGAAAGAAAATTGAAAAGCAGCTTCAATGTACAAATATAACCTCAAAACTTCTCAAAGTTCCCCAAACGAACAGCATGAGCTACAGGACACATGAAGCTTGTGTCTGTCCGTTAAATGTGACATAAAGCCAAGAGATGTTTAGCTTAGTTTAGCAGCGAAACAGGAAACAGCGGGAAACAGCTAGCCTGGCTCTGTCTGAAGGTTAAAAATCTGCCGACCAGCACCTCTTAAAGCTATAGTGTGTAGTTTCTGTCGCCCCCATGAGGAATTCTAAGTAATGACAACAACACTGTTGGCGCAGCCACATGATACAAGCCTTCTGTGACCGCACATGCCCCCCCCCCCCCCCGCGCGAAATTACAAATCCCACTATGGCCAAGACCCACCCTACGAAGCAGCTTGATTGGTTAGAGTTAGGCATTTGACCTTGAGTGGTTAAGGTTAGGATAGCCGATTGGTCAGAGGATAGGACCTGTACATATGGGGTTACGTTACCTTGCGCAAGCATGGACGCCTGGCCAATAAATGCTATTGAAGGGCGGGTTTTGGCGGTGGCCATAGTGGGATTCATAATATCCCCCCCGTCCATGCAGTTGCTAGTAGCCAAGGAGGACACGGAGGATTAAAAAAACACTATGGACTCTTCAGAAAAGGTAATTATCTTCAGAGTTTCTGCGCGGGAAAGTCACCGGACGCCACAATCTTCTGAACATAGCCATACTGATAAATACAGAGAGAGTTGTGTGGAGCTGATAGTCTTGATTAGCTTTATAGCAACTCATTTGGCAACGGGTTGAATGTAACAAACGTTCATTAATGTCAAAAAGTTACGCACTAAAGCTTTAAGCTCACTTATTAAGATATTATATTTTGTGTGTTTAATCCATGCAAAAAACAAAATGTCAAAAAGGCCAATTATATATTTCAATCCCCTGTAAGACCACAACTTGTCGGGTTTCCCTCACTTCCAATCTTTATGCTACGCTAAGCTAACTGCAAGCTAACTGGCTGTACCTGTTACATGACTGTGGTATCAATCTTCTCATCTTACTCTTGGCAAAAATGTCAAACTAGTCCTCTAAAAGATATCTGCTGGTTCTTTACCTGGTGAGGTGAAGAAGACAGCTCGTAGGTCTTCGTTGTGTGTGACTTGGAGGACTTCTCCTGTGATGTTCACCAGCCTGCCGGCCACAGGCGGGACCCTCCGGAAGTCCAGGATCCTAAAAAAATAAGTTGATGAGAGTCAATGATGTTGATGACAAAACTCCAATAGAAACTGTTTCTTGTGTGAGGAAAAGTTTACAGTTCACGCAGTTCATGCTTATATCATTTTATGTAAATGTAATGTGTAATGAGAACCCTGTCAAGATAATGGTATCTTTATCACTGTCTCCTCTGGTACCGATACTTATTCCGTGAATGATTCTTATCAATGAATGAACCCTTCAGACAGTCTTAATGCTGTTTAATTTAACCTGCTGTGTTCATACACACTATCAAGAGCTTATAATACCTCCCCTAAGGGGTTATATTTCAGTCATGTCTCGCACAACGCAAAGCTGAATGTCTGAATGGCTTGCATTCTCAGATCGTCCACATTCCCCAACTGCTGACTGCTCGCGATGATGATAAGGGCTTGCCTGGCAGCCAACACAGACAGAGAGACAGAGAGAGAGCACACTGCCACGGAATAAAAACACACCGGCATAAATAGGAGAGAGCAGAGAAATGATCTGTTGGTTTGTGTTTGATGACAGAAACAGTTCATGATTCTTACATTTTAAAGACTAATAGATACTTTAAATATGAGCAGATATACAGTTGAATAATAATTGTAGTGATAGTTGTTGACGTGGCACTCCTGTTGTTTTCTGTCTTGTGTGGTGAAGCAATGACTTATCATTGTGTGGCTTCTTAATAATACTGTCTAGCTCAGATGACTGTGTGTCAGAGTGAATAACCTCACCTCAGCTAATGTACAATTACACAAAGATGTGTGTGTGTGTGTGTGTGTGTGTGTGTGTGTGTGTGTGTGTGTGTGTGTGTGTGTGTGTGTGTGTGTGTGTGTGTGTGTGTGTGTGTGTGTGTGTGTGTGTGTGTGTGTGTGTGTGTGTGTGTGTGTGTGGTCTGTGGTTTATACTGATCAGCTAGTTTGGAAATCCTGGGCAAACATGTTGCTGTCTTTGCTTAGGGTGGATAGTTCATTTGTCGGCACCAGGAGATGTAGTTTTAATTTATATAACTACTTGTTAGAAACCATTTAGGATTTTTTAATTATTGCATTTTGTTTCTATTATGCTACTACAAGAATGTTTCCTTTGCTTCTTTATGATGACAATCTAATTTCATCAGTGCTCCTGATGAAAGACAAAACAATGCTAGCGCCAGCATGCTAGCGTCAGCATGCTAACATGCGCGCAATGACAACATGCTGATGCTAGCGTCAGCATGCTAGCATCAGCATGCTAACATGCGCGCAATGACAACATGCTGATGCAAAGCAGGTATAGAGTTTACCATGTTCTAACATTTGCTTATTAGCCCTGAACACAAAAGTAAAGCTGAGGCTAATGGGAATATCAGTAGATTTGCAGATATTTGGCCACTGAACAAATGAAACAAATTTTGACCTAATGATGGCACTAGACCAAAAGTCAGTGGATCACCAAAGTCTGTAGGATTCGTCCTCTGGGGACCATAAATATCTGTACAAAATGTCATGGCAATCCATTCAATAACAGTTGAGATATTTCAGTCCACATTGACATCCCTACAGCCATGCTGCTAGGGTGACATCAAAATGTTGATGTATAAATGATGACAAAGCATTTATGTGTTTCTCAACTGGTCATAATTTAAAATATAGACATTTTACACTGCTGTTCACAGCACTGGAAGCCATTAATAACTTATTTTTTACTTGCTTTACTTTACTTTCTGTTTTAGCTTTACATTTGCGTCACGTAGTGTGCATTTAAAATAAAAGGCCCAAAGAAAAAACATTTGTTGCACTTCAGAATGCACAAGAGCCATAACTGGGGCCAATAAAATGACAGATGTGCAACAAAAACAAAAATTACCCCCAAGCACCACCGCGGCATAAATTCACCAGAGAGACCACTTAAAATACACAGAGTGTAACAGAGATGGTAGTAAAACAGGAAAAACAATTAAGTGATAATGAGCATTATGGGTGGAGAGGAGGGTTTGCACCTGTCCAGGTGAAAGGCAGCAATCTCTGCGTTGTGTCTCTGGAAATCAACAAAGTAGAAGAAGTCTTCTGGAGTCTCCTCGTCCCTCTGCTGCCTGACACACACACACACACACACACACACACACACACACACACACACACACACACACACACACACACACACACACACACACACACACACACACACACACACACACATTACTAATTAATGTTATTTCCTGTAATCCACTTTAGCTTCATCTGCCAGCCCAGCAGAGAATGACGATGAGCAACCTCAGCAACCCATGGTAACCTGCAAACACACACAATCAGCAGCTGATGAGTGTAAACACTTGTTATTCTCATCTAATTTGTTTTCTTTCTTTTCTTGGTTCGGTGCATGCTTATCCTTCTGTCCAACCATTGTGTGTGTGTGTGTGTGTGTGTGTGTGTGTGTGTGTGTCAGTATCAGTATCTGTGTGAGGACTTTTGACAGACAGTAGCTTTATGTTACGAGAGGAGACATCTGTTTGATGACATCCACCACAGCAATCACTGTTGATTGGCTGTTTCTCCCCATCAGACTCTGGTCCTACAGGTGACTTTCGCACTGATTCCTGGATCCTTTCCCTTCTCTCCTCCTCCTGCTGGCTTGATAAATACCTGATATTTAAGTGACTGCAATAACAAATAGTTAATCACACACACCCAGTCGAGACGTATCAAGTGATCAAGCTGTCAGTTAGTATGTAATCAACATGACACATACTAGATACTAGATGATTTAGCCTGACGTAAATTAACATAGGACATAATGTGAGATAATGCACTGTAATATAATGTATATATGTTACAAAGGGATTGCAGAACCACAGTGTTATACTACCTATTGGACAGTGAAATAAAACCATTGATGGTGCTTGATATAGACAAGGGGGACTCAATCAAATGTGGATTCAGTCCTCACCTCATTGGTTTGAACATGGCTTTAGCGAAGTTTTGCATCTTCAGAGCCAGTTTCAGGTGATGTCCGCTGGGCTTCACAACTAGAGCAGAGACACCGAAAGAGAATGAAATATTGCCTTTACATTATGCAGAAAC
This sequence comes from Zingel zingel, assembly GCA_023566125.1. Classification (NCBI taxonomy): domain Eukaryota; kingdom Metazoa; phylum Chordata; class Actinopteri; order Perciformes; family Percidae; genus Zingel; species Zingel zingel. The sequence goes on from CM042334.1 coordinate 23,057,143, forward strand.
CTGAATGTTAGCTTGACAAAAGTAAACACTGAGCATCAGGTAACTGAGTAAGTATTTGGTTTTTAGCTTAAAGCCCGATCTGCCGGTGATTTGATTTCGCCCTGCAGCTCAGGCTGGAAACCTGTACATTTTTCTATCCTGCTTCCGTTAGAAATCTGTGGGGACCAATCACAAACTGGCTTATCCACCTGGCACGCTATTGGCGGGTTTAACACGATGACGATAGAGAAGCGACGGCAAGCAGCTTTTTGTTTACATTCAACATGGCGGCCACCGAAGCGCAGCAACCCATTGATGCCGCTGTCGATGCCGTTTTAAAAGATTTCGTTCTGCAAAGTACGTCACCCGGATCGTTGGTCTGATTGGTTGAAGGACTATCCAATTATGTACAGAGTCATTTGAACTATGCCCGTTGATCACGCCTCTTGTGCAGTAGAGAATACAGAGCAGACTCCTCAGACTAATGTTCAATCTTAAAAGATTGAGCTTGGTCTGGTGATAGCCAGACTACCAGAGGCTAGTTCAAACTGGAATACGCTGTAGATCTGCCAGTTCCCTGTGATATAGTAATTGGGGATTGGTCACACAGCTTGGGCTCTGCTCTCTCAGCGACTTGCGCTTGTTTCTCTCTGTCTGGCTGCATATTATATCACAGCAGTAGGCCAGACTAACCACACACATGCCTTCTCCCGCTGCGCTCTGTGAAACTATTAATAGTTAACAATCATACAAGGTTTACAATCACTATGTTTTTCTGGAAACGACTCAAATCGGAACAAACTGGCGTAAACAGCCTTCCTGTTCCTGGCCAATGAAAACTGTCGCTCTGTGGTTACTAAAATAATGAGAAAGTCTTTTAAGGGTAAATTTAAACGGAGGGGACAAATTGTTTTGTAGCATTTCTTCTTGGCAGAAAATGCTGTTTGTGTGGTCAGCCACTTCACTGTGCTGTCTGAGACACAGACAGGACAAAAGGCAGTATATAAACAAAAAAAAGTTATTATAATAAGCAAATTTGTTAGACTGAAAATGCTGAACAATTCCAGCTCCTTTGGCAATTTACTAAAAAGTGGGATTTCCATGTCCTTTTTGATTATAAAGCAGGTCGAGGTGCTATAAAAATGTAAAAGTATAAAAACGCCACAGAGAAATGCACACAGCCCGCATTCAACCTATAGGTTGTGATGTCACAATTATATTATATAAAGGTAGAAAGTGGCACTACCGAGACAGGCGCTAAAACAGAGCGTTTCAGACAAAGGGTGAATACAGGTAGAAACAGTATGTTCAGATAGACAGAATGAGAAAAATAATGTGTTTTTTAAAATTAAGAGCATGTAAACATGTTCTAGTAAAGACCTAAAATACAAACATGAACCTGAAAATGTGTATAATATGGGACCTTTAATGTTCATATTTTACATGAAAAAGTATACTACAGCCTTCACACATGCATTTGTACCCAAATAGCTAGCTGCATCACTACTTCATCCAACATATATGTTAGTGTTAGTGTCTACAATAGCATCTATTTGAAGCTATTTAAGCTTTGCCGAAAACTTTTTACATTAATTATCCATCCAAATGTTAGAGTGCTGCTCAGAGGTATGGTAGTAGGAGATGACAGTGTAGGTGGCGGCTGGTGTGTAGGTTGAAGCCTGGAAATATTGGCTTCCCTCAGAGCATGCAGACATCAGACATTTAATTAAGAGCTCTTCCTTTGAAGACAAACCCACGCCTGCTTTGTTGCCCCAGAGCAAGTGTCTAACAGACAAGACATATCTGGAATTTGATGCTAAACGAAAAACAAAATCCTCGCTATCACAAAGGCAGCAGTGTGTTTGTCTCTGACGGTACCGACAAGCACAGAGAGCAAAAAATAGAGATGAAACAAAGGGGCTAGTCAGAAATCAAACACTGACGCTGTTACACGCTGTACATAAAATATAAAGCTACATGTGAGATAAAGTACATCAAACAGATATAGAAATCTCATTAACCATACCTTGGGTACAATCACATGCTCCTTTTAGGGCCTTCTCATCTTGAGTGTAATCTGTAAGAGATAAAGGTTTGTAAGCTCATCATTTTGCATTAAAAGTAGCATTTTAACGTCAATAATTCAGAACCACAAGGATTTGGACACATCGCCAGATTATTAGAATCTCTTAGAGCCTCTATAATCCAGCACTAAGTCAGAAAACAACTACTTTATGACACAAAACATTAAGTAAAACCAAATGGTGGCTACCAATTACATCAAGTAATTCAATTCATTTTTCACTGACATACAGATGTTTTAAATTCCATCTATCCGTCCATCCATCACCTGCGCTGACGACCGCCATGCTCTGCATGTCCTTGATGAGTCGTGGGATAGCAGGGTCATCGCGGGAGTACAGTGCATAGCGGCTTATTCCCAGGTGGAACTTCAGCCAGCTGGCGTCGGGGTCAAAGGTCACTTCATGTTCAGTCACACTGATGTTGGACATAGCCGCTGCCTCGCTGTACAGTTTCATATGTCTGAGGAGTTAGAAGCCGAACAGAGGTTAACTGTAGAAAATGTATTAATGTGATATTACAAGAGAGGGATATGTTTTTCTGCATTTTCTTGCTGCAGATGGGTTGTGAATGCCGTCTTACATAAACAACAACGAGGTAGCTGACTGAAAGAGACCAGGACTCTTGCTGTGCTGTTGCTAAACCTGGATTGCTTAGCTTTAAACAAATCCCCTGCTTGGGAATCACTTCTTACAACATTTTGTAATGGCAGTATTTTTGGTTAAAAAAAACACAGATTTGGAGCAGTACTTGGTGGCAGGAATGCATGGCAAAGTGCATTCAACAGGTTTTCTTAGTGGATATGAGGAACTACATGGGGATGCAGACATTTACTGAATTGATTTTACACACTGTTTTATAACTTGTTTTATTTGGCAATTTCTCCCTGTAGCCCAATTTTGCATTCATCAAATATAATTATATTAGTTGTCTTTTGGGCTCTCTATTGTTTTTAACAGCAGTTGTAACAACATTTAAAATTTCCACAGCCTCCTATCCTCTGCTATACTGAGCAACAAGAAGTCAGAGACCAAAACAAGTCTGTGGTGAGAGAGCGGCACCACATCGCCAGAGCTGACCGCACTGAGTGGGACGGTCATCTCCCAACCCAAACAAACTCCATCACGGACTGCATGAAGTGCCCAGATAATAGAGAAAAGGACTATAAATACGAGTCACCCAGCGAGCTGAAGTGACAGATCAAGGTAATCAGGACAATGGGCAAGTGCAGACAGTGTAGAGTCACGCACAAGATAGCAAAGTGGAAGTGGAGAATGTTTCAGTGCTAATTTCTCGCAACACATACACAGGTTGAACAGGACATTTATTTATAGACTGTTATCTTTTTCAGCATTCAAAAATCCCTGTTGTTTTACTGTTCATTTGAGCAGTCAGAAAGCTCTCCTATGTGTGCTTGTTGCAATGTTGAGATGCTATTGCAAGATTTCGCAAGTCTTAAACAAGCCTTTGGGCTATCCATTATTTTTGTGCACATTCATAAAAGGCAGCAGAAAGTGGAGAGACCCATTGCTCATATTTCTCCTTATTTTCCACCATGAGAGCCCAAAATCTGTATCCCTCAGAGGGAGTGCACTCAGAAAGCCTCACAAGCCAAAGACAGCTACAGCTCCCACAGATTAAGATGGGCTTTAGCAGTTTTAAATCCTTGTTTACCTTTAAAGAGAGCATTCCAGACGCAAGCTCTCAGAATGACATGTTTGCGAGGGTTTTCTGCCACCAGCCCACTTGACATTGGACTTTCATGACGCACAGAATGTCTACACATCCTGATGTCTGTCTGTGGGTGTACATTTGTTATCATGAGCAAATGCACAAGTGTGTTTATGTGCATGGATGCGTTTGTGCGCGTCTGCGGTGGGTTTGGCCGTGATGTCAATGAACCTGCCCCGTGACCACAGTCAAGCACCAACGCGCCCCTTCACAGTAAGATGTCAGCCAAAATGACCATGCTCCTCTTTCACAATTAAGTTGAGCAACACAAGTCATGTTTAGATTGTTGTTAGCCATTGCAAAATCATTTGCACTGTGGACAAAATTAGCAATGTCTAAATGGGATATATATTTTTTTATCTAGAAAAATTACACCAGAAACTGACCTTTCCCAGCGTGACACCTTCCTCCTGTAGTACTCCATCAGCTGTTCTGCCTGCAGCAGCCTCTCCTCCGGACCCAGCACCGGAGGCTGGATGTTGTACAGAGGGTGAGCAAACAGCCTTCCCAACTTTGAGCCCCCATCAGCGGGTTCAGGTGTGGTACCATCCAGTTGTCCAGAAGTCCAGTTGGAGAGCTGCGGGGTGGCGAGACCCCCGTGCCTGGGAAGGGTGAGGTTGTTGGGACCACATTGGCAAAAGTGTCCTGATCCTTGCCCCACGCTCCGCAGCTTTGGCAGGAGGATAAAGTAGAGGTCAGCGGAGAAGATGGCTGTGAGGGTCGTGGCTAAGACGAGACGGTCTCTTCTCATCATTGAAACAGAGAGGGGGAAGATGTAGAAAGAGAAAGATAAAGAAAGTCCTGACTATGTGCTGCTCCAGAGGGTACAAGGCATCACTTGTAGGCTGCCTCCAGTCTCCCACACAGTCAGCCAGGCAGAGGCAAGAGGTAAGCAGTCAGAGGTTGGTCCAAGTCTGTCTGTCTCTTTCTCTTCTCTATCTGTGTGTTTGCAGTCTGTTCCTTCCAGCCTCACTTCTTCTCCTCCTCCTCCTCCTCCTCCTCCTCCTCCTTCCTTGGCAGCGACTGAAGAAAGAGCCGAGCCGAGAGTGAGCATGTGTTTGCAACAGTCACTGACAGTTTGGCTGCTTCCAGGGACCTGCTGCTCTGAGGACAAGAGAGTGAGAGTGAGTGAGTGAGTGAGTGAGTGTGTGTGTGTGAGAGAGAGAGAGAGAGAGAGAGAGAGTAGAGAGGGAGTATGAGTGTGTCTGTGTGTGTAAACTGTAGGTGTGTATGTGCAGGTGTGTACATAAACATCAAATGACACGTTAGTAGATTGAGAGTGAGTGAACCCTGTACAAGACACACAAAAACACACTCTCTCTCACCCACACACATACACACACTCTGAAGCAGAAGTCATTGGGAGCAGGAAGGGGAGGAGACAGTGCACAGCTTCTTGTCACAGCTGATCTGAATGAAACCATGTCCAGCTGGCGTATCCACTCCGTTACAATGCATGTTTGTGTGTGTGTGTGTGTGTGTGTGTGTGTGTGTGTGTGTGTGTGTGTGTGTGTGTGTGTGTGTGTGTGTGTGTGTGTGACTTGCCTTGACATCCCAAGGTGTGGAGATTCCCTTCCCTCTGTCATCTTCCAGTCTCTTCCTCATTATGTAAAATCCACTTTCACTCCTCTTTTATCGCATCAAATCTTCTCTCCTCCTCCCATCCCTTTCTCATGTCATCCCTGCTTCAAACTTTTATCCTCTTTGCTCCTCTTCCATCTTTTTTTTTTTTCTACATCTCTCTTCCCTTCTCCCTATTTTTTCCTTCTCCTCTCTTTTGCCACAGACCTCCGGTCTGTTTCGCTCTAGGCAAAATTTCCAGCTGCACTTTTCTTCCTGCTGCAGTTTCCCACACATGAATCCCTCGCTTTTTCTCCCTATCACGTTGATCAACAGAGATGGGCAAGTTCAACAAAGGCAGTGCTGGAAAAAAAAAATACTTTAAGTTCTTGCACAACTTCAAAATGAGGAAACACGAAGGGAAAAATAACACCTCTTCTTGTTCACAGGCCACCTTTTCTTTTCTTTACTCTCTCCCTCTCTGATTCCTATGAAAAACATACAGTGTATAAATTAGGATAGCTGCATGTTGCCTGTTACGGCTCTAAAAGCCCTAAAGCAGCTTTACACTGAGGCAATTAAGACGTCACAGGGCATTTCCCAGCCTGCATTTGGCTGTTGTTACTGTGGTATTTTGGAACATCTGTTTTGTGTGTGTGAGTGTGTGTGTGAGTGTGAGTGTGAGTGTGAGTGTGTGTGTGTGTGGCAAAATTACGCATGTCTGGGAGTTGTTCTTCAGGGTGTTTTACCTTCTCTGAAGAGAGGTTGAGAGAAGTCTTTGCTGATGTTGTAAATTAGTGAAAGGAATCTTAGCCTGCCATTTAGCCAGATTGTGAAAGAGCTTCTGTTTTGTGCCCCCCCCCCCCCCCCCCCACACACACACACAGCAAGGCTAAGTGGGTGAAGAACACAGTTACAGAAACAAAAAGAGATGCTTTTGTTGTCCACTTTTGACCCAAATGTATGATATAAAAAAAGACCTAATTTTAACCAGCAGAAATCACATCTTTCAAGCTTTCCATTGTAACTTTCTGTCTGTTGTACATGGTGTCTTGGAACTGTGTTTTCAAACTGACTTCCCACAACTAAATGTTCCACTGTCTCAATGAGAAATGTATGAATATGTCAATTAGGTTTTATTCTGCTGCACAAAAAAAGGTACAGATAAATTGTTTTGGTTGAAAATGCAATGTCAAACTGTCTGTACTCTGTAAGCAGCAGAAAAAAGATATTTCTGACAACACATTTCAGTAATGCCATGTTGTCTTGCAGATGCCTGAGGGGGCAAAAGTGCAGTCTAGATGACTTGCCCTGTTTGTCCCATCTGTGTCTGTTTGTATTTATCCCAGAGAAACAAACTGGAGAAAAGGCTCTGCCCTCGCTTCCTCCCACGCTAAAACATCCAGACCGGTGCTTAAAATAAACAGGTTTTCAGGAGGAGCGGGCAAGCACATGCCAAAGAAGTTGCAAAATTGAATATAAAATAAGCAAAAATAGGCCATTGAGTCTTGCGTCACCAATTGTGCAATTCAGCAGACCTGTGATGACAAGAACAGGGTTGGGAGGCTCATATGTCTGTCTGTCTGGATGACCCAGTTTCAAATATCAGGACATTTCACTTCTGCTGATAAAAGAATTCCAAAAATAATGGTATGTGAAGCTGCTGTTTCACAAATACATGGGGACATGCATAGCTAAACAATTTAAAGTGGTAGTTCACCAGTTTGGAAGATATTTGAGAAACAGGCCTAGGGGGAAACAGCTAGCCTGACTCTGTCAGAAGGTAACAAAATGTTATGTACTGATTTTTGGACTAGGGTCGTTTTTGTAAGGATAAAAAAAGTGTTAATTTGTTGATTTTAGAGGTGCTAAAAAAAAAAGCTGATTTTTTACCTTTGGATTGACCCAGGCTAATTGTTTTTCCCCGTTTCCAGTCTTTATGCTAAGGTAATAGCATTGGCAATTTTAGACCCTTTTTAGGGGGGCTCAAGCCCCCCTAAAAAATTATAATAATAAAAAACAAAACAACAAGGTTTAATTTTTTTATTAAATCAATTTTAGTGCTTCAAGTTAGAGTTTGCGAACTTGTCTGGTAGTGACAGAGGACAAACAATTACAGGTTCAAAGGGCTTGAAGTAAGGTATAATCACCGAGAGGCAGGGCAATAAACCCGGCTTGTACAATGGACCTCATGTTTGAAATTTCTGTGATAGAAAAAAAATACAAGCGGTGTATTGATCTACTATTTGATGACGCTGTGCTCAGTCAGCGGGCAACCTGCCGGGTTAATGCCCTCCTCCCAGCCAATCAGAATCAAGCATTCTTAAACGAAGTAGAATAAACAGGTATAATATCCTGTGTCGCTGATGCTATGCACCTGTAACCCAGTCAAGGAAAGGAAAGGCACTGTATCCGTGTCACATTCTCATTAGGGGCTGAGCCCCCCTAAAGGTCTGATCCTAGAATCGCCCCTGAGTAATAGCTAACCAACTGTTGGCTGTTCAATCTTCTCATCTAACTCTCAGTGTATAAGCAAATTTCCCAAAATGTCAGAATTATTGCTTTAAAGAAGAGATGATCAAGGGGGTAAGCAAGCATCAGTAAAGCGTACCTCCTATGGGGAAATTCTGATTTCACCTCCCGTTAGCATTCCATTGACTCCCATTCATTTTGGCATCACTTTGACAGCGAATAACTTTACATCTGAAGCGTTTAAAGACTCTATTTATCCATTGTTTATTTCTAAAGAAACACGACAATGTATAAAAGGCTCCATTACCTTGTACCTCACGTTATGGCCCCGTAACAGCTGTTTTTGTAAAAATAGGCTAACGATTGCGTCATGACCATGCAACTTTCTGTCGGATAGTAGAGAAATTACCGTATAGTCAGGAGAAGGTCTCAGGCAATCGGGGAGACGTGGAGGCATACAGTCATGCACATCTACCAGAAGACTTACAAATTTCCGACAGGTTGCTCACGTTGCATCTACGTCATCAAGCTTAGTTGGAGGCTGCGCAGTACGCTCAGCCATCACCGGAAAAGTGCTTCTAATTGACTTCACTGGTCTCCGTCGAAGTCTATGGCATCACTGTGATGATTAAGAGATGGACCAAACATCAGGACAGGTGAGCAGAGTTTGGAATGTATATAAAAAGAATAGGAAAAAAGCTAAATGTAATGTGGTGCAGTGCATATCGCAGGCTGTTTTGAAAGGAAATACTGCCAGCACAGTATTCATGTGACATATTTGTGTCTGCATCTTCGTTTATATCTGGCTGGACAGGTAGTGGAGCTCACTTTTCCTATAAGTATAGAGTATAACTCTGATATCACACCCAGGGGATTGTGGGTAAATCCTCAGTGGAGGCATCTCCTGGAAAAAGAATCTAAGTACAAAAAGAGGAAAATGAAGAACATATTTTTCAGCTTTTAGAAAACTATTTTCATAAAGATGGAGCAGAGTTAACAGAGCAGCATCATATAGGCATTTCAGACATTCTTCCTTCAGCAAACATCTAAAGCAGTGCGATGAATTGATGGAAGTCTTTTTAACTTCCTGTCTGACCTCTCTCAAAATTGAGGCTACAAATGCATGCGGCAGCACAACACACTATATAAAGGGACAAGGTCGCAGTGAGGAGAAGTTAACAGAGTTAAGATAAAACAAGAAAAGGAGGTGGGAAAGACATGCACGCAAATACTTCAATGAAAGGAATCAGGTTTTTCCCATCAAATGTTTCTAAAATAGGAATCCTTTATTTCTTCTTGTATCCCTCTTTCATTATCCCTTCCCATCAATTTCATTTTTCTGGACAACTTTAGCCTGAGCAAGGAGTTCCATTGCCACAGCCGGGATGAAAGGAAGTGGAACTGCACCCTCACATTCCTCCAGAATTGATTGAGCCTTTTATAGTTGCATGTGCTGACCAGTATTTTTATGCTGGCTGCTACTGGATGTCCACAAACCAAGACAATAAACACTCCCACTATAGAGTTTTGACATAATACATTGAAATTAAAATCACACTGTTTGTAGGTAGAGCACACCAGCCAGTCAAAATGCATCTGGATAAATGGTGGAATAAAGTAGATAATCCCAATAAGGGTCTGATTGTTATTTATTTAAGGGGCCACCAGAGGAGTTTTGGGACCTTTAGCCAAAAAAGACGTGACCCTCCCCTCGCCAGTAAAAAAAATTCTATGACCCTCCAAAACAATTTAGAAAAAAAGGCATGACCCTCCCCCAACAATTTATCAATACCTTCTGTACTGGTTTGCACTTGGCAAAGATATATAGATTCCCATAGTTTTTTTTTTTACAACCAAGACATAGGTAACTAAACCTCTGCATTCTCATCTGACACATCCCACTCCTCTGTTATGGTGTGGGGGCCATTTCAGTAGATTTACTCACTAACATTGCTGTGGAAACACACTAAGCATGGAAACTAAATGCACATTTCCTGCATTACTTCAAATACTAAGTTACTCCTCTAGTAAACTAGTATTCACATGAAATAAAACAATAAAATATTGAGACCATTCAGCAAGGCACTCGCTAACATTCAACACACAAACTGGTTGCTCGTCACTAGCTGGTCACTAGGCTTCTTCGCCGTTTAAACAAAGTGGAATAAACTTATAAAATCTACACAAAACCAGCAATCAATTAGTAAGCTGACATCAAATGTGGCATTTAGGAAACCTTTATTGCAACCTTGGCACGGTAAGATGTCCAGACTAGTGCAACAGTAACCTTCGTTTTTTGCATCCTGCTGCTCCCATCGTCAGCCAGGAAATACTTTTTTTACTAAAGCACTATATGAAATCGGATGTATTACCTACCACCATTTAGTTGTTTTGTGTTATGATTGATCATGCCAGACGTAATTCATATTTAATTATTCCATTCATTTTTTAAACAATGAAATTACCCGTTTCAGCCGCCAGAGGACAGCTCCCCCTGCCCCCCCAGCAAACTCTGCGTATGAGACTGAGAGCTACATGGAAAAATATGCACCAAACAAGCAACTTTGAAATGTTGCTGTTTCATGAATACAAAAGTTGGGTGACCCCCCCCGGACTGAAACATGTTGGATGACCCTCCCCTCAGCACAGAATAAAAAGACATGACCCTCCCCTATTTTCTTCCGGTGGTCCATTCCATAAATACCGAACGGTCCGAACAGGATAATGGTATGCTAAAATGGAAATACTAAAATGTAGCTTCGTAGTAGCACAAGTAGCAAAAAGTCATAAAGTCACACAGAAAAGTTGCTAACATTAGCTAACACTAGCCACAACAAGCTCCTGGTCATATCAGACCTAGACCCTACTCCAAAGCGCGCTGAAGGAGAGTCGGGCTACTCCACATAGCATTCGGGGATGGGAGGAAATGTGCTCTGGTTTATTGACATTTCTTTAAACCAATCACAATCGTCTTGGGCGGTGCTAAGCACCGGAGAAAAGCCGCGGTGCCGCTGCAAAATAGGCTCTGAAGGAACTTGTTTTGGTGGAACATGTGTACGTTTAAAAGTTGCTTTAGTCGTGCAACAGAAAACTCAGATTGGACAGATAGTCTAGCTAGCTGTCTGGATTTACCCTGCAGAGATCTGAGAAAAGGTTAACTAGTCCTCATAAATTAAACCAGAGTTTAAAATACGCAACACAAAAGAAGCCCAAGGCAACGGACATCCGGCCTAAATGAGATAAATCCAGCAGATTTTCCAGCGGCAATGGAGCAATCCTGGAAGCGGAACTTCAAGGATATAGACTATCGGCAGACCAAGTCACAGACTGTGGCAGCGAATCCCTTGAGTGTACTGAATTGAGCATATTGTTTAAGGAGTTTAGCTTATCATTTGTAAGAAAAATAATGTGTCACTTTCTCGTTCAAAAGACATATACTAATGCTTTGAGTGGCAACTGCGTTCTTTCTGCGCAGCAGTTTAAATAGTTAAAGGAATAGTTTGACATTTTGGGAAATTTGGTTATTGGCTTTCTTGCCTAGAGTTTAATGAGAAGATTGACTCTCGTGTCTGTCTATTAATTTTGAAGCTAGACAGTTAGCTTAGCTTAGCATAATGACTGGAAATAGAGGGAAACAGCTAGCCTGGCTCCAAAGGTAACATCTACTAACCAGCACTTTGGGTGTCTTCGTTGTTTGCCTTGCACTTTCACAGTATGACAAGATATGACAAGACTTGCCAATAAATACAGTAGTCTGGCACATAACCCCCCGTAAAACCACTTTTTTTCTTTTTCTTTTTTACATTTGTTTTTGTACAAATTAAACAAAAAAGATATAATGTGTTAAAGAGTAAGTTTAAGAGCTCCTAGTTGGAGACTTTTGTTAGCCTCCAACTAGAACCACAGTCTGGCCCCGGCCTTTTTCCCCTTTTCCGCGTTTTATGCTAAGCTAAGCTCATTGACTGGCTGTATCTTTATATTTACCATACAAAAATAAAAGTAATATCGATCCTCACATCCAAACTATTTATTTAAGTTTTACATTTTGGGCATTCTTTTTGAACAACAGAGAAGTACATTAAAAATAGATGAACTATTTGTTATTGCAGTCACTGTGCACCAACAGCACTTAAAGATCAGGTATTTGTCAAGCCAGCAGGAGGAGGAGAGAAGGGAAAGGATCCAGGAATCAGTGCGAAAGTCCTCTGCAGGACCAGAGTCTGATGGGGAGAAAACAGCTAATCATCAGTGATTGCTGTGGTGGATGTCATCAAACAGATGTCTCCTCTCGTAACATAAAGCTACTGTCAAAAGTCCTCACACAGACACAGATACTGACACACATGCACACGCAGACGCACACGCACACGCACACACACACACACACACACACACACACACACACACACACACACGATGGTTGGACAGAAGGATAAGCATGCACCGAAAGAAAACAAGTGAGATGAGAATAACAAGTGTTTACACTCATCAGCTGCTGATTGTGTGTGTTTGCAGGTTACCATGGGTTGCTGAGGTTGCTCATGGTCATTCTCTGCTGGGCTGGCAGATGAAGCTAAAGTGGATGACAGGAAACAACATTAATTAGTAATGTGTGTGTGTGTGTGTGTGTGTGTGTGTGTCTGTGTCTGCTTGGGTGTGGTTGCTAAAAAAGCACAGCTAATCGCTTATTTTGGCAAGTTCTGAGTAACGGTTAGACAGTGAAAGGAAAGTGAAGGAAATGTCTTGCACGCACACACACTCACACAAACCTCGAGCATTTATGCACTTAATTTTTTTTTTGTTCAACAATCTGTCTTGAGTCTCTGGAGCAGAACATTGCCCAAATGTTCCCAAGCTGAGCTCCAGACTTCAGAGGAAGAGAATGTGAAGAATGCTTTGACTCTTCTCTTCATAACATGGTGAAATTGGACGTGATTTAATCAGAGTATCAGGTTAAATTAGCTTGGAAGGCCATCCTGACCTGTACATTTAAACCCCTTTCTGCAGCAGCAGCAGCAGCAGGAGCTACACACACCCGTGTGTCTACACACACCACATGTGTCGAGGGATTCTAAGAAAAGTAATAATTACTGGAAGGGACATTTCCCAGTGAACAGCCAAAATGTGACTGGAGATGGGCTGGGTCAGGGAGAGGCCATGTGTGTGTGTGTGTGTGTGTGTGTGTGTGTGTGTGTGTGTGTGTGTGTGTGTTCTTGTTTAACTATATTTGTGGGGTCCAAAACCCGGGAGTCCAGTATACTTGTGGGGTCCCGACAGCTTTGTTGGGCCAAAATGCTGGACCCCACAACTTTAAAGGGCTGTTTGAGGATAGTGAAATGCACTGTGTGTGTGTGTGTGTGTGTGTGTGTGTTTGTGTGTGTGTGTGTGTGTGTGTGTGTGTGTGTGTGTGTGTGTGTGTGTGTGTGTGTGTGTGTGTGTGTGTGACAGAGTGTGTAGCACCTCAAAACACCTGTTTGCAATAAATGATTGCCTTCAGAACAGCATTCTTCCTCTGAAGTTTGACCCCTGTTGGTGGCGCTAGGTACTTGACTTTTGGCCTTGCTGAGCCCCGTTTTCGTCACTTTCGTCTCCCCCGTGTCTTCTGTCAGTTTCTTTTGCATCTTCCTGCGGATGTCAGAACCAAAAGATATTGCTCTATGCCGAAGCGAATTGACTCGGTAAACGCAAAGCTGTGTACTCTAGATTAAACAGGTTTCCCAATTTTGTTCATGTCACTGAACTAGACAGGATCAATGAGCGCTGCTGGGTGACATTTGGTCACAGAGTCTGATAATCCATATGTGTTGTTAGATTTCTGTGGTGCAATTGGCCTTCACTTGAGTACTCTGTGTGCTCCTTCTCTCTCTCTCTCTCTCTCTCTCTCTCTGTGTGTGCGCGTGCGTGCGTGTATTTTACTGCTTTCTTGGGTAAATTAAAACACATGGAATTTTACACTGATTAGCTGCTAAAAACCATCTGAATGATTCAAGACTTTTGTGGCAACAAGTGAATGCTTGGCAGCCTCTACGTTGAGGACAACATCTTGTGCAATTATGCATATGTAAAATTCTTTAAAGCAAATTTGGGATGTTTACACTTGCTAATGCATTATTAAAATGTGGTTGAATACAATATTTACTGCTTGGCTAGGCAATGCATAGCCAAAACAAGAGTCTACAGCCACACAAGAGGCTCTGTGAAGCTGTACTTAGGCACAGCACTAATGATAAATGCTAATGTCAGGATGCTAACATGCTGATGTTAAGTCGGTATAATGATTACCCTGCTCACTAGCGTGTTAGCATGCTAACAGTTGCTAATTTAACACTAAACACAAAGTACAGATGAGGCTGATGGGAATGTCATTAGTTTTGCAGGTATTTGGTTGACATTGCCATCCTTAGAGCCACGGTGCAGGCATGGCGGAAAAATCTGAATTATACAACACTTATGCAAGAGCTACAGCAGAGACATTAAAATGTTGTCTAGCGCTCCGTGAATGGTCAACCAATCAGAAGCCACAGAGGTAGTGACAGACAGAGAGCGAGAAGAGTAGGGCAGAGAAGTTGATGCAAACAACATAAGTGACTTTTAGACCGCAAATTTTTTTCTCTCTCACTCTCACATATGTGCTGACTCTGTCTTTCACCTCCCTGCACTCTGCTCCTTCCTTTATGGTTCATGTTACCCAATATGTGACATAAATACAGTCAAAGCACACTGCAAAGGCCTGGGCCAAGCCAGAGTTTATGCCCTCTAACCAAACTGAAGTTGCTATTCAAGACTCAAAGGTCTGTGGAAACAACAATAGAGGTTTTTTTTGGAGGAAGCAGCAACTCAACTATGACGTATTCTTTATATTAGATTTGGCACAAACCATTCACTATTGGCATCATTGCTTGATGAAAAAAATCCCAAAAAGGCTGCCATGTTTACAGACGTCATCCTCAAAATTTGGACTGTATGATCCAATATGCTTCACAGGCAGCATGTGTGCAGTCATTTTTAGCATTTATGGCCTCAAACGTGGAAGAGTTAGCACACTGAATGGGAAACGTTAACCATTGAATTTTTGTTCCAAATCTGCCATATTTTGTTTCACCACTAATGCGATTTTGTTTTATGTATTTAAATATAATTTGTTTAAGGATGCACTGGTGTTTCTGAGCTCCCTTTCTGACTGTTTTTCCAATTATTTGACATATACTCATGGATGAGTCTTACTTCTGGTAAGTAGCTGGCTCAGTGATATTCCACATCACTTCCTGCCCGAAAGAACCCACATGATCTCCGTCCTTTGACCACAGTCCAGCAGAGCCGTCAGCTGAGGCTGTGAGGACAAACAATCTGTCTGCAACCTCCAGGACTTCCACACTTACTAACGCTCTCTCATGAGCCTTCCAACACTGCAGCAGAGGAGGCCGCTCACAATCTGGCTGTGTGGAAAGAGAACAGGTATTTGGGGATATACTGTGCAGTACACACTTCAACTTTTATTGATTTACATCGGCTCTCACACACAAATACATACACTCACCTCGTGCTGGATGTCCAGTGCATAGTGACAGATGTCCCAGATCTGAAGCCAGCCCATTGTGTCTCCAGAGACCAGGATGGTGTTTTTAGGCTGATCTGAGCTCAGGCTCAGCACACGCTCACCTGGCTGCTCCGGAGCATAGAACTGGCCTGGAATAAGAAGGAAAACCTGAATTGCACCCATAAAGAAACCAAGTCAAATCTAGACGAATGTTCTTATTTACAATAGTCTCCTGTTGGTTTGGGTTCCTGACGGTCTACAGGGAGAAAGTTGCATGCAAGTAAATCTAAGTTGTCAATGTGTGTGCCACTTTCAAGAATAGTCTTGACTTAAATGACAAATGTACTTCTGAAACAAAATGTTCCCCTAAATGTTATGTTACACATCTCCCTATTATCCCATGCTCTCAAATTCCTCTCTGCTAGAAGAATCCACGGATACATATACAGACCTACACACACACACACACACACACACACACACACACACACACACACACACACACACACACACACACACACACACACACACACACTGGTTCCCTCATACACCCATGCATGCTCGTACACATATGCAGCGGCCATAGTGCATGAATCCCACACCACTAAACACAGATGGGATCTGGAAAGAGACATAGTTGTGGGCTGCCAGGAATGGTACAGGCGGAAGGCCAAGTTGACAATGCAGGCTCTCTGTCACTGCTCTGGCTGTTTGGAAATCCATCTTAAAACTGACAGATGCTTGTCATTTGCTTGTACTGTAGAGTGTGGTGCCTCCACCTCCCTGATACTGCGAGAGTTTTATTCTAAATTGATGTATTTTTTTCTTTTGCATGCAGTTCTTCTGAATTATACTTTCTGCACCATCCTCCCTCTTTCTTCCCCACTCACTCACCATACGTGTGCATCTGTCCAGTGATGCTCCAAAAGCAGAGAAAGCCAGCCTGAGATGAGACCAGGACACCTCTGTTTCTCAACTTTCTGTTGACAGCCCGATGTTGCAGGAACAAGAGGCTGTCCACAGGGGACACCACTCTAGATGCACACAAGCAAACGGGAAAAACAAACAGACAATAACAATGGATACCACCCACTAAGGACGTAGTACTCTTGACAAAAAATTGGTTTACCACCAGACCAGAGTTTGTGGGGTTGTGACATAGTTAATGGCGTAGGAAAGAAGAAAAAACAAAGTTCTGCTACAAACATTTGTATTTGTTATTTTGCATTTTCTCTCATCTTTGCTTTTATTTATTTTTTAAATCTTTTGCTTTTTCACATTGGATCATTTTACGTCTTGAATGTGTGAAGTTTAGAGGAATAAGGTAGCATAAAATGGAAATAGTGAAATAAAGTACTTCAAACATGCACTTAAGTGCAGCACTTGTGTAAATGTAATCAGTTACTTTCAACCACTGCCTTGACTGGTGAATCTTTGCTATCCTTACATCACGGCTGTGTTTTCTCACCCTCTCTGTGTCGGTCTCTGTAGGTGAAGCACTGGTCCTTGCGTCTCCAGCCTCCAGATAACAACCTCTCCATCATGGCTCGCCGTGGCAACGACCCCCAGAGCAGAGCACTGACACACAGCCAAGATGTCTGACTTGTGAACGCCGCTGGACTTCCACGACAGGTCTGCTCTTACATACAAGTCCTATATGTAAGGTATACGATGATTAGTAAACAGCAAATCCTATATTTACGGTATATGGTGATTAGTAAACAGCAAAGCTTTTTACTGATTATAAAAAAAAAAAATAAAGAAAAATGTGTGTGTGTTCGGAGTGAACCATTTCGTGCTAACACAGGAAAGGTTTTCCAGAAATCACAAAGCACCATGTTGCCTTCAGGCTCCACTTTGTGCATAAGCTTGTTGGCTGAAATTGTGCAACTCTTTGTGCATCACTTCCCACTGTGTGACAGTTTACAAATGGTCTGAAAGTACATGTAATGGTTTGTGTTGCCTTGCGAAAAGCAGCTCTATTTCCTTCTCTGGTTTACTGATTTTGTTTACACCCCCGGGCTACAGTGTTGAGTCAGTGTCAGCTCTTTAAAATGAGTGGAAGCTCAGCATGGTGGACTGCAAAGGAATACTGGTGCAGATGTCTTGCATGACCCAGATGTCTTTGAGCTCACCAGGTGATGTGTAGCATGTAATTTACGTCATTCACTGATATCATTTACTCCTAAAAAAAAAAAAAACTCCTAAAAAGTCCCTTGCCTAAAATGTTTTCTCAGAAAGCTGGCTCTGCTGACACAGGGGGCTTCACAACGAGAAACATTATGAGTGGAGGAGAAACAGGACTGAGAATTTGCTGGAGAAGCATGAATTCTGAATGTTACTACTGTAGTCGAGGGATGAATCTAACCGCAGTGCAGATAGTAGTTAAAGGTTGAGATGTAAAATGTAACACAAGAATTTGAGGTTTGAAAATATGCACGTCCAGACTTTAGTCTCACACTGCAGTTCATACTGGTGTTTATACTGACACTGGCAATGCTTCATCTTTATTTGTTGTTGAGTGTGTGCAGGTGGATGCGGTAAATCTTTTTTTAAGCTCTGAAATGTTCTAGACATTTTGATTTTCCTAGCAATACAAATTCCTAAGAGGTCTGAAAAGATAACACAGATTTAACTACATATTTATTGGATTTAATGAAATACATTGTGTGCTACTATTGCAGGACATATTTTCTAAAAGCTGAGCTAAATGACTTAAGATCAAACTGTTGTCAGCATTTATTTAAAAAAACAACAACCCTGCAGTGTTTTAAGTCTGTACCAGATTAGTCACTATGGTGACAGTTGTTTGTGTGGGACTCATCCAGCGCTCAACATCTGGGGAAGAACTTATGGATGAGCAGAAGCGCGAAGGCTAAGACATCTTGATGTGTACATCTTGATGCATTTAAGCTTTTTGGTGATTAGTGAATATGTGTGCTGCACTTCCCAGAATCTCCTGTCAATCTAAAGCTTTTGTAATGGATTTAATGCTGTGATTTTCCGTTTCAGTAGGTGGTGCTTCTGTTTGTTTGTTGAGTAATGATCTCTGTTGATGCTCGTGCTAACTACACAGTTATTCTTCTATTTTTCCAAACAAACTTTTACTGGTAGAAACATGACACATCATTCCCTGTCCTGCAGAGCATTTTCTCCTGAAAAGACCCACCCGACATGCACAAAAAATGTAAGAATGTCTGGCTTTTTTGTTTTAATTTGTGTTGTTTCCCATGTCCTAATTACACTGAATGTTCTCCACAATACTTGAAGTTTGACACGTAAGGTATACTGTGGAGGTTATGACCACTAGTGCCACTATGAAGTAATGCTTTTTAAAGTGGGTCCCCATGATACACAGCCTCGCTGATGGTTTCATGCTATTTCACTGAGTTGATTGTCCTGCGTGGAATGCATGGAAGAAGGCTGATGGCAAGCAATATACTGTATATAAACAAATATGTGACAACAAGTGTCACATATTTCAAAAAACTTGCTTTTTTCAGTGATGTTTTGGGGAAATACATTAAATACATGTTTATTATCTGTTAAGGATGTACATAATGCATTCTGGTGTGAAACAGTGAATGCAAACATAACTTTACAGAGTACCTTTAATGTTCTGTCGCTTATCTTTCAATTAAGAATGAGGGGGGAAAGTAATACCTGGAATACCAGGTTACATTATTATATTGTTGCATTAGTTATGAGCAGAAAGTTAAAGAGTAATTTAATACCCCTTGAAAATCTTGTTTTTGCTGCCCCTGCAGGAGTTGAATTATTCACTTTGTTGCAGTGAAACCCATATGACATCACTGTTAAGGGTAGTCACAGGTGCAACAGACTTGAAACTAACAACACCGCTTCTCAGTCTAGTGGCAAGTTATTCTTTGTAAAACTGCGGTGGATTATCAATTCAAAGCACCTTTATCTTTACCTTGGCAGCTGCGATGTCGTACTGAGCGACCCGCTGGCTCCACCCCACAGCCAACAGCTGGGTGTCATGGAGACAGGTCAACCCGGTGACCTCAGAGTTGGTGACAGGCTCCAGTTTGTGCAAGTTAAGGCCGTTTAGTAAGTTCCACACCTGCTCGGGAGTGGTCTTCTCATTAACAAACTCTTCTTAACTCAAATATGTCAAATACATGTATACATATGGCAGCCTACATTGATTTTATCAAATTCACAGTATTTTTGTACAAAATGAAAGTGAGAAGTGGTATTAAACCTTAATAGTGCCATTCTGAGCCCCAGTGATCAGTCTTCTGTGGGAGGAGTCTAGTGTCATGCAGGTGAGCTCATCTTCTCCATGAGCATTTAAGATCTGAAGCCGCCTCCTCCCCGACTCCACGTCCCACAGAGACACAGATGAGTCGGCATGTCCCGTCGCCACCTGTCTCAGAGCGGAGTTATACAGAGCACAAGAGAGGGCAGGACCACTTTGAATGTTTGGTCCAGTTTCCTTTCCTTCATCTGTCAACCATCTGCCTCCTCCTCTTCTCGTTTCAGCCAGGTTGAGCAGTGCCAGGTAATCTTTGCATCCCACCACTAAATGAGACTGTGTGTGCTCAGGAAGAGGAGGGCTCAGCAACAGGAAGGGGAAGTTGCCGTGTTCTGGGATTCGACCTGGCTGCTGGCATGGGAACTGCAGGCAGATGGTTTTCAGACAGTGATGGCTGGAAATGTCCCAAACCCTCAGCTCCTGACAAAGGAACAATTCATCAACTAGAAAATAAACAATCTCTGTTGTGATATGCCATGTTTCACAAAAAAAGTCTCAAATTGTATATGATAAACAGTATAAATGTACATAATATTTTTTCAGGTCAGTGCTCTATTTTTAAATTTTTTAGCTTAATCTGTAATGACTCACAGCATCTCTGGAGTAGCTGAAGATCTGCCCAACAGGTTGGTAGATTGCAACATCCAACACAGTGGTGCAGTGACCCAGCAGCGTAGCTATGGGACGTGTGGTCACAAATCGAGTCCACAGTCTGACTGCTTGGTCACAACCTCCTGTGACCATCAACTGCAGAGAGGCATTGTAGTCAAAACATTTAGCCCCCTGAAATGAGACAAAAAGAGCAAAATGGTATACATCATATGTTGCTTTGAAAAATAAAGCATGCTCACTTCTGATAATACAAATCAAGCCATCTGGTCTCATTATTTTGAACTGGGGTGTGGCTTCATTGTTAAAATGTCCAGACAGTTTATAGGAGTATAAAATTAATGTGCTCGTTTAAAAAAAAAAAAAAGCCATTGTGAATAACAGGAAGCATCACCACCCAGTTTAATAACGCTTTGTCCGACAGCATTACTGTTTCTCTCCACATAGTGGCACTGTCTGTCTCTACATGCAAGGCAGGAGTCAACTTTAGAAATAACTTGACTCATATCTCATACTGTATTTTTTCTTTTAGATAAATCTGGCTGGGGATAATTCACTGAATGAGTTATGTACTATTTTGCCACATGAGGACATTTATTGATTTATAAACAAGTTAAATGGAGTGAAAGTTGATTTTCAAACCTTGACCTACCCAGTTAGGTCAGAGTCACCCAGACCAGAGTACTGTGAGCTCCACCTGACCTCGATCCACATCAAAAGTGGATAACGACAACTCGCTTGTTGCTCTTTTACGTTTTATTTTCTCATACTATTGTTCATGGAGAAATACATGTCTTGAAACAAAATGCTTAAACCTCACTTTGTGAGCATGTGTGTTTGTAAAAGTTCTCAAAAATTCAAAATTTGAACATTATAAAAGTCTAACCCAAAGAATAAGGTATGATACACAGTTATATGTACTACTGAGAATACACAACACATAATAACCTATTCAACATTAGATCAGGCAACACCACACTATGAAGTCAGTTACCTGCTTAAATGACCACACATAAGGCTCCTGCTTTAGTGTCACATTAATAAAAACCACAGAGCTCGTGTCACTTTCTGATGATGTCATGATGACGTTGGCGCTGGGCTCAAACATCACTCTGTTGATTGGTTCCTGGTGGATGTTAGGGATGTGACGGTAGGACACCATGTTGCTGTGTTCACCGAGGTCCTGTTGTCAAGATGAGTAACAATACATGCTTATTTGTAAAATTGGAGTGTAATCAACAAGTGGTTGGCATTGCTGACTGCTACACTGTTTACTACTGGGGCCTGCATGATACATTTCTCTCCAAGAACCAGAGACTGAGCGAAGTACTTAAATAGACAAGGCCAAGCTTACTGGGAAAAAGATCCTCTGTGGGCCATTCTCTGCCTTGGATGGATTCTTGAAAAGTCCTTTAGATGGATTGAGGAACCACAAGAGGTGGACTCCTCCTTTTTCATCCCCCAGTAACAGCAGAGAGGGTCGCTCTGGACACTTGGAGGGAAAACCCACATAGATTAAAATGATGGGTGTATTGCTTTCAGATTCATGTGATGAGTTTATTGCTTTTAGAGTGAATTTGTCCAGCTGAAAAGAACATCTCAAAGGAATAGTGGTCCTACCTGAACATCATGCCAGTAACAAAGTGCACTCGGGACACTACGGAACCCTTGGGGCAATGATGAGACAAAGTTAACACTTGAAGATTTTGATATTTTTTATATAATAACTGGTTTTTATTAGTGACCAGCTCACTTTAGTATGTACATGTTAGCAATCAAGTATACCAAACAGGTGGACATCCTCAAATACACTGCCCATGGCGACATTCACAAAGTGCAAGTCCCTGCAGTCAGTTGCTATGGCAACCTTGTGGACATTGCCCATGTAGACAGCATCAGTGGTCCAACCTCTAAATCTCCTCGTGTTGGCAACTTGCTCTGTTGGGTCTCCAGCAAGCTGGATTAAATAGGAATAAATATTTTTAACAAGTGTGAGTGTGAGTAGCTACTTTCATGTGGATGTAAAAGTAGTACCATGATATCACTCACCCCTAGAGTTTTAAGGATGTGTAGGCTGCTGTTCCAGACAGTGATCTGACCTCCCTTACTGACACTAATATAGCGGAGCGGAGGAGGGTGGGAGACAGCAACCACACGCACTGTTGGCTCCCGCTGCAGAGGAATGAGTTAATAAATTAAAAGGTTATTAGAAGAATACAAGTATTACTAGAAAAAAAATCTTAAACTGAGTGCAGAAAAATGCAGCTAGTAACTTGTGTCATCCCACACAGATGCTGTAGGCAACTTCTGGAGCAGATGTTTTGTCAATAAAAAAAATAAAAAATAAACTTTTGGAGCAGATGCTTCGTCTTCATTGTAGCATTATCACCTTTGTTCAGTATCATTTGTAAAAACTGCTGAATATGTGAAACTTATACGTTTTATACCTAATACCAATGTTTTTCATTTTGCTGGGGACCATAAATAGATAAAACTATTCTCATTTTCGGCTGCAAAGGGGCAGAATACCTCCATTAGCTGATAGACACACAGCTTGCTAACATGTTTATGTTAGCAAACAATTGACAACTGACTACTTAGCTACACCATTAATTGTTTCTGCCCACCTGACAACTGTAAATCCAGTATTCACTTTCTTTCTTTTTTAGGTTTGTTTTGGACTTCTGAGGGCAATGTCTGGCTTTTTGCTAAGTTAGCACAAATAGCAATTATGCTAGCTGGTGAAGAAACTCCGGACCTGACCCTCCTTCGGTTAATTTTGGCGGAAAAGTTGCAGTCGGTGTTCTCTTAATACATCCACGAGAAATGTTGTTGGTGCTAACATTGGAGTTTCTTCACCAGCTAGCATAATTGCTCTCTGCCCCCTGGTGCTGGGAAGTTAGCTGAGCACCGTAGCTATTTGCTGAAAACTTCTGCCCGGTAAGTATAGTAAGAATGATAAGACTGACCAGTAACGATAAAGTTTGATACTGTTACTGTGGTTTGTCAGTGACCCTTTTTTACATTAAACGTAACGTTCGGTCATTGAATTCAATTGGGGTTGGTTGGGGTTAACGTTATGTTTATATAGCCTGTATGTATTTGTCAGGTTATGAGCCAAGTACTAAAACTAACATTACCCAATTTAGCTAATGTCATACAACTTTCCATCTGCAGTCCCTGAGCAGCTAGACACACATCAATGTAATCTGTCTCTCGTAGACTGTTAATATAGCTAAATATACAGTCTATGCTCTCTACTCAAAACTGCTTTCGGATCTGACCTTTAATTTTGGCGTCCCTATTTGGCTTTTCAGTGTAGCTAATTGTTTAAACATTGGAAAATCCTACGAAGATGCAACCTTCCTTCTCCCTTTACCAGATATCAGTGGACCGGTGGATATCTACCTTGTTATGAGAGCAGTGTCTGATCTGCGGCTGGGAGTCCAGAGGAGCAGCTCTGGGAATGGAGGCGCGCTCTCTCTCAGTGTACTCAAGAAGCAGGTAGGAACACAGCTGCTGCCACTTCACCTGCCCGGAACAGCTGATATCTACCTTGATATGAAACAGTTATAAGACTCTCAGTGGCCCTGCATCATCATTCCAAAACATGGTTGATGCCATAGTGAGTCTATGCTAATGGAATGTGCTGTATTATACTGAATAATGTATTGTACTGTGTGTAGCCTATGTGCTTTTCTTTTTTATAAGACATATATTATATCTCCTTACCTCACTGAAGAACCTTTCAACCCATGTGTCCTCAACATCTGGACCAACCACAGACCTAAGAACTTCCCGAAACTCTTCCAACTTCATTCCACGCTCTTCATTTCCTCCTCTGTTCCTTCCACTCCTTCCTTTCGACATGTTTTCATGTATCTGTGCGCCATCTTTTGGACGGTTAAATGCATTTCTCAGGAGCTGCAGGTGCTCGGGGGTCAGTTTCTCTGCAGCACTTACTCCACAGACTGGATCACTGCAGCAATGATCATTTAAAGGAAAATCTTAATTTGTGCAGGAATTGGACAGTTTTTCAACTGACTTTCTTCTTGTGTGTGCAGGTGTACAGCTGGTTCAAAACATGCAGGGCATAAGAATGAGGCGAAATAAAGACGCTCCCCAGGAATAAAGCCAAAGATCGAACAATCCGGAACCATTTTTTTTGTCTAAGCATCACTCATTTTAGTTTTTTTTAAGTGAATTTGACTGTTTATGAATTCCATCCAGTCACTGACATCTGGTCTGTGACTGGCTCACTGCAGAATGAATGCAGTACTCCCAAGTGGCAGCACTAGGACAACACACTGCTGCTCCAAAAAAAGTTTAAAATCACATTATGAAGTCTTATATTGTATGTTTCATCTGAAACATACAATGAGTAATAGGAATATATAACAATTGAATGGTGGGTCTTAATGTGTGAGCTTGGTAAATGTTGCAAATGGGGAATAAGTGGTGGGGGAATAAGTTATGTTTGGGGAAAATCCAAGTGTTCTTCACCACCAGCAGCTCCTGTGTGGCCCTGTTGCTCGGGGAGACTACAAGCTGGAACAATAAGTTGCATTGTGAGCTCTTTTTAAGGTCCATTCGGACATGCATGAGTGATCCTTTACATCATACACATTTCTAATCACCAATGCTAATGGAACCATAAAATAATTAAGTAATAAAAGTGTATAAGCTTGCTGAAAAAGGGAGTGTAAAGAGGCTGTTGTATCCGAAAGAGTTGGTGAAGCTGTGTAGGAAGGGTGGAAAAATCCTTGTCAGTGTCTGAGTGGAGAAAATATGTGAATCTGATCCAGTGACAGGCATTCAACTTTATAAAGACTTTACATAACTTCTTGTAATGTTATGGAAGGATAAACGCGTGGGTAGATGGATGAAGGATAGACGATTGAAACTAGCATAACATTTTCATTCAGAGTGATTTTTTTTTTGACAGGAAGAGATTTGAGATGATAAAATGTTTGAGAATATATGAACTGGTGTCACATTAAGAATAAAGCAGTATGATGACTATTATGGAGGAATATTATGAGGTACAGCCTACATATCACATGCAAAACTGACAAACAGGCTTTGGTGTGCAGTAACAGGTCATACACAGTTAATTAAAAGTGATAAGGTATATTTAACAATATAAGATAAATTAGAACAAGTTAAAGAAAACTCACCAAATCCTGCTGTGTGGTACTTCTGTCTCATAGAGCACCCATGGATTTTTGTTGTTTCTTAAGGTATTCATATTATTAACCTGAGCCTCCTCTTTACATTCTTCCAAACACCAGATACTGCTCCATCTTTTCCAGTTTCAGTTTAAATCCAGATCTAATCGACATTGGCCAGTGTTTCAGGTTCTTTAAGATCCACATCCCGGTGACAAACAAAGATGCAGCAGCCACAAGCGCTGAAGCCAATCTGAGATCCTCACCATGCTCTGAGCCTAAACACCCAGGACCTTTGTTTCCATCCCTCCCTCTGTCTTTCTCAGGCAAACCTGATTTGCTCAAACAAAGCTTTTTGTCTCCAGACAGGGAAGGAATGTCCAGGTCCACGGATTAATAAGCCATCCTTCACAAGTGTTTGACCCTTCCAATAGGGGAAAGTCAACACATCACTGGTGAGAAGACCGTGGGGAGATGAGTGTTTTCAAAATAACTGCGAGTCTGCTGGGGGTAACAGAGCCACAAACCCTACAGCCCTCAGTGGATTAATCATTTATAGAAGCAAAGTTAGGCAGGACCCAGAAGAGTTAATGTTGGTAACTTATGCTTGAGGACAATTAAACACACAATACACAATAAGGACTATGAATTATTAATTAATATAAATTATATTTATACAGCAGTATAGGTCTTGTGCAAATATACAAGTTAAAACGAGTAAAAGCAATAATCTATGATACTTTGTCATGTTGTTATAGCCTCACTGACTGTTATAACTAATGTAGTTTAATTATTGTCAGGCAACCCGCAGCCCTCCTGCTTACCACTTCAATGAGCATGAGCTATCCAGAGTGGCCTCCCACTATGTTTAATGAAGGTAGTCAAGTCCCAGTGGAGTCTGGTCTGCTGGGCAATTCCTTGTACCTGGTCTAATATGAGACCTACGCGCACCAGTAGCCTGCACTGTAACTGGCTCAAACGTCTATATCATCTATATAATGCATCTGATATATGATCCAATGACCAGAAATGGACAATAGAAAATAGTGGCACAGTAATACACTTTTTCTTTGCAGTATATTTGTGGCTATTTATAGCAAAAAAAGCACAAGTGGAACTAACCTTACCTGTAGACCTTTTACAGAAGGCTCTGTCATAGCAATGATTTTATCAGTGGGTCTTTGAAGGTAACCACACGCATCTCAGACTGGAAACTAACAGACAGACAATACAGAAGGTAGGTGAGCAAAAGTGTATATTACATGTATTTTGTACAAATTCACCTGGTCACATGAACATTACTCCAAAAATACCAGTATTTAGCTGCTGTTTCCATGATTTTAGAAAGCTGGAATATAATTGTTTCCAAAATTAAAAACACAAGATAATCACGAGTTTTGAATTGTATTTTACAGTGGAAATCAGGAGCACTAATTGTATGAATCAGTCCTAAGACGGAAACAAGCAATAGTAATATGAGCTCATATTCCAGGACACGCTATTCAGGTATTTTGCCCCCCTTGAGTCGTTGTTGACACATGCTGTTACCCGGTACAGCCACTAGATGGAGCCACAGCCAACATGTTTGATCAGTGCTCAGACATGCAGAGTAAAGTTTGACTCAAAGCGTGGCAGTAATTAATAAGCTATAAAGCTATTTAGTAACTTTCACATCGTTACTTTCATCTGGCGTCAATAAATCCACTAAACAAAAGGATTTAATGAAGAAACACGGAACTCTTTGTGCCATCTCCACTCAGTTGTAGGCTACTCGCACGGTGGTGGCAGCAGCAGCTCTAGACCTTCCACTCAGAATAATTACATCCCCGTGGTCCGCCCTTATTTCCCCTCGCTCTCACAATCGGGACTGGAAATATACTTCCTCAGCCCTGCCCTGTCTGCTTCAGTGATGGGGCAGTGTGCATGCCAAAGCACGACAATCCATTGTAGACCTTTTTTCCTCAAAAAATCAACTTCACTGATTTAGTCTTTTTTTTTTTAGCCTACCTGTTTGTTGCCATGTTGCGTGTTGTTGTAGAATCGGCTAAAGGGCTGCCTAAAAAGAAAGTCGGACAGCCTGATCCAATTACCACTGTGCTTTTTAAAGGTAAGTCTCTTCTTTCTTTCTTTTTTTTACTTATACCTTTTAAATTTGCATTCATTCTACAGGAGAAAAGGGGTTACTTGTAGCCTAGCATTTGGTCTCAAAGAAGGGTCTAAAATGTGTCTTTTTGACTAGATGTTAAGTTTATAGTCGCTCAATTATGTTATACTTTTATCTAGTATGACGTCACTATATGTTTTTAATTGTTTTGGTGTGATTTTATATGGTAGCCCATGCAATAAATAAACTATTCAGTAGTGGTATTCTTTAGTGTTCTTCTACTTGTGCATTAACTGGACGTCCAATAGTCCATTTAGAATTTTAAAAACGTAGGCAAGTGTCAATGTAGTTCTTCTAAATGCAAAATTATTTAAGGAAAAAAAAAAACTTAAGCATAATTTCTATTGCATCACTGAAAATGCTCCCAACATGTTACAGCATATACCAATGCAGTTGGGTAGGGCCCATGCTTGGACCTGTATTGTGTCCAAGCATGGGCTCAGACAGAACAAAGGCTCTAATGAAGAGAAAAGACAAGTTAGAAATTGCAGGGAAATTAGTATTCAGCTACTGAATTAAAATGGTATCAGACACAAAATGGTATTGGCCACCGTGATGAGGAAGTGATCCTGGTAGTCCGCCCCAGTTACTCTCAGCTGTTTGTTTTTTGTACCCATGTCATCATCATCATCATCATCATCATCACCCAGCCAGATGTGGCAGCTTCTCTCTTTTTTCCCTTCTTCCTTGTAAAGGCAGAAACTGCAGCCTACTGATATCACTCTTTCCCATAAAGCATGCACAACTAATGCCAGTTTAGACACAGCATTAACTTAACTTTGCCAGCAAAACAAGTGGGTAAAATGATTATATTGAGTGTATTAAGAGTCAAATTTTCAATAAATATTCTCAAAAAATTATTTCACTTTCAGATGAGAAGAAGAAAACAAAATGGATTGACAATGAGCTGAATCCTGTGTGGAACGAGGTAAATCTCCATTACAAACACACACATGGGACATGCAGATATCGCTGCCTCTCTCCTGTACTTTCATTTTGAATCAGTTAGTTTAAATCAGCTGCTAATGAAAGCAGAAATAATTGACAAATTAAAAGATAACCCCACTTCAAAGGCAGCACTACACATCACATGGTCATCATAGGACTGTCAAGATGAATTGACCACGTCAACAGATTACGAGCTCGGAGTTTGATGTGACTGCTTTGGGTTGTACTGGCTGAGTTGCAAAATCATTATTTACTCAGGTTACATCAATTAAAGGGCCTGCTTTTAGATAAAGATTTGCTTCTTCATGACATAACAGCAGTTGGAGTATCATATCTGACGGGCTGTGTGTTCCTCATCTTGTCTTGCAGGTGCTTGAGTTCGATCTGAAGGGCACTGGGCTGGACTCTAGCTCCTACATAGACGTGATTGTGAAAGACTATGAAACTATTGGGAAAGATAAGTAAGTGGAAACAAACCCAGGATGAGGCTGAGCTCTGTGTTTGCTTTTGCATTTGTGCAACGATGAAAGAGAAGATGTGAGCCTCACCTTATTGAATCACTACGCAAACTTCTTCTTGTCTGAACGACGACTTTCTAGTCTGTCTAGTCCGACGGCAGGTTAGCTAACAGAAGCTTTTTTTCTATTGTATGCATGTACATTTTTTTGATTATAGTCATTCAGAGACAACACAGGCAGTCTAACACGAGCTGTCTTTAAGGCCGTCTCAATCTGAAGTACCGTGGATGCGAAATAAGTATTTTTATATGCCAAAGTTCCACTACCTGCTGGTTAGGATACACAGCATTATTAACACAGACACAGTAACACAAAAGGAAAGTAAGTTAGATATTATGATAGTAACCCTCTGTCTGAGTTATGTAGCTGGCTCTGCCTACCCCCTCACACCCTGCTTATCATGCTGAAACTTGCTGGGCTGTGTGGGATGACTGAGCCTAATTGGGCAACAATGGATAGATGCATTGCTGTTTGTCTTCTCTCTCTCTCTCTCTCTCTCTCTCTCTCTCTCTCTCTCTCTCTCTCTGCCTCTCTCTTTTTCTCTCTCTTTCTCTCTTTTTCTCTCTCTCTCTCTCTCTCTCTCTCTCTCTCTCTCTCTCTCTCTCTCTCTCTCTCTGGGGTGGTTTGTGTGGTACTCTGTCACTGAGGACAGAGACATCTTTAAAGGAAAAGACTTATTATAAATTATAATACTATATTGTAGTGTTGTAAGTGCAGTGCATACAGTATGAATAAACTGCTTTGACACTGTGTAAGGAGAGGTGTTGTAATGCAAAATCCTTCTAAGTTGCTTTAAAACAGTTCAAGGTTGTCGCTTCCATATAAAGCCAGAATCCCATATGGGACCAATATAGATGAACCGCAAAGAATGTTTCCTTGACATTTCTAATTACTGGTATCAAAGTCTTGTCTATTGTTGGCAAACAAAGCACATGGAAGTATATCTGTCTTTGTGATTTATCTCTAACAGATCAAATGCGGTGTGTATATTTTTTTTTCTCCTGTTCATAAGCTTTATCTAGTAAAAGTTCCCCCAGTGCATAGGACTGTCATAAGGAGGAGGGGAGGATCTTTTCAACAGTGCCTCTCTAGCACACGAGTCCATGTTAAATTGAGTAAAGTTTTCCACTGAGCTCACCCGTCTGACACACTCCCTAAAGAGCTACACAGTGGGAACAGAAAAGGACTTCTCCCTTTCTTAAATAGTTCCCCAGCTGCTGTCATGGGTAATCCCTGTTGTCATGACAAAGAAAGGGGAAACAAAGAAGCAATCTGTGTCATTTTAAATAATTTGATTTCGGGAAGAAATCTGAAGATGGTTAGCACTGTGGCCTCACAGCAAGAAGGTTCTGGGTTTGAATCCAGGTCGTTCCGGGCCTTTTCTTTATGTGGAGTTTGTATGTTCTCCCCATGTTTGTGTGGGTTTCCTCCGGGTGCTCCGGTTTCCCCCACCATCAAAAAACATGTACTAGGTTCTCCAGGCAGTGCCCTTGATCAAGGCACTGGCTTAGATCTGGAGTTGGTCCCCGGGTGCTGTAAATCGCTGCCCACTGCTCCCTTGAGGGATGGGTTAAATGCAGAGAATGGATTTTGCTATGTGTATGTGACAATAAAGTACCTTTACCTTGAAAACCCCTTCCCTTCCCCTCCCTGTGTACATAGCAGCACAGTCTTGATCTACCTATGGTGCATTTCATTGAAAAAATATCCTTTCCTTACACCTATTTGTGTAATGACAAATGATTGAGATTTGATTTCCATCTTTTTTTATTTAACTTAAATCCTTTTTTAAGAGAATATTTAAAGAAGTAAAGCCATTTTACAGACAGAGCATGTTCTGTTAAAGGATTTTAGACAGGTCAAAACAAGACTACAGCCATGCTAGCAGCTTTGTAAGGGCTCTGTTTACAGCTGTGCTTTGAGCTAAATGCTAACAGTAGGATTGGATCTGTCGGCAGACCAACATCACTTTTTTTTATTTAGACAGTCAAAAAAACCTGTCTACTAAAACTAGTTCATGGTTAAAAATGGATTGTCATATTCTGCAAACTAGTTCATGGTTTTGTTTTTGATCCTTTTACCCTACTCATTTTCACATTAAGAATTATCTCGAGGAAAACACTGTAAGGTTCTACAACAGCGCTGCAGACTTTTAGAAGTCATTGCATGTTTTTTTGATAACACTAACGTGACAAGGAAATGGCCACTTAAATATTATTATTATTATTACCATTAAATATTAACTTGTTCTGCCCAGATACACTTTGAATAGTAAAATGTGGGGGTGGTAAAAACAATTAGGTAACATTCTTCATAGGATATGGCTGGAATTCTTTTTTTAACTTGACCTACTTTCACCTACCTTGTTTATGAAAAAATATTTCTGGATTTTATGGCCTTGCAGTTCTGAAAACTCTGTTTATTAAGATATGACGCAACAGTAATAATTAGGTATCTGTGACTGCTGATTTTCACACGCTAGGCAAAGATATGAGCTGTATCATCCCACTCATCCATGCTAACAGATCTGTGAAAGCAAATAATTATGACTGAATAAATTATGAATTAACTTTTTGAACTGAAATCCAGCCAAAGACGCTTGTGTTGAAAGTCACTCCTTTCCCTTCACGGAAAGGTGATCATAGTTATTTGGTTTGGATAAATTAGAACTTCGTTATACCAGAAAAAAGCTAACAGTTTAAACTTGTTTATGTATGACTAAAAGTCTGGTGGCATGAAGCACTTCTGTCTGTTGTTCCACTGGCTGTTAAAGGCTGACAAAAGGGAAAACTGTACCTATACATCCAACCATAACTCCATGCACCTCATCTTTTGTGTGTGGGTGATTGCAATTGTTTGGACGTGGGGATGTTCACCTGTGACTCACCAGGGATTTGCAACTGTCACAAAGTCTGTTTTGTTTATAACATTCTGTTTTTACACGAAACAATGGGGGAAAGTCTAAGCACGTTTTCCATATTCTGTTCACAATTCATACAGCA
Source organism: Zingel zingel (assembly GCA_023566125.1). Taxonomy (NCBI): domain Eukaryota; kingdom Metazoa; phylum Chordata; class Actinopteri; order Perciformes; family Percidae; genus Zingel; species Zingel zingel. The sequence continues at coordinate 23,089,192 of CM042334.1, forward strand.
CTGAGCGCCAATATGTCCCATAACTTTTGGTAGCTGTTCAGGCTAGCGTGTGTAGTGTTTAATACTGTACAATCATACTGTATTATTTAATCTCTTTCATATTTGAATGCTCTTATCAGAATGCAAAAAAGTTGCAAAATGAAAAATGTCTGAGAAGGACAGCACTACGCCTGGGTCACCTAAGCTTTTTGAATAGTTTGGAGCATGAAGCTGTTGGCAGACGTGTCTAAGGAAAAACTCGTTCGGAGAGTGGATGAGTTACATCCTACTTGATCCAAATCCTGTCCACATATTTGCTGAGAAGCCATCGAAATTACACCTAACAATGTTGGTGCCTCGGTGAGATTCGGGGCTACATACCAGGTCACTAACTCCCAAGAGAATCCCTGTGTCAGCCTCCTTCCTGATGTAGTGCTGTCAAAACAATTATTTCTCCTCCCTACAAAACTCTGTCCAACTATTTCTGTAGGGACCTAAATCGTTATGCAGCTGTCTGAGTAATTGTATATAGTTCATTGAATTATATATTCATCTTACTTTGCTCTAAGTCAGTGGAGTGCAGCATTATATGATTTAGCATATTTATAGTTTACTTTTTAATAATGTATACCCTCATCTAAGTTATCATTTGCTTTGCTGCTCAGTATTAAGACAAGATCATACACATCCTATGTTTTTAGCAAAGGGGGAAATAAAGACATAATGTTGAATATTTGGGTCTAATCGCAAGCTTTAAGGCCAGCCTTGGATGTATCTGATTCTGAACCTACAGCAGTGTCATTGGATCTTGTGTCCGTAGTGAGTAACTGAGTTTCCATCTTGGGAAAATTCCTCCCGTCAGGAATGCTGCCAAAATAATATGACTCAGTCCACCCAAAGAATGATATAGTTTGCAATGAGGTACTGCATTCCTTTAGCTACATTGTGTTACTTTTGACACAATACAGTGAACATCATTTATCAGCTAAACATGAACTAGGTTTATTTTTATTTATTATTATTAATGCAGTCTAACACAGCAACTAATCATTCCTTCCTTCATGAAGGTTATACTGTTCTGTTTTGTTGAAAGGATGCAGGTTATGGTGCTGTACAGTATTGCATTATACATATAGGTGTTTTTGTTATTTAGCCTACTGATTTTAAATTGGGTGGACAAAATAATAGAAACACATGTGTTTCAAATATCTGGGCTTCTTATGGTTCATTGGCAACATTTCAGATTTGTGAAATATTTTCTTTCTTCTCAGAGCAAATAGAATGTTGTTGCTTTCATAGTTACTCATGAGTGTCTGAGCATAAACAAGCCACACAGTAAGCTGCGTAGCTTTTGGCTGAACATCAAGAAAGATTGCAATCAACCACAACCTATAACTGAAAAAGGCTATTGTACTTGTATAAAAGGATTCCAATATTATTGTTAGTCCAATCTGATTTTTTTTTATTTTTTAGTTTGGTCCTTGAAATATCTAAGAAGGAGTTCTAGTTCATCTTTAATCTGTATCTTTTATTCACCGCCTTTTCTTGACAATTTGTTTATTCATTTTCAACTAAATCATTAAAATGTTGATTATTTCATTTTGCAGGAAATGTTGTAATTAAAATTCCATACGGGAAATGTTTCACTTAGAGGCGAATGACTCAGTGTGTACAGACGGATAATGTTTTTGTTACCAGGAAGTTTCTCTGATTTTCAGCCAACTTATTACGTTTTTTTATTTAACCTTTAAAAAATAATAAAATAACAGGTAATCTAAAATTTGAAAGGGTCCAAAATCACCCTGGCTCTGTTGTTCAAAGCTGGTGCTCAACGTACCTGCAAATGGAAGAACCGGTTCATTTTAGTTCTCTAAAGTCACACATGATTCAAACACATCATGAATCACTGGCTGGTAGCTTCTGCACCGTGACTGTGAGGTGTGCTTGTTTGTCTGTTCAGGCAGGGCTTGTTAGCTCTGGGAGGTGACCTGCCACACTATAGGTTCCTTTTGTAAATGTGACACCACTGAGCGCACATACAGCATTCATTTTTTGTCTATGGTCTTTAACATTATTACTGATATGTTTTGCCTTATCAAATCAGGAAATTAGTGCAGTACAGTGGATTCAAATCTATTTCTGTATTTCATATTTCACTGCTGTGTTTTAGATTCATTGGGTCAACCAAAATCTCTCTGAAAGACCTCGTCTCAGGTCAAACCAGATCACTGCCATCCAGAAATATTCCTTTGGCCAATGAAAGTGGACAGAATATAGGAGTAAGTATATTTCTTTATGAATCAAAGAATTTGAGCAACAGGAAGACTTCCATATATTTTTTTAAAGAAATAAAATAATAGACCAGTCAATCTTTTCCTTCCAGGCTACAATCAACCTCGTGATTGGCTATGATCCTCCAGCCAATGCTGCACCAAACCTCAATGACCCTTTGGCAGGAGATGCCACAGTGGATGCTGGTGTGTTTCTCTAATTCTTAGTGATGCAGTGCAATGCAGTAAAGGTTTACTGGTAGCAATACATTTTCTTAGACGCATGCCGTGTATTTGATCATTCTGTTTTTCTGCTCATTAGGGAGTGGTGGGGGTGGTGGTGAGGAGGGGGACGAGACTCAACCAGATGGGGGCCAAAGTGGCTCCTCAGGGGTCCCCTCGGGTCAGCCCGTTAACCTCCGCCAGCGGTTCAACAGGGCACAGAATCGCCAGCGACTAGTTGATAAACCTCAGGACTTCCAGGTCAGTTTCATAGCGTTTTTGCTAAAGAGTGATTATCAACAAAGACCAACAATATACTGCACGTTCAATTTTTAATACACGTATCGAGAACAGAATGATCTGCCAGCAATTAGAAAACAACCAGCAAAAACTGAAATACGTTTTGTTATTACTTTTTTTGTATTAACTACAAGAACATACTTAACAAACTAAAGACCTATTTTCCACCCAAAAATGTAATTAGTTAGAATTGGATGCTCTCATATTGTCATAAGTTATTCATGCACACTGACACTGTGAAACTATGCGTCTGGTAGATTCGTGTCCGGATCATCGAGGCCCGTCAGTTGTCTGGCAACAATATCAAACCAGTGGTGAAGGTTAATGTGTGTGGACAGACCCACAGGACCAGGATCAAGAGGGGAAACAACCCCTTCTTTGATGAGGTACTCTCACTTCTCTCTTACACAGGAAGACAATAGACCACACCGATTTGAAATGGAGTGAAAATGTCTTCCTTTTGATTCCATCGGTCTCGCACTTAATATTAAAAATTTTGCAAGATTTAGGTTGGGCTGCAGGGTCCCCTTTAAACGTTTTCTATGTTTCTTTTTTGTATTTTTCGCAGATATTCTTCTACAATGTCCACATGCTACCATCAGATCTGTTTGATAAGTCCATCAGCTTCCGGGTCAGTACACATCAGTTTTGTATAAAGTACTTGAAAGCAGTACTTGTGTAAAAGTACAAGTATCTTACCAGAAAATGACTTCTTAAAGTATCTGATATCTATTGTAGTTAAGTATCAAAAGTAATTTTCTGATATTAAATGTACTTAAGTATTAGAAGTAAAAGATTATGAACTTTATGACCAAAGGTGTGTAACGTTATCTTCATCACCACTGTGGTCGGGGTGGTCATTGTCTGTTACCATGGCAGCAGAGCCTGCACCAGGTGCTTCCATATCCTATGTTTTTTTTGGGGGGTTTTTGCCGCTTGGCAACAAACAGGCATTAGGTCACCAACTGGAATGGAGCGGTCATTATCTTGGCAATTTAGGAGCAATGATTCACCAAACCAGTTTTTTTCCAGCGTAACAAATATCTTCTGATTTTATTTTGTAGTAACGAGTAGTAATGCTTAGGGAAAATGTAGTGGAGTTAAAGTATCAATTTTAATTAGGAAATGTAGTGGAGTAAAAGTAAAAGTTTCCGGTCATATAAACAACGAAGTACAGATACGCAAAAATTCTACTTAAGTATGGTAGTGAAGTATTTATACTTTGTTACATTACCACACAGGTACACATACGTTGATTTTGAGGTCCTATACTCTATCATTATATGTATAAATATCTATATAAACTGTGAATTCTCCTCTCTGTAGGTGTATAATTCCTATTCACTGAGGGCTGACAGTATCATGGGAGAATTCAAGGTACCTGGTCTCATTTCATCCTCACATACTTGTAAATAAGTTTAAAAAAATAAATGGTTAATGCCTTTTTTTAAATATGAGACTGGCTGACCTGGTTTTGTTCTCGCACACAGCTGGACGTTGGTTATGTGTATGATGAACCAGGTAAGCTCTTCACAAACCACTTATTTGCCTAAGGGTGCTGTTGTTTGGCTAGTGGAAGTCAGAATGTGAGAGGGTTATTATAGTCTTATTTTGAGTTGGCTTGCATATATATATATATCATGATTTTTTTTAAAAGCAAATATAATCAATCTTTTTTTTATTAACAATACGTCACATGAGTATGTGAATGGTGTTGCTCAAAGTGATGAGATCATTATCACCCGACTCTGCAGCTTCCAGATGAAGTAAAGTTGGACAAAATCTAATTTCTTAAAATTTTTATTTTTTATCGACTAGCCTACATATACAAATAGCTTAGCAAAGTTGCTAGATAACTAAAAAATACATGTATTTTTTACCATTTCTGAGTTTAGTTTCTGACAATTTTTTTAAAACTTGGTTTTAATTTGACTTTAGGATAATGTCTTTGAGAGGGAATAGTGTGCATAAGCTCAATGTGTGCACACAAGCACAAGGTGTGGATCATTCTACCTGATGGTGCTGTCTGTGTTAATGTGTGTCCTTCATGTGGCGTATTTATATATATATGTGTGTGTGTGTGTGTGTGTGTGTGTGTGTGTGTGTGTGTGTGTGTGTGTGTGTCCCATTGCAGCCCACTGTGTCTTGAGGAAGTGGCTCCTGCTGAATGAAGCCGATGACTCCAGCTCCGGGGCTAAAGGCTACCTCAAAGTCAGCCTCTTCGTAGTTGGGGCCGGAGATGAGCCTCCGGTACGACGGACAGACTCTCAGATGACTTTCACTGGCGCTGGTTGCTTCCTCTTTCCGCATGTAAATATGGTGGCTATGACCCCCACTCTCTCTAATAGACTCTTTACTGTTCTTTCTATCTCACACACTGCAGGTGGAGAAGAGGGAGTTAAATGATGATCAGGATGACATAGAGAGCAATCTGCTGCTGCCAGCTGGCATGACTCTGCGATGGGCCACCCTGTCACTGCAGGTGTTCAGAGCTGAGGACATTCCCCAGAGTAAGACAAGATGTAGCAATTATTTTATAATTGTAACAAATCAAATGGTCTTTGAAACCACACAGGACATAACAAATACTGGTCCATACACAAGAAAACTTTAACTTAAGCTTGTGGAGACTTAATTACTGATAAATAAAGTATGGTTAAATTTAATTTAAATTCCTTCCAATGTTTTATCATTTCAGTGGATGATGCATTCATCCAGAGCATGAAAGAAATGTTTGGAGGGGAAGAAAACAAGAAGAACCTAGTGGATCCCTTCTTGGAGGCTTGCTTCGCTGGCAAGAAGGTTCCTGATCATTTTGTCTCTTTTTAGCTGTAGTGGTGAATGTATGCATGTTGGACATAACAATCGTTGTGTAACAGAAGAAAGGCTGATGGTTTGTTTTTCTCTCCAGCTGTGTACTCAGATCATTGAGAAGAATGCAAACCCAGAGTGGAACCAAGTGCTGCACCTCCAAGTAAAGGTGAGAGGATGAAAAGCTGTGTTCTGGGGCGCCTGGTTTGCTCACCTGGTTGAGCGTGCGCCCCATGTAATGAGGATTAGTCCTTGTCGCAGCGGCCGTGGGTTTCGGTTCCAACCTGCGGCCCTTTGGTGCATGTCATCCCTCTCTCTCTCTCCCACTTTCATTACTTAATCTGTCCTATACATAAAGGCAAAAAAGACCTAGCATTAAAGAAATAGGCATCATGAATGAATTTCAGTCTTTTATAACCTGCTTCTTTTGTTTTCTGTAGTTCCCCTCTATGTGTGAGCGTGTCAAACTGACAGTGTTTGATTGGTAAGTTAAACAAGATTACAATTTATATTTAAGCGATGTAGCCTGCGTCATTTTGTGTTCAAGAAAAGGCAGTGTTATTTTGTTCATGGGGTTGAAAAAGTGTACTACAAAACGTCTAGTCAGTGTGGTCAGCTGTGCTATGTGTGTGTTTTATAATTCAATATTCAGCAGCCCATGCCTATGTGCAGGCCCCTCCCTTCCCCTCAGTATGCTCTGGGATCCTGTTGGCACCGTCTCTCAGCCAATTTTCATTATTGTGCATTTCTGACTGAACACTCAGATAACTTGGGTCCAGGAAGGCTGAAGGGGAAATAAGTGCAAGAGGAAAGGTTAGGAAAACTGTGTGTGCCTCAGAAGGTGTTGAAAACCCTCTCGAATCCCAGAGCCAATTAATACATTTTTGAAAACATGTAGACATAAACAACAAGGAGACATTGTTTTTTAAATTAAATGTAGTTTCCTGATAGAGATAGTGAAAAAGCAGAACATTACAATAACCCCTACATTTTTAAGTTTGCACGTTAACAGTTAATTACAAGTGCAGTGCTATGTGTGTGTGTGTGTGTGTGTGTGCAGTGTGAGTCTAAAGGTGTTGTGTGTGTGATTACAGGGATCGTTTGACAAGTAATGATGCTATTGGCACCACATACCTGAACCTTGCCAAGATAGCCTCCTCTGGTGGAGAGATAGAAGGTATTTTTTTTTTTTTTTTTTTTTAAAGTAGTACATAATGAAAATGATTACATCACTGCTGGAAATAAACTGCCTAATAGGTCTGGATCTTTTGTGAAAACTTGTGTGGAAAAATGTATCCATTGTTATGGTTATGTGTCCGTGTGTATTAACTTCTTATCGGTACTTGAATTGTCCTTTTTCTCCTGGAATAGAGGAACATGCAGGAAGTGGGGAAATACCGTCATATGAAGGTTCCACTGTGTCCTTTTTTGCTGTGTTGCATGAGATGTAATGCAATAAGCATGCTGTGCATGCTAATTTGCTGAATTAGTCTAAATCTTTGCTTGCACATTTGCCAAGACATCTGCCCTGTGCTCTGTTTTGACGTCAGTATTAGGATTTAAGTGTTTAACTGTTTAGTTATCGTAGTGCCTGCCACCTACTTTAACCAGCATTCACTGTTTCCAGCTCAGTCTGTCCATCACCACCGCCTCAAATACCACACTTACTAACAATAAAGCTTTGCTTAGCTTAGCTCTCATCTAATCATAAAGAGGTTAAGTGTCTCTCCATGTCTCATCAGCTACCACAGGGCAGTCTGAAGTGGGTTTCTTGCCCGCCTTTGGGCCCTGCTATGTCAACCTGTACGGCAGCCCCAGAGAGTTCACCGGCCTGCCAGACCCCTATGAGGATCTCAATTATGGCAATGTAGTGAAGACTTGATTTGTTTTGTAGAATTTGATCTACAATTGTAATCTTTCTTTTCCCTTTTACCCCTGTACTACATCCCCTTTATTGTTTTTTTCAACAGTTCATATCAATGTCTTTGCAGGGAGAAGGAGTGGCGTACAGGGGCAGGATTCTGGTCGAGCTGTCCACTAAGCTAGAGCAAAAAGCAGACAAAATAGTAGACAGTATCCACAGCGACGACATCCTGGTGGTGCAGGTAATGTGACTATTTAAACCTGACAAAGGTGTGGTTCAGTTTGACAGCAGTGTGGTTTCACTTGTCCCTGAATATTTTCAACTTCTCTTTTCTTTTGCTGTTTTCTTGTTTACATTTAGAAGTACCAGAGGAGGAGGAAGTACAGTTTGTGTGCAGTCTTCTACAGTGCCTCCATGATACAGGAACCAGGAGAGCCAATCCAGTTTGAGGTCAGCATTGGTAACTACGGCAACAAATTGGACACCACCTGCAAACCGCTGGCCTCCACCACTCAGTATAGCCGTGCTGTATTTGATGGTGAGTGAGGAAGCTACTATGTGATGTGATCTGTTCACGCACTAAAGACACATTTAAAACCTGCTTTCTTGTCAAGATGATTTTTAAGTGGTGTGTATTTTCTCTAGGGAACCACTACTATTACCTGCCCTGGGCGAACACTAAGCCAGTGGTTGTGGTTCTCTCGTACTGGGAGGACATTAGCCACCGCCTAGACTCTGTCAACATCATCCTCTACATTACTCACCGCCTGGTAATAATGCAATACCCCTTGTAATCCACAAAACCTTTATGATTTATTGATATGTTTGCAGCCATTAAATCGTACTGTATTGTACTAATGTTTGCTACGTGTGTGTACATGTGTCAGTGTGAGAGTCAATCATAGAGGTTTAAGATAAGAGTGTAATCCTCGCCCCTATTTTGTTGTTGTTGCAGGAATCCAACCTGGAGGCATTTAAAACGGCCATCTTGGCTAAAGTCTCCGAAAATCAACTTGTAGAGGTGTGGCTGAAGTTACTCAACCAGCTGATTGAAGACCTAGAAAGGTAAACGATCAAGATTATTTCTATTGTCATAAGAGTTTACTGGTTAATTATTTAGTATAAATCAGTTTGTGTGTTTTATCGACTGGAATTATTAATTTCTGCTCTCCTCCCAGTTTCCCAACACCTGAGCTCGAGAGCTGCTCCAACCTGACATCTCTGGACATCCAAATCAAGAAGCTGCGAGACAGCGCTTTGACCAGCATCAAGGACGGAGCCAGACGCATGAGAGAGGAGGCCAGAGAGATCCGCGACACTCTGCCTGACTTAGAGACCTGGGTGGACAAACTTAAATTGCTGGCGGAGGAAGTACGTAGTACAAAGACAGAAAGCATTTGAGCATTTGAAATTCCACTTCAGACAAAGGAGGGGGACCTGCAGTAAAATATCCTAGCCAAGCATTATACTGTTTGTTTTGCCGATCCATAATTCTGCATTTGTGCACATGTCTTTTGTCCAGCCCCAGAACAGCATGCCCGATGTGATCATCTGGATGATACGGGGTGAGAAGAGGGTGGCCTACAGTCGCATTCCCGCTCACCAATTACTCTACTCCACATACAGCGAGCAGGCCTGCGGTCAGCACTGTGGCAAGATACAGACTGTCTTTTTAAAGGTACACATCTGCAGTCAAAGAGAAAAGAGGAACATTTGATGTAGTAATCTATTAGATTTTGTCTGAACAGCTTTTAATTTCTAAATTAATTTTAAAAGGTGTAACAACTTCATCATTTGCTGTTAGACTAAAAGTTACTGCACTATAATTATTCAGTTATTTGTTGTTGTTCCCCTCAGTACCCCATGGATAAGAACAAGGGCCTGAAGGTGCCGGTTCAGATTAGAGTCAACATGTGGCTGGGTCTGTCTGCACATGAGAAGAAGTTCAACTCGTACTCTGAGGGAACCTTCAGCGTGTTTGCTGAGCTGGTATATCACTCCAAAATATAAATGGTCATAGCCCATTTCAGAGCCAGCAGTCAGCATCTGAAACCAAACATGTTCTTCTTTTTTTGCATTACAGTATGAGAACCAGGCCCAGGTGTTTGGGAAGTGGGGGACAACGGGACTAGTGGGGCGCCACAAATTTTCAGACGTAACAGGCAAACTGAAGCTGAAAAAAGAGCACTTCCTGCCCCCGAGAGGATGGGAGTGGGAATCTGACTGGTTCATTGACCCAGAGAAAGCGTGAGTACACTTTTAGATAGTAATTTAACATATTTCCTCCTCAAGAGGAAGACTTTGTGATCTGTTTTTTTCATGATTCAGATTAGTTACATTTATGAGAAAAAAAGAACACAAGTTAGTTTTAAGTCTTTTGTCTTACCTCTTTCCACTGAACACACACATTCTTTGGACTTAAGTAGAAGAACTGCTCCCTACTGTTTACATTCCTCTCATGCCTTAGACCATGATTTAATGACAAAGTACCAGACTGTACCAGTGAGCTGGACGTTATTTACACTTTTTTTATCTACTTCTGTCAACGCAAGTCTCTTGAATTCAATCTTGACTCAAATGTACATGTGTAATTGTTTGGTTTTCCATGCCAATGTTATCAGTACATTTCTGTGAGCAACTACAGGACAGAGAAATGTTACTGGTTACGTAGCAGATTCAAGATTTTACTCACAAAATATCACAAAATATGATGCATTAATATTCATTAAACTATCCAGTAGGGCTGGGCAATATATTGATATTATATCAATATTGTGATATGAGACTAGATATCTTCTTAGATTTTGGCTATCTTATATGGTAATTGTTGTCTTTTCCTGGTTTTAAAGGCTGCATTAAAATAAAGTGATGTAATTTTCTGCAAGTGGTGCAATCAGGAGTGGATCAGCTGTGGTTGTTCTAAAGATTTAGCGTGTCGCCTATTTTTTTTTTCATGTAGCCGTCACACATCAAGGTAGTAGTAGGCAGTGTTGCCTGGGTGGTGGGGAAGCTGGGAACCGGGCTCAGCCACTAAGGGACCGTTCGGTATTTATGGAATGGACCACCGGAGGAAAATAGGGGAGGGTCATCTCTTTTTATTCTTTGTTGAGGGGAGGGTCACCCAACTTTTGTATTCATGAAAAAAGCAACATTTCAAAGTGGCTTGTTTGGTGCATATTTTTTGATGTAGCTCTTAGTCTTGGCCCTCCTTCGCTACCAGATGGGTCTGACCCATGAGTTTGCTGGGGGGGCAGGGGGAGCGCTGCCCCCCTGGTGGCTGAAACGGGTAATTGCATTGTTTAAAAAATGAGTGGAATAATTATATCTGGCATGACCAGATATTTCATAAATATCTTAAATAACACAAAACAACTAAATGGTGGTAGGTAACACATCAGATTCCATATACTGCTTTAGTAAAAAAAATATGACCTGGCTGACGATGGGAGCAGCAGGACGCAAAAAACGAAAGTTATTGTTGCACTAGTCTGGACATCTTGCTGTGCCAACGTTGCAATAATGGTTTCCTAAATGCCATGTATATACATGTGATGTCAGCTTACTAATTGATTGCAGGTTTTGTGTAGATTTGGATTTTTATACGTTTATTCCACTTTGTTTAAACGGCGAAGTGGAGAGGCCTCGTTCACCTGTTTGGAGCTGGCTGGTGAATGTGACGCTCGTATAGGCCTTGCTAGATACACTGTGACTTTGTTTGTGGATCTACTGATCGCTGTGGATGACTTTTTTTCCGTGTCATTGGAATCTTTTTTCTTAACGTGTCTTAACGTTTTATGGTGTGACTGCGCTGCATTTGGAGAGGCATCCCATAGACTGTAGATCGAATACTGAGTGTTCACTGTTACATTTTAGTTGAATTTAAGTGTCAGGGCATTCCGCCACCGTCTGTCTATTGCGTTCCAAAACAGCCGTGCCGCGATTGGATTTCATAAGGGCGAATTGTTAAATTGTTACAATGTAATTTAAAATCTGCTTTAAAAATAAACATATATGTTTTGGAATATAATGTTCAGCTTCGGCAGCTTTACCTATGTGCTAAAATATACAATGACTGAGGAAGCCTAGTGACGAGTCCATAGCAACCAGTGTTGAATTGGTTATTTCCCAGTGTCCTTTGCTGAATGGTCTTAATGTTTTATTGTTTTATTTCATATGAATACTAGTTTACTAGAGGAGGAACTTAGTATTTGAAGTAATGCAGTAATGCAGGAAGTGTGCATTTAGTTTCCATGCTTATTGTGTTTCCACAACAATGTTAGTGAGTAAATCTACTGAAATGGCCACCACACCATAACAGAGGAGTGTGATGTGTCAGATGAGAATGCAGAGGTTAACTCATGCATGTCATGGTTGTAAAAAATCTAGTGGCATCTGTATAATTTTGCTAAGTGCAAACTAGCACATAAGAGGATGGTCATGCCTCTTTTTAAAATCTTTTTGTGGGTGTCATAGAAAAATTATTGCTGGCAGGGGGATGGATAAGTCTTTTTAGCCTAAAGGTCCAAAAACTCCTCCGGTTGCACCTTAAATAAATAACGAACAGTCCCTAATATACAGCGCGCAGAGCGGCTGGAGAAAAATGTGCAACTGTCGGCAACAAAAACTAGCTGTATAACATGCTGGGGAGACCGAGAGTCTGAGAATTCATGTTTGTGTATGTTTCTTTTTATCATTTGCTTGTAGGGTAGCCTAGTCTGTTGTGATGCTCTGGAGTTAAACACCTGTTGATGCTGTTTCATCCTTTCTGTAGGACGTAAAAAAGCTTTTTTTGCACACCTCTTTTGTCGGGCAGGTGCGTAGGATATGATCAAAAGTAGCAGATCAAAAGCTCTTTCTGTAGGAACCATTACATAGACTGTAAAAAAAAAATAGGTTTATAAAGTAATGGTAAAGCATGGATTTAAATGGCGGGTGTTTTTTGCGTGAAGCCTTGCTCCCGCAGCTACACACAGCGACCATTTGTGTGCGTTTCTTTTCAAAATTTTATTGGGCTGTCACTTAGTTTTATTCACAGTTTATTAATATTGAACTCTGTCCAAACTGGAACTGCCAGTTCATTGGGTAAGCAGCAATACACCCATCAAGTGTAAAGTAGTATGGATGAATGGTTTTCAAGATATTCAAATGACAACCAGACACACACACACACACACACACACAGATTCTTGCCTTTATAGATACATGTGTTTTCATGTTACACAAAGATGGTACATATGTTTGACTTTGCTTTTCAGTCTCTTAACGGAGGCAGATGCTGGACACACTGAATTCATGGACGAGGTGTACCAAAATGAGACTCGCTTCCCTGGTGGAGAGTGGAAGGCTGCCTCTGAGCCCTTCACTGATGTGGTGAGAGCAACGCGCTGACATGCAAATAAATGTGCTGATGGCTTTAAATATCACACAAACACAGTTAATGTTGCCCTTGTCTCTATGACACACACAACACAAAAAACATGCATGACTACCAGCCAGGCACTCTTTCTCTTACTGTAATCATTCATTGACTTTGGAGGCAGTTCCATTATTTCCACTCAGGTTTTCTTGCTTTTCCTTCTTTAACCTGTTCTAATATATAAGTAGGCCAAACGACGTGAAGAAAATAAACAAATGAAAAAAATGAACTTGTGCCGCTAACCCAGGTTTTGTGTTGCCCAGAATGGAGAGAAGAGCCGTAACCCTGGAGAGTTTGAATGTCCTCCAGGTTGGATGTGGGAGGACAAGTGGACTGTGGATGACAACAGAGCCGTGGATGAGCAAGGTGCAGACAGTGACCTCACCAGCTAAAATCCATAGAGTGCTTCAAGCTGATGTTTCTTATTTAGTTCTTTTTTCCTCTCTGTCTTGGTTTGCCAGGGCTCTGACTCACTCGTAACTCCTTGCTAAGTCATAATAATAATAAATTAAACTCATATGGTGAAACTTAAACTATATGTTCTTGTATCCAAAACAAACAATAATGAAACCAGAGGCCTGTACTATGAATAAAGATCAACATGTCCTGGATTTCTGTCAGTTACCCAGTTTCACTAACCCTAACAACCGCATAAGCTGTGTCACTACGGTGGTCAACAACTAGTTCAATCAACCCAGGGTTTCCCAATCCAGCGGCGCGCGCATTCACATAAAAGAGGCGGTGTTTGCACAGCACGACCAATCACAAACATCTACTAGAGCCGCATATTTTATATAAGAAGAGCAAGTTATAATTCTACATAAATATGAAGAACACAGACACGGTTTTGCAGGCAAAAAACAATACAGTCGCTGCTTCCTAAAACAGGAGGATGTAATTCCCTCCCATTAAAATCTATATATTTCATAGTACCCATCAAATACCCATCAGGGAATGTCAACGGGGTTGTCTGTCTCTAAATGTATTAACTTTTATGAGTGCACCCCTCTCTCTCTGTCTCTCTCTCTCCCTGTCTCTCTCTCGGTGACGCCGTTATCAATCGAGTATTGATTGGTCAGTAGGCGGTACTTTTACACAGGTTGATCTCTAATCTCAAACATAACCTGCTCCCGACCAGGTTAGGTGTTCAGCATAAGTTACCACGGCACTTGAACCCGGTAACAAGTGATCCACCTTCGTGATACAGAAAACCCTGGGTTGAACCTGAAGTTACCTCTATTTAATGCCAAATCTTGCTTCGTAGGACAGGCCTCAAGTCAAATTGTTTGTTTAAATGTTTCTGTGTGTGCACTCCACAGGCTGGGAGTATGGAATCACTATTCCCCCAGAAGACAAGCCCCGGTCCTGGGTCTCTGCGGAGAAGGTGTACCACGTCCACCGCAGGAGACGGCTGGTTCGAGCGCGCAAGAGAGCCGCACTGCCTCCAGGAGCCATTGTGGAGGTCAGCAAAGGCCAATAGGGCAGTGCTACTGTATATTATGTGGCATTGTTTAATATAGGAAGCTAATATTGCAAATTCTGATTATTTGATCAAGATTAATAGAGACTGATATCCAGGTGTATCTTTATTTCACAGTATATAATCACTCAGAGTTTCATTAATATAAATCATGTTTGAGCTACTTGTTTATTAAAAAATGTTGCTCACAGAAGCGGGACCAAGGGGACCCTGAGGACCCTGAGGGATGGGAATTCTCTTCTCTGATTGGCTGGAAGTTCCACAAGAAGGAGCGTTCATCGGATACGTTTCGTCGACGGCGCTGGAGACGGAAGATGGCGCCAGAGAACCGGCTCGGAGCTTCCGCCATCTTCCAACTGGAGGGGGCGGTGGTGAGTAAAAGGAAAACAAATGTGTAATTCTGATTCAAACCGCTTATTTGGGTCAGGATGTGCTTTCATGAAGGTAGTTGTGACTGTGTATCTGTCGTCCACATATGAGTCGCAGAGAAGGGCTGGCATTAAAGCACAAACCAGTTCTGAGCTCACTGAGTCACCAAATATTTAAACAAACATATTAAACAAACATGAACAGGTAAAAGCTCTGAGATGTCTGCTTTGGTTTACTCTGCAGGGTGTTGATACTGAGGAGAAAGGCTCCAAGGACGATGCCACCAAGCTGTTTGGTGCCAACACGCCCACTGTGTCCTGCTCCTTTGACAGTGAGTGATGCATATAGTGACACATAATTAATGATCATGCTCAAATATATGCTGCTGAATGTGTTCTTTCTCCACAGGATCATATATGTATCATCTCCGTGTCTACGTCTATCAGGCTCAGAACTTGGCATCTATGGACAAAGATAGTTTTTCTGGTAAGATTCTACTCTGTGGTCAAAAATATGATTACATGTTGTAGTTTCTAATATCAGTATTAAGACTGCAAAAATAGCTGTTCATGATGGATGTGAAAAGATGACCATTAAACCATGCATGTTTGTTTTTTTCCTTTGCAGATCCCTATGCACACGTCTCCTTCCTGCATCTTAGTAAGACAACAGAGAGCCTGCAGGCAACACTGAACCCCACCTGGGACCAAACTCTGATCTTCAGTGATGTGGAGATTTATGGAGACCCCCAGAGCATTGCTCAGCACCCCCCTGATGTTGTTCTGGAGTTCTACGACAAAGACCAAGTGGTAGGTGGTAGCAGATATACATAGAGAAAGTATTTGTACAACTAAATATGTGTGATTTTATCACTTCATGATGTACCCTAAATCTAAAACTGTGGGTTGTTGCAGATAATTGCTATAGGGAAAAACAAATACTTCACTTAGAAACTTAAATTCGCAGAAATAAATAATTATTTGAGTTATAATCTCTCAAGCAGGGCGCCCGGATAGCTCAGTTGGTATAGCGGGCCCATATATAGAGGTTTACTCCTTGACGCAGCGGGTCCAGGTTCGACTCTGACCTGTGGCCCTTTGCTGCATGTCATTGCTCCCCTTTCATGTCTTCAGCTGTCCTGCCAATAAAGGTCTAAAAATCTTTTTTTTTAAATATCTCTCAAGCAGAAGCTTTTACTGCAAGATTTAAGGTAGACTGTTATAGAATGAATTACAATTTTTAAAAAAACTTGATGTCTTTCGTTGTTCTTCTTCTTCCTTTATAGTAATGTCCACCTTTCCTCTAAACTGAAACTGTAATGCCTGTTTTGAGAGCCATCAGCTAAAGGCGTGAAAATATAACCGTGACATGTTATCTTCTGCCCAGGGGAAGGATGAGCTGCTGGGCCGCAGTGTTTGCGCACCACTGGTGAAGTTGAATCCTGGCATGGATCAGACACCCAAACTGCTGTGGCAGCCCATCATCCATAAAGGTCAAAAAGCGGGGGAGGCACTGGTGGCTGCAGAACTCATTCTTAAAGTTGAGGTTTGTCCTAAAAGTAGTGTAGGAATGGCTTCTTTACAGTAATTAAAACACAGCTATGTTCACTAGGCCTGTAGTTGTCATTTAGAGTGTGTATTACCGTAAGTTACTGGGAAGAAGGTCAGCATTATCCATATTCTCCTGTCTCTGTCTTTGTAGTCGGGCGAGTCAAATCTTCCCCTGGTTCCCCCAAAGAGAGCAGAGAACCTCTACATGGTTCCTCACGGAATCCGGCCTGTGGTGCAGCTCACTGCTGTGGAGGTAACACACAACCTTTAGACACCGTCCCTCTGAACTGATTTACATAATGTATCGAACATCACTTGTGTGTGTGTGTGTCTCTGTGTGTTCAGATTCTCGCATGGGGCCTGAGGAACATGAAGCCGTACCAGCTGGCTTCAGTGTCTTCACCCAGCCTGGTGGTGGAGTGTGGGGGGCAGAGGGTGGAGTCAGCCATCATCAAGAACATGAAGAAAAATCCCAACTTCCCCAGTTCTGTTCTCTTCATTAAAGTGGTAATGGCAGAGTTGCACACGCTGGGCTGTGTGTGTGTGTGTGTGTGTGTGTGTGTGTGTGTGTGTGTGTGTGTGTGTGTGTGTGTGTGTGTGTGTGTGTGTGTGTGTGTGTGTGTGTGTGTGTGTGTGTGTGTGTGTGTGATTTGTGGAAGACTTAGTATTTGTATTTGGAGGGAGGTTTAGGGGTCTGCTCTCAAGGAAATGCAATTTCACATAATTTTGGACCATTGCTATTACCATATCCGTGTCTAAAACTTTGGAAAAGCTAGATTAGAGTAGATATTAGAGTAGATAATAATACATAAAAAAACACTCAAAAAGCTTAAAGACAACTTGCCAAAGAAGCCCACTGGGGACCAACTACAATCATTGGATATGAAAAAATTATTTAATTACATTCAATCGGCTTAGGTGGTGCCCAAAACGTTTTGGGTGCTGGGCTTAAAGGTGCAGTAACCCCCCCCCCCATTCACGTGCTCCCTCCCCTCCTACCATCAACTGTTGCCGATTGGCTGAAATAGTGTTTTGTGGCTCATGCACTCCTTTCTGTTTGTTTTACATTTAACACTGTATTTTAAACCGTAAAGAGCAAGGTGACCATGAGGAGATAGGCGCTACATTTGACAAAAAGTGTATTTGATTAACATCACTTACTATACCTTTAAGCCTTATACTGGTTATACTATATTTTTCTATACCTTCTCTACGCCCTCCATCCAGCTCCTTCCAAAGGAGGAGATGTACACACCTTCCATTGTGCTGAAGGTGATTGACCACCGTCCGTTTGGCAGGAAGCCTGTGGTGGGTCAGTGCACCATCACTACTCTGGAGCAGTTCAGATGTGACCCTTACATCATCACCGCAGAGGGATCCATGTCTTCCAAAAGTAAGAAGGCATACAAAAAATAATACAAAATGACTCAGAACATTCTGATACAATGACAGAGAGACATAAAGCCTTGGCCTAATGTTGTCTTCCGCAGTGGCTCTGATGGCTTCTCCTTCCAAACATCTCTCTATTAACATGGAGGAGAAGACACCACTGCTAGAAACTCAGGTAAACTCTACCAACGTATTCCTTGTGTTGTTTCTAACTAGTTACTGTTTATTCGTCTTTCCTCTTGTCACTAAGAAGTGCAGAATTTGACTTCCCTAGTCAAATTTGACAAACGTGATTGCTCTGGCTTACAGTTCATGTACAGCATGTCAGCTGCTGTCAACAAAATGGCTTCCCCTACTACCTCCTACTTTGTATGTATGATTACTTATTATAGCTTTCTAATCCACAAGGCTGTGCACCCATGACACTGGAAGTCTGAGCTCACTTAATCCACAGCGCTAGGGCAAGCTCAACAAAGGCCTCATAATAATGCCATTAATCTATGTGGGAAGTGTCACAATAACTGGGATTGTTCTTAATTTGTCACTAATTTAATGAGCACATTTAATTATTTTTTCCACAGCAAGGGCGTTAACATGTAAATATTTATTTACAGGCCGCCAGGCAGTTAACTTACACACTATCGATCTGCCATGACGTGGCTGGAAGTACAGTTACCAATATTCTACTTAAAGCAAACGTTGGACATTTTGGATAATGTGCTTATTTCATTTCCAGCCAAGAGTAAAATAAGAAAAGTGATACCACTCATTTCTGCACGCTAAATATAAAGCTACAGTCAGCAGCCAGTTAGCTTAGCTTAGTTTAGCATCAAGGCTGGAATTAATCCATGAAAAAACCAAAGTGTAAAACAAAAACATGTCAGGCTCAGTCACTTCCTGAAGTCTCTATTGGTGAATTGATGAAAAGGCTCCAGGAAGTTACTGTGTTGAGCCAAGAAATATTCTAGCACATAACCCCCCTTGACTTGTTGTTTTTACACAAATTAAACACACGAGATGTAACGTGTTAATTAGTGAGCTTTAGGAAGATTTTGTTACCTTTGGACAAAGACGAGCTCGCCGTTTCCTCCTGTTTCCAGTGTTTATGATAAACTAAGCTAACCAGCTGCTGGCAGTGGCTTCATTCTTCACATCTAAGTCCTATCAAGAAAGCAAATAAGCTTATAACATTATTATTATTATTATTATTATTATTATATACATAACTCAAAGCCAGGTCTTACACAGCCCTTTGTTAACGCCCTTGTTTTCAGATTTGCTGTCAGTCGTGAAATTGCAAATCTCCTTATCACTCTTTCCTTCGCTTTTTCACTTTCTTGTCAATATTTGTAGCCTATTGTATGTACTGTGTATACGGGTTTTTGTAAGTTACTGCTGTATGTCGATGTACTTGTGACTTCTGTTCTGTTTTGTGTCACATCGCATCGTCTTTCTCCAAAAGATTGAAGAGAAGGTAAACAAGTGAATATGACTCCAGATTCTTAAACCAAATGCAGAGAACCATATATGAAGATTCACAATGTGAAATTCAATCTTCAGGAAAAAGAGACAGTCGATTGGTGGAGCAAATTCTACGCTTCAACTGGAGACCAGCAAAAATGCGGCCCCTACCTCAAAAAAGGATACAATACCCTCAAAGTAAATCTGCTTTTATTCTTCTCACAGGACCCACTTTATAGTTTTAATTCACATGTGTTGTATGTCATGGCTGTTGTAAATTACTTCAATGTGACTGTGTATCCTCAGGTGTTTGACTGCGAACTGGAGGATGTCCCAGAGTTCAAAGGGCTGACTGATTTCTGCAGCACCTTCAAACTGCTGCGGGGCAAGAATGAAAGTGGCGATGATGACCCCACTGTGGTTGGAGAGTTGAAGGTAGTTTAACAACACTAAACACTCGATCAGGATCGAGCAAAAGTGAAGCTGTAAGATGAGCTGAATCTCCTCAGCTCACGACCAAGCCCAGTAAGTAAAATCTGATTTGTGTGCATGTTCTTGTACCTGCAGGGTTCATTTAAGGTGTACCCTCTGTCGGACGACCCAGGTGTTGTTCCCCCTCCCCGTCAGTTCAGAGAGCTGCCAGAGAGCGGACCTCAGGAGTGTCTGGTCAGGATTTATGTGGTGCGGGCCATAGACCTGCAGCCCAAAGACAATAATGGCAGCGTAAGAATGAATCTGTATTTCCAAGAATAAAAGCAGCATATTTCGACACACGCAGCCCAATCAGCACTTTCTGCTTGAACTTGTGCTCCCTCTCCTGCTTAGTGTGATCCATACATAAAGATGTCACTGGGAAGGAACACGGTTGATGACAGAGACCATTACTTACCCAACACCACCAGCCCTCTGTTTGGGAGGTAAATGGACAAATTTAAGCACTGGAGAATATAATATACACCTTGTTTTGCTTAAAGGGTTAATCATTGCACTTTCTCAAACACACATTTTGTTTTGTTTAGGATGTTTGAGATGACGTGTTTCCTGCCCCAGGACAAGGACCTGAAAATCTCCGTCTACGACTATGATCTCCTGACCCGCGACGAGAAGGTCGGCGAGACCGTGATTGACCTGGAGAACCGCTTCCTGTCCCGATATAACTCCTACTGTGGCCTGCCACAAACCTACTGCATGTAAGGAAAAAGCTGGGCATGGGCAATCTTTGGGGGAACATTTAGGAAATATTCCTAAAATCATCCAGTCATGAATGATCTTTACTTTCATTTATGTTTTGTGTCTCAGTTCTGGTATCAACAAGTGGCGGGACCAGCTGAAGCCTTCTGAGATCCTGAATAACCTGGCCCGTCTAAAAGGCCTATCCAAGCCCAGGACAGAAGACAACGGCACATCACTCACCTTCAATGGCAAACAATACACGCTGGCTGAGTTTGGTAATGTCAATGGTTTCAAATATAATGCTGTAAATGAGTGTGAATCAGTGGTGGACGAAGTATTCAGATCCTTTACTAAAGTAAAAGTACTAATACCCCACTGTAAAAATCGCAAGTAAAAATGCTGCATTGAAAATGTTACTTAAGTAAAAGTAAGCAAGTATCATCAGGAAAATGTACTTAAAATTATAGGTACTCAATGCAGGAAAATTCTCGCATTTTTGAAACTGGAAACGATCCAAACAGTTCTGGGTTTAATCGTCTAATTATTTCAGCTGGACTTGTAGGCCGTTATATTGTTGGGTAGTTTAATTTATAATAAAACATCGTATTTTATAAACTACATGTGTTTTGTGTGCAAAAATCTTAATATGTAAAGTAACAAATTTGTAATGCCAGAATAATGTATTGGAGTAAAAAGTACAATATTTTTATCTGAAATGTAATGGAGTAAAAGTAGAAAGTGGCATGAAAACAAAAGACTCAAGTTAAGTACAACTACCTCAACATTTGTACTTACCTTTGTACATTTGTATTTGTACAGTACTTGAGTAAATGTACTTAGTTACATTCCACCACTGGTGTGATTCACCCTACCCTTGGCACAAGGTATAGTAGCTTGCAGTTAATTTAAAATGATCATTTCTCAGTGAAATGTGCCAAACATTGGGTGAGTGTCCCTATGCAAGCCCAGTATTGATGTTAAAGTATGTTTTGACCTATGATTAGACCCGGCAGTGCCTATCAGGCTGTGCCATCATCAGAGACGTCAGAAAGGGGGGGGATAGGGGACTGAGTATTCAGTACTCATATGAGGTGGGCCCACGATGATACTAGAATGAATAGCCGTGGATGCGAGGAGGAGCCCATAAACAATGCTTATGTACAGGGTTCAGAATTGTGTGCTATGGCCATGCCCTGGCCGTTATTAATCTACTAAGCCCTCTTACAGGCAACACCATTCTCTAGCCTTGAGCTAACTTACCTTTAAGAGGCCTTTTGAACCCTATCCTCACCCAAGCAAAGAGCAGATACTCTAACCTTAGTCTCGCTTTGCCAGACCCTCCTCCAAAGCGCGCTGAAGGAGGGTCTGGCTACTCCACATAGCATTCGGGGATGGGAGGGAACCATGCTCTGGTTTAATGGCATTTCTTTAAACCAATCAGAATCGTCATGGGCGGCTCTACGCTCAGCACAGAGCCGCTGCAAAATAGTCGCGCGAGAGAAAACTCAGATTGGACAGAGAGTCTATCTAGTTGTCTCAATTTACCCTGCAGAGATCTGAGGAGCAGTTAACCACAGTCCTCATTAATCCACCAAATTTAAAATTCCAACACAAAGAAAGCAGAAGGAAACGGAAAATACATACAGCGGAATTTCCTGCGGCACCGGAGCAATCCCAGAAGTGTAACATCAAGGATATAGACTACTCTAACCCCAACATTGTATCTGCTCAGGCTATGCTGTAATGGTTGGACCAACTGGCTGGATAGGCAGCTTCATCTGAAAGCCATGGCCCACTCAGTTGTTCAACCACCATCACTGCATATTGAGTTCCATAAAAAAATATTTTTTCCCTGCAAGCTAATATAATATAAGCAAGCAATGACGACGCTAACATGATGCAGTTAGCAGGTTTAATGTTTACTGTGTTAACCATCCAGTTTAGCATGTTAGCATCATATATAACGTAAGCTTAATGAAGCGGTAACTTATTTCCACATCCAGAGACCAACAAGGAAATTCATGAGCACTTGGGTCCGGCCCTAGAACGCCTCTGCCTGCACGTGCTCAGAAAACAGGGACTTGTCCCCGAACATGTGGAGACCAGGACCCTTTACAGCAGCTTCCAGCCCAATATCTCGCAGGTAAGTTGTCACCGCTTAACACATATTGTATGATGCCCTGACACAGCTGTTTTGTAAAAAAAAATAAAACTATATATTGTGTTAATTTAGGGAAGGCTACAGATGTGGGTGGATATTTTCCCCAAAAGCATCGGCCTCCCTGGACCTCCCTTTGACATCACACCACGCAAGCCTAAGAAGTAAGTGCTGTTCAGTGCTTCATCACTGGTCCCATCACACGCCACTGAGTTAACGCTCACTGTGCTTTTGAATGTTCAGGTATTTCCTGCGCGCTGTCATCTGGAACACCACAGACGTGACTTTAGATGAGACCAGCATCACAGGAGAACGCATGAGTGACATCTATGTCAAAGGGTTTGGCTGATGAATGATTCAAATTCACTATCAATTCTGTATAGTAGGTTACCACAGAACATGTTGGGACAGGACAAATGAATGCTCACACCTGTTGTTCCCTTTGCCAGCTGGATGCCAGGCATGGAGGAGGACAAGCAGAAGACCGACGTCCACTACAGGTCTCTGGACGGAGATGGCAACTTTAACTGGAGGTTTGTCTTTGGATTTGAGTACCTGCCTGCTGAACAACTCTGCCTCGTGTCCAAGAAGGTGAGGCTTGTGTGAACTATATTGGCTTGAAATCAAATATGGACCACTATAATATTGTACAGATTGAAAATTGAGGCCATTTGCTAATTGAAATTTTTTTCCAACAGGAGCACTTTTGGAGTATTGACAAAACAGAGTTTAGGATCCCCCCCAAGCTGATTGTTCAGATATGGGATAATGACAAATTCTCATTGGATGATTACCTCGGTAAGACACTTTTAATGTTAAACCAAAACTTGTTTCAAGTGTCTGATTTACCCGGAGACCACCATTACAAAACCAGATTGTGGAAGTTTTAACTCTGTGATCCCAGGCACACTGGAGCTGGATCTGCGTAACCTGGTTGGTCCTGCCAAGACCCCTGAGAAGTGCGCTCTGAAGATGATGGATGATCTGGAAATAGGAGCCCCACACAAGATGGAGCAGGCCAAGTCTCTGTTTGCTCAGCAGTCAGTCAGAGGCTGGTGGCCCTGTTCCATTGAACAGGATGGAAAGAAGGTCCTGGGTGTAAGTATGACTAGAAAGTACACCCAGAGATACATGGCCTTGTTCTAAACATGTACTCTATGCTCCACATATCTGGAACAAGCTCCCACAAAACTGCAGGTCTGCCGCAACTCTCAGTTCTTTTAAATCAAGGCTGAAGACCTTTCTTTTTGATGTTGCCTTTCTTTAAATAATTGTTCATTGCTTATACTGAAGTTACATTGTTGAAACTGTATGACAATCTATATGAGCATATAAAGGGGACCGCCCGTTCTGGGAATGGCAAGCATTGCGGGTGGATTATGTGTATAGAGCAACGGCTTATGAATTGTCCCATACTAGCAGCATAAAATCTCGTATTTTATCTGCTTTTATATTTTTTATTTTATGCTCTTTAATGGTTAATTTCTTATACTGCACTGTAACTTTTTTTCTCGTATTTTATCTGTTTTAAATTTCTTTATCGTTTTTAACTGCTCTTTAATGTTTTATGTAAAGCACTTTGAATTGCCCTGTTGCTGAAATGTGCTCTACAAATCAAGCTGCCTTGCCTTGCCTTGAGAAAATGAACAATAACAGGGTTGAATGGGAAGAAAGTTGAGCATGAGTTAGTTTGCAGTAGTTTATAAGTTACCTGCAGAAGCCTGATGAATAGATTCTGCTCCATTTGAATATACAGCATCCTCATTATTACGTTGTATCTTGCTCATTATGTCTGGTTTTTGTTTGTTTACAGGGCAAAGTGGAGATGACACTGGAGATCATAGGTGAAGCAGATGCAGATGCGAAACCTGCAGGAAAAGGCAGGGACGACCCCAACATGAACCCACACCTCGACCCTCCCAAGTAAGAAGCCACATAACCTAGTTTACATTCTGCACATATGACTCTCTATAAGCAGGTGCCATCCATTTTTAATTTCCAAACTGCTATTTAGAATATAGAAATGTAGTTTTGCTGTTAACACAAACAAATACTGTTTTATTTTTATTTTCCATAACCATCAGACGCCCAGACACATCCTTCTTTTGGTTTACCAACCCATGTAAGACCATGAAGTTCATTGTGTGGAAAAGGTTCAGGTGCCTCTTCATCGGACTCATCATCCTCACCATAGTGGTGCTCTTCCTCGCCATCCTGTTGTACTCTTTACCGGTAAGGACAGACAAGAGGGATCCGAGAGCATCGGTCATATCATATTATGATATCGTTTAGTCCAGTTGGTATAACCTAAAGTGCATGCAGTGTTTCCAAATAGACACAAATGTGTACGGTTATGGGGCAGCTGATGATGTAAAATTATGAAGCTGTGTGCTTTATGTACTCACTCCAGACTAGAGAGAAGCAGTGATTTGATCGATCTCTTTGACTTTTCCAGAACTACATCTCAATGAAGATAGTGAAACCACTACAATAACCCGACAATGGAGGAGCAGCGGAGCTGGAAAAGACAATAGTCTACAGGAAGATCACACTTATTGGGCACAACTACGGCCCAGCCATCTTTATTTTTTTACTGCCTACATGGTATTTTATAACGGTCTAAATGGGTTTAGGGGTGCTTGCACAATTACGCTATATTATCATATTTGACCATGAACACTTTGTCTGCACTTATAAACTGCGAGCAATACATTTGTGATTTGTTTCCGAACCGCTGCTTTTATCTCACTGCCTGAGCGATGAGAAACTAGAACCCCCTGTACAGTCCAGTTCAATCTAATACAACCGTCCTGTAATCAACCCTTATCATTGTTTGTTGGTAAATATAAATACTAGACACTATAATATTACACTATAAAGTGTCACCAAGGACTGTTGTATTTTATTGCATTACAATGTACAAGTGTTTCTATTTTTGTGGTCACTCAAAGTAATCCTGCCAAACAACTTTACCAACAGTCATGTCAAGTGTGTTTGTCTTTTGTATATTACATGTTCACAGATCTTTTAAATTAATAAAAAATTAAAACATTATCCAAGCGGTATCCATTATCAGTAGTTACTGAAAAACCACTGTTTTTTTTTTTTTTTTTTAAAGATTATTATACTTTTCCGCCTTTAATTTGACAGGACAGCAAGGTGAGAAAGGGGAGAGAAATGCAAGAAATCGTCACAGGTCAGATTCGAACCCTGGACCTCTGCGTCGAGGTATAAACCTCTCAGTGTATGTGCGCCTGCTCTACCCACTGAACCAACCCGGCCACCTAACAGATGTTTTTAAATGAATGAAAAAAAATGTACACTAAAACATACAGCATATGTTGTACAAAAGTCCAAATTATATACATTTTCACACAAATGATCAATTTCTTGGTATGCGTACAAAATATGAATAGCAGTCAGGTAAGCTATCCCTACTGGCTTAAATGGGCAGTTATTTAAAAAAAAAATTGTATTTGTATTGAACCACTGCTGGGTTTATTCTTCCTCTGAGGCGTGATGTTTGCAGTGCTGCTGCAGGAAAGCCTCCACCTCCCCTCTGCGTGCGAGGCTGTTGGCTTTGCCTTGGAAACGTCCGTTTTTTCCTGCCCCCTTCCCTTGGAGCATCTCTAACACCCTGGAGAGCACAGATAATTCATAAGTACCAACCTACATTAACATTTGTCTTTATGAAAGCAGAGACAGCAGTAAGATGAGTGGTGTCTCTTACCGCGGCCCCATGTCAGCCACTCGTCCACTGGGTCCAGCCAGTAGAAACAAACCCGGTCCTTTCTCCTCGCCAACAGTCAGGAAAACCAAAGTTTCCTAAGAGCAGACAAAATGAGGCTTAACAAAAACAAAATGTAACCGCTAATACCAATATCTTACCTCAGTATTTATTTCATTGGCAATGATATTCATGAACTCGTTGTCACCCTCTTTTCTGTAGAAAAAAAACAAAACACACACACTTCTATTAAAGCTTGAACTTGACCAGTTCCCCCTTGCGATGTCTAGGACATTGCTGTGGGTTTTTCAACATCAGGACAATGTATAATGCTGCACCTACAAACAAGCCCTTCAACTTGAAGAAGAGCCCCTTACTTGTGCAAGCTGAAAAAGTTTCCTCTCTGGGGGTCGTTCTTGAAGTTCTGAGTGATGAGGACAGCCATGTCTCGAAGCAGGCTCAGGTTAGTCTGCCAGAGACATGTTAATGACAGTAAGCAGTCTACGTGCAATGTGTTATGTTGCAGCAAACATCTTTGATGCAGAACTTGTCTAAATGGGAAGATTCTCATCTAAATGGTGCTGTGTTGTAAATGTGAATGTGCATCTAGAGAAGAAATCATTGATGAAATGTTTGTCTTACTTTCTGTAGTAGCTTAACAGACTTCTGCAACTTGTCAACGGTGTCGACGTGGTCATCAGGCCCAGTTCTGTTGAACAACAATGACAGATTTTTTTTTTTTTTTCACTTCAAACTTTGTGAATGAGTTTGAAGGACAATTCCGGCGCAAAACAAACCTAGGGGTTAATAACAGATGTGTACCCACTCGATCGTTCTCTGGGACATGTTTTCATGCTAATCGAATGTGTTTGTAGCTTGAAACAAGCTAGCGCGGACCGCTGATTAGCTTACAACGCTAGTATTCAGGGCACAGGGAAAGTAAAAACAAATCGCTTATTATACCACTAAAAAGGCTCAAAATATCACCTCTTCAAAAGGAACAGTATTGTTTATATTTACTTGATTTTATAAGCATTTGTTCATGGGACCTAAATGTTCTAAAAATATTTTAATAATTAATATAATTTAGGACAGCATGACATTTTTTTGTTATCCTTTCGCATTACACACATTTAGTCAATGTTCTTAAACTCAACCGATTATTATTTTACCATACTGTTCATTTTGAACAGACATCAGTGTGTTTACTTGGAAAGATTACTGTATATATTTCCACTTTTGATTTGAATTTCCATCGTAAGTTTGGTCTTAAATTTCATTTAGAAGTGGTATTAAAAGGTCTTAGATTTAACTTGTTTATACCTGTAGACACACTGTAATAAACTGTCTGTTCTCAATGCTTCGGTTAACATTTAGGGACCCTCATCTTGCTACCGTTGAAGTGTGGTGATATTTTGAGCCTTTTTAGTGGTATAATAAGCGATTTATTTTTACTTTCCCTGTGCCCTGAATACTAGCGTTGTAAGCTAATCAGCGGTCCGCGCTAGCGTACTTCAAGCTATAAACGCATTTGATTAGCATGAAAACATGTCCCAGAGAGCGACAGAGTGGCTACACACCCATTATTAACCCCTAGGTTCGTTTTGCGCCGGAATTGTCCTTTAACTCACATCGGTGATGTTTTGAGGATTCAGACTTACTTCAGTAGAGCCACCAGTGATCGCTCTGTGCTGTAGCTTTTCTCAGCATATTTCAATACCCTGTTTCCTGCCAGGAAGATCAGGTTGGTTTTGTTTTTCTTTCCTTTCTCAGTTCCCAGTAGCTTTATTACCTACCATTCAGATAGAGAGAAATGTTACAAATTATATATGAATGTGTTAAGTAATGCACATAAGTCAGATGAGGCACATCTAAGTGCTTGTGTGTGTGTGTGTGTGTGTGTGTGTGTGTGTGTGTGTGTGTGTGTGTGTGTGTGTGTGTGTGTGTAGTTGAACCTGTAAGTGACTGAGGTTAGACACATGGGTTCCACAGCACATGTTGGCATCTACGCCCTCTATATCAACGATCCGAATTGGCCCTGCGTGGTCGTCTGGCAGCCCTCGACTCCTCACCTGACACACACACACACACACACACACACACACACACACACACACACACACACACACACACACACACACAATGTGAAATCTCTTCTTTTTAAATAGATTCAGTACATTCAACAGAAGATGCATATCTAAAGTTTGAATTGATCGCACAGTAAGAGGACTGTATTTTAGCACCAGTTATCTCAGTGTATGCACCTTTTCCACAGCAGGATCATCTATAGAGAGAAGCTGAACAGTGACAGGGACATGGATTCTGATCTTCTCGTTTATGGCTTCCTCCAGGGCCTGGAGCTGGGCAGGCTTCACCAAGGGAGTGTCCAGTTCAATGATGCTTCTCTGACGCCCCAGTTCCCTGGAAAAACAACAACAACGACAGAATAGATGTTAAAGACAAGTTTTTTATGGTTACAGGGAAAGGAATCTGTGCAAATTGTGATGTACCAGGATGTGGTCTTGTATCCAAAAAGTGTATCTGCCAAAGCTGTGATCAAATGCTGACCTAAGAAAAAAGGAAGAAAACAATCGTAACTTAGAACAAGTGTGTAATAGCAATGTATGATACAAGGGTCCCTGAGCTTATTCGTTTAGTGTTCATCACCTGAGTGTTGCTGCATGTGGTCAAACCTCCGCTCCCAGTCCACCTGCACATGCACCTCCTGACCCACCTCCAGAGGTGAGCCCACAAAGTGGATGGCTTCAGGCCCCTGCCTGGTCACCCTCAACACTGGGACATCTCCAATCAGCCCACGGTCATCTGGCTGACGGAGGGGAGGACACAAAAACACAAAACGTGCAAATTATGAGATGTTTTTTGGTGACTTAGTATTACTTCTGATACAATGTTCAATATAGCAGCATGAATGTGTACATATTTCCAGTGATCACTGATGTAGAAATTGAAGTAGTAGGATTTAAAAAAAAAAAAAAGCAGCATACTTGGCCGCCTCCCTCAGGAAACAAGATGGTGTCTTGGAGTTTAACATTGAATCCCTTGAGAGTTTCTTTCTTTCCATTGACTTCATGTTTGAGCTCAGCTGGGCAGCAGGATACTACAGAGGTAACAAACTGAAGGAAAAGCATGAGAAAAACGTCTGTCTTACAAGAGTGACACAGTAGGAGACTGGCATGTGTGTAGCTGGCCTTAGGCTACTCTATGTTGCGCTATCACAACATCAAACCAACACCAAGTGTACAGTGCTCTAAAATAACGTTGGAGTAGTTAGTTACAGTGGGTTAGGTAACGTCAAACTGACCATGCTAATCGTAATCACTTCAGCAGAGAATTAATGTAACGTAAACTTGATTTGAAAACGGATTCATACCTCTTTCATATAGCAGTCTCGTTGACATTGAAAAGCCATTCTGAAAAATCTACCTGTAACAGGATTTAATGTATCGCAAGCATAGACTGCTACAGTCTATGATCGCAATCGCAAGCATTGACTTGCAAGTAAAACTGACTTGGTACAGCTGTTAATTCAGTACGGCTAGCAGTGTAGTCCAAAACAGTTAGGCTGGCTTCGACTTGTCTTCTTCTTCTGGTTTGGCAGACAAGACGGTGCAACAGCGTATTGCTGCCCCCTACTGTTTATTTTAAACACTGTTTTCTTAGATTCTATAATATATTCCCCGAGTGGAATTTTGTTTTGCAGGAGCAAACAGACTTGGCCATGTAAGTAGGCTACATAAATAATAAGATAATAATAAATGCATAGGCTACTAGAGCACACATGTGGATTAATCCGCTGCTGAAAATAGTTCCCAACAAATAAACTATTACCTCTTGTTTGTTTGATAAATACTACATTGACCAGCTGATTTAGGAAATTACTAATACTTTTTTTTAAACATTCAACTAAATATTTTATGTTTTGGCAAAAGAAAAAAAATATTCTTTGCAGGCTGCACAAGTCTCTGTTGGCTCCTGAGCAAGAGTGCAGCAGCTTCTTTGCTTACTATCAATGTTGTTAATTTTAATAACAGTTATTACATACAAGCTGTCAGCCTCATTACAGCTCTACTATTACTTGACCCATTTACATTGACACTATCGATTCAAGTGTGCTTTGCAAACATAAACATTTTGGATAAATGTCAAAAGGCAACAACAGGGCCGACTGTGTCTGCACTCTGTGGCCATTTGGTAGTCTAGTGCAGTTCTTAGACAGTGATGATAAAGGCGCTAATATTTACTATAATTTATATTAAAGTTACAATCTCTAAGATCTCCATTTCTTTCCCTTTGGTGACATCCATGGCAATCAGGTGTTTACATTCAGCAAGAAGAGATGTTTAAACGTACAATATGTAATTTTGATACATTTACATTTATTCAAATTGACAATGATATGTCAGCATACAGTGGACAATGATATGATAATAAATAATCCCATAGAAAATATCACATATATAAGAACAGTATTTTGGACAATAACATATAAAATCATCTGCAAATATTACAAGCTTCAGGCAACATATAGCATTGTCTTGAGTATCATATCAAGTTATAGTGACCTCCAACACAGAAGAGAGGGTACTGTGAGTCTCAGTCAGACTACAAGGAGAGAAAGAAGAAAGTGCACGTCAACATTTAAATGATCAAATGGAAAATAGGTCATATTACATTTTAAACATAACCCCCAAACTACCAGGACTCTCTGCACTTACATCACTAAGATCTCCCATATCTGGTGCTTGTCCTTTATTACTGGAAGCCATTTCTTGAATCATCTGAAAAAGAAAACCCAAGTCTTTACACACTAACACACACACTTAAATCCAAACCAGAGAAATTATGTGAATATTTCAAAGTACATGCACAGTTTCCTGCTCTTAAACATTGCATTTACTCACCTCCATGTATCTTTCGTACTCTTCCTTACCATCATCTTCTTCATGCTCCCAGTCCCTCCAGTTATCAAAGTCTACAGTAATCCAGCTGGGCTGCAAAAAGAAGGAGACATTATAAAATGTTAGATACCAAAGCAAAGCTGAGAGGGGATGCAGCAGCACCCTGCTTTATATTCATAGGGGTTAATAGTATTGCCTACAAACAACTTAGTAGTACTTTTAGATGAATTGTCATGTAAACTTGCAAATATCAGGAGTCAAGCCCATGTCTCTTATTTAGTATGTGTTCATTATGAGGCAGCCACAGTATGTCAAAAGTTTTTCTACCGAGGCGTCAGGACCTCATGTGGTTTAACTTGATTTGCATTTCTACAGAATCCATGCTTGTCCAATAGAATACAATTGACCAAAACAAGCACACACACACACACACACACACACACACACACACACACACACACACACACACACACACACACACACACACACACACACACACACACACACACACACACACCTACCTTAGCTAAATCCTTCTGGAGCTGAGGCCATGCATAATCAGGCTTCAACTTCCTTAGCAAGATATTGATGGTGCGGTCATAGACTCTTTCTCTGGAGTCCTAAAAAGTGTTGAGAGGATAAAAACAAATATATATATATATATATATATATATTGTATTTAACATCACACTGACTGTATATCTCAGCACAAACATTTTGGAATAAGTTATATTCTATTTGTTTCATCATGACAAAAGTTGGCTACTTACATTGATTTGAACTGTTTCATATAAGTGCAACTCATTGTAGATCACATCATCTGAGTCGTTTTTGCAGCTGTTGTAATGACAGGGCAAGGTTGTCAAGGGAACAATTAAGTACAAAAAAATAAACAATTTATAACATTTTATTAAGTGTTACACAAGACAGAGATAGAGAGCAAGGAAGACAATTCACAAAGAGAGAAACAAAATGACACCTTCATTTAAAACTCACCATAAAATCATTTTATCTGGCTGGATATCAACCTGGACGTCTTTAGGTTTATGAACCATGAAGTTGATGGTAACATATTTCTTTCTGTCAAACCACAGAGCATGTGCTGGCTGGCTGTTAAGACAGAAACAGAAAAAAACTGTTATACTTATAAATCAAATATATGATCATTGTAAAATGTTGGTCATTATTAGTAGGCCTACTAAAAGAAAGACTGGCAGCACTTACCTTTCCTCGGGTCTGACAATTTTGGGCTTGTTCATTCTAATTGTTGCGCAGTAGTACAGAAACTACTTTCTTATTTCTTTGGTAGCCAGAAAGTTAAAAGCATGTGGCTTGTTCGTTGGGGCTATGTGCTCTAATGTAGTGGCCAGGCCCTGATGGCTATTTATAGAGCAGCTGGTATCAGCAGCTGCTGGGAGACTATCATGCCACAGTCCCTTCCCCTGCCCTTAATAGTCTGTCAGTGGAACTCTCGGGAAAACAGATGCACTTTCTGGGTTCTCCAGTATTTCAGCCACCCTTGACTGGGTGCTGAGAGGGTGAAGGTGGGGGCAGGGAGACACAAAACAGAGTTTTGGTTGGGGCATCTGAAAATGTAGACATTTTGAACCAGTAAACCCTACTGTACTCTAGTATTTGTGTTGTTCTTTTCAGATTTAGTGTAATTCTTTTTTTGTCTTTGTAAATACATTAAGTGATTAGAAAACTAGCTCGCCAATTTAGGAGGCTGACCTACATTTTTATTACATGTCATTTAGCTGACGCTTTTATCCAAAGCGACTTACAATTGCTATATATCAGAGGTTGCACATCTCTGGAGCAACTAGGGGTTAAGTGTCTTGCTCAGGGACACATTGGTTGATTTATCACCATGGGAATCAAACCCAGATCTTCCACACCAAAGGCATGTGTCATATCCACTGCGCCATCACCACCACATTTCATTTCTTTATTTTCATCAAGGAAAGTAAGGGAACTAATGCATCAGTTTGGATTCATCGCCAAAAAGTGGACAAATTGTTACATTTTGTGTTGTAGCCTATATGTAAAAAAGGTTGGTGGGTAGGATAAGAGTTGTACAACACTGGCAATTAAGACTGTGTGTCTTGACACCACTACACCCATGTAATTAAGGGTGACCTTAGTTTGACAAAAACAGCAACAACAAACCTTATTAATTTAAGCATTTAAACTCCATCCACTGAGGAAGACTGTTAGATAAGGTTGAAAGCTTCACAAAAAGCTAGTTGTGGATCTTTATATTTTTGTCACAATTCGTTGCATTAAATAAAAAAGCATAATGCAAATTTGAATGCAGTTAAAATTGCAGAATCTGTTATAAAGGTGCTGCTAAATTTATCAGAATCAGAAAAGGTTTTATTGCCACAAAAAGTACACTTATGTGGAATTTGAATTGGTGATAGGTGCATTCATAAACAAACAAACATATTACACGTTAATATATAATAAACAATAAATACAGAAAAAATATATACAAAGTAACTGTTGCATAAGAAAAAAGGCACAAAAAAATAATAATCTAGAGCCTAGTGGCTGTGTAGTTTCTATACACAGTAATGGTAGATCTAGTTACCAAAATAGTTACAGTGAAACTACCATGGATGTATTATAAGGAAACTACCCAATCCATAGTGCGACAGAGGCGTCACCTGCTGGTGTGGCGGCTCACACTATTAGATTTGTCACCGGAAATGCAATTCTCTGTTCTGTCTGTGCGGGGAATGTGGCGCGAGAGACCCAGGCAACGCTGTGTACATATAAACTTTCAGCCTTAAAAATCAATACATAGTTTTCTTTTGTATTTTTTATTCTACGGTTTGGGGAATTTTGCCATTTGTGACTTCAAACCCGCAAGAAATACCGCTTATCAAGGTGACAATGCCTCGTAGACGACAGGTAAGAACAAATGTAGCTAGGTCGCACAAGAGGGTAATATTAGCTAAGTTAGCTCCACTCTCCGGATGGGGAGAATGCTTTACCATATTCCATTCAAAAATTCGACAGTTGCCAAAACATTGAATTTGTTATGCACACGTTCAGTCAATCAAACAGGATATAAGCATTGATTCTACTCTATTAGTTGTCATATTTTGCTTTTGTCAACATGTTTAGTTAACGTTAAAGTAAGACAATTAGCTAACATTAACGTAACGAGCAGCTGAACCAAATCTAAAACTTTACCTTGGGTATTATTGAAATAAAACTGTGCTTTGTGGGTAATATGTATGCCGAACTTACCATAAGACCACATATTTCGTACTTTGTCAATATTATGTAAATATGCTTAGAAAGTAAAGCAACATTAAGCACTACATCTTAAGATGCGAGGTTTGTTAATGCAGTTTGGTGCCATAGTATGTCTGAGAGAACGGGCTTAGCTAACATTAAGCTAACAATAATATTAGGTTGCTGAAGTGCTAACCGGACTAAATGCTTCGTCTTGTAGCCACTACTATGGCTAGCAACTGTTACATTATTTGACTAGTTTAAAAAGTACCAAATGCTACGTTAACTGTTGTAGAATATAGTAGTTATCCGCAAACGTTAGTCATAGCTGTTAAGCCTGCTAACGTACAAGCCCAGCTAACAGCGAGCTATCAGCTGTCTGTGGCCTTTTCTCTCAAATAATCATTACAGAGTAGCAGGATAAAACAGCGGGCAAACCCGTCTTGTTAAACAAGCATCCCGTTGTCCCAGATTTTGGAATGCTGTTTTTAATCATTACAAATGAACAGTTATTAGCAATCTATTCTCATGAATTGTGCTTTGTAGGACAGACCTCTATTGACATGTCTAATTTACATCACTGACACTTGCCATGGCACATCAACTTCTACATTTTATACCATGATTATGGAATTTGTATAGGATGCCTCTCATTTTAGTTTTTTCCCTGTTAGAGACATATGGTCGGGAGTGGCTCAGATGGAACTGAAGACTCGGACTCCTCCGCTGAAAGAGAACAGACCAATAGTTCAGAAAGTGATGGGAACATGCCCAAGAGACAGCGCCTCACCAGGGCCTCTACTCGCCTTAGTCAAAGCTCTCAGGGTAGGTCAACATCCTATAAATACAATATAACGTTTTTACAGTGTACTTTATCTCAGCTGTTTAGTCAACGTGGTGGTTTGACTCCTTTTGCCTTAGATACTCCGGATTTGAAGCGAGCTGCGGACCATGATGAATCTCCACCATTGACGCCCACAGGAAATGCTCCCTCTTCTGAATCTGAGCTGGACATCTCCAGCCCCAATGCCTCCCATGACGAGAGCCAGGCTAAAGATCAAGCCAGCAGAGACTCCGATAAGGACCTCTCCCATCGACCCAAGCGCCGGCGCTGTCACGAGACCTACAACTTCAACATGAAATGCCCTACGCCGGGATGCAATTCACTCGGTAAAAACCCTGCCCTTGTGAAAATTGTATACAAATGTTCATCAGTGGAATCCCTGATTTATTTCAATATACTGAATTTTGATATTTGATCAGTGTTTCCTTTAGGATTTTTTTTTTTTAATAATATAAATTTAATATAAATAATGCACCTAAAATACAAACGTGGGCGAGGGAGTTCAGCAATCGCTATCGAATCAACAGCCATGTGCAATTTAGCTCACAGGTGAAGAATACAAACAACGAAAATCACCAGTTAACTTAATTTGAATTTGCAAGACCAGGCTTAAATGATCTGACAACATAAGTTATACGACTTACAGTTCTCAAGGACGTACACACACAATCTCAACTGGCTAGTTATCCTTGTGTGTCCGCGCTATTCTCCGACATGCATTCTAACAATGCAGCCCTATTTCTGATACCCTGGGGGGAAGAAATGTTGCCGTGGGGGGCCGCCACGGTCAAATCAACATAGAGGAAACACTGTATATTTATTTATTTATTTATTTAGGGACATTTTGTACTAACATAATGTAATTGTATTAATATCAATGTCCTCCTTTTCTCAATCTGCCCAGGTCACCTTACAGGAAAACATGAACGTCATTTTGCTGTATCAGGTTGCCCTCTTTACCACAATCTATCTGCTGATGAGTGCAAGGTGAGTGTCTGGCTTGTCTACTGTCAGTAGCTATGATGAAGATAGCCAACACTGTTTATCTCACTGTATTGATATTATATGATATTGTTTAGAGGTGCAAAGATTAATCGATTAGTTGTCAACTATTAAATTAATCGCCAACTATTTTGATAATCGATTAATCGGTTTGGAAAAAAAAAAAATAATAATTACGAAAGTACGATTTCTCTGATTTCAGCTTCTTAAATGTGAGAATTTTCTAGTGTTGTCTCTCCTTTGTGACAGTTAACTGAATATCTTTGAGTTGTGGACAGAACAAGACATTTGAGGACGTCATATTGGGCTTTGGGAAACACTGATTCACATTTTTCACCATGTTTTGAAATTTTATAGATCAAACAACTAATGGATTAATCGAGAAAATAATGGACGGATTAATCGACGATGAAAATAATCGTTAGTTGCAGCCCTAATAGTGTTAGTTGTGTTTTTGTTAGCTTTGTTATGCTTGGCTACTCAACACGCCTGTTCTTCACCTTCCATGATTTATTTTTCTCTTCATGATGTGTGATATGTATATGATGTGTTATATATATATATATATATATATATATATATATATATATATATATATGTATATATATATATATATATATGTATATGTATGTAAATATATATATGTAAATATAAATATATATATATATATATATATATACATATATATATGTAAATATAAATAAATAAATAAATATATATAAATAAATAAATAAATATATATAAATAAATAAATAAATAAATAAATAATGCCTTTTGGAGTGTCAACATTGAGTTACATAAATCAGTTTAATTAATGGGTATTTAATCAGACACAGTTAAGAACTGTTTTTTTATGAATATGTAACCGTTATAGTTAATAGTAGGTAGTCTTATGGTTACAGACAAAGAAACAGAAACATTTAGAAGAGCAGTATCGTGCAATAAGTTAATAAGGCCTAGGAACACATGAGAAAACATTTGACAGTTTGAGCTGCATCTTCGTTACAGGTGAAAGCCATCAGCCGTGAGAAACAAGAGGAGGAGGTGAAGGGGCAGGAAGAAAACAACTCACGCCACGCAACTCGTCACCAGGTACACTCTTTTTGCAATGGCTGGCATCACATTAATTATTTCTAACAGGTAGCATATTGATGTTATGTAGGCCCGCACAATTGACAGTCTGCAGATGGTCTGCCACCTTGTCTAATTGAAAATTTGTGATCAAATTACAAGTATAGTTGTTACAGCAGTGTTTCCCCTAGGATTTTTTTCCAGGGGGGGGTGGTGACTCTTCCCCCAAAAAGTTGTTGAGCAACGTATGCGCACCGTTAGCGGAGCGTATGTGCCGCAGAATGTATGTTTTAACTGGCTACACCAGCTGTGCACACACACGGCATAGGACTGTGTGAGTCACAGGCAAGACGGAGAGCTTTTGCTTTGAGATTGTTGTTGTTTGCTCAGTTTTTTGAAGCCGGCACAGCGCTGTGAAAACGTCAATTTACTGTCAGCTGTTATCAGAGGACGCAGGTCAGGGAAACGAGAAATAAAAACAGAAACTCTCAAAATGAAACGCTCAACCCTAACCCCTACGCCCAATACGCTCATTAACAGTCATTAAGTTGTTTCCTGTATATCGGTAGTTTATATCCTGTATATCGGTAGAGACTTTATGATCTATTTCTGTATAAAAGGGCCGCACATATCTCGCGTAAAAAATATATAAATAGAAGACTGTCCTATTTTTAAGCTTGTAGAGCACTGCTCTCGTGCCCAGTGTAGCCAGTTTCATTGGCTATAGTGAAAGCGTGGTGTTGGAACGCCTGCCCCGCATACGTTACGCGTGCAATGTAGCCAGCCCGTTAATTTAAAATTAATTGAACTTTTAAGGCGAGGAACGAGAAGCCAATTGCCTGTATGTGTGAAAACAGCTTTATCTTATGCATCCTGTGGAATATGTAGCATAATTATATAATTTTCTCATTCTTTCAGGGTGGGCGAGGGTCGTTTTGACTGGTAGGTTTGATATTACCATGAAAGTTAATGTGTTTCTATCTGATTTTCAGACACCAACATCGAAACAGAGCAGATACAAAGAGCAGGTGTCTGAGATGAGGAAGGGCCGAAGCTCTGGCCTTCAGAAGGAGCAGAAAGAAAAGCACATGGTACATCACTGGCGGTTGTTCACTTGCTGCTGTGCACTCAACCCCATGTGTCACTATTACAACTGCCACTCAGGTGGCATACTTGTATATTGGATGGTACATTGTCTCATCTGCATTTCTCTGTCTGGTCCACAGGAGCATCGGCAGACACACAGCAACACCAGAGAGCCTCTGCTGGAGAACATCACCAGTGAATATGACCTGGAGCTCTTCAGAAAAGCCCAGGCCCGTGCATCTGAAGATCTGGTAATGCCTGTTTCATATCTCCATCAGTGTCACTCTTGCGTTAGTCTATATTCACAACCTTCCATTGCCGGGATTGCTCTGGTGATGCCGGAAATTCCGCCGTATGTCCTTCTTTTCATCCGGATGTCTGTTACCTTACGCTTTCTTTGTGTTGGAATTTTAAACTCCGGTCGATTTCTGAGGACTATGGCTAACTGATCCTCAGATCTCTGCAGGGTAAATCCAGACAGCTAGCTAGACTATCTGTCCAATCTGAGTTTTCTGTTGCACGACTAAAACAACTTTTGAACATACACGTTCCACCCAAACAAGTTCCTTCCCAAGGATATTTTGCAGCGGCACCGGGGCTCCGTGCAGCGCTTAGCACCGTGCAAGACGATTGTGATTGGTTTAAAGAAATGCCAATAAACCAGAGCACGTTTCTCTCCCATCCTGGAATGCTGTGTGGACTTGCCAGACCCTCCTCCGCAGCGCAGTGGAGGAAGGTCTGGCAGTGCGCGACTACTCTTGTGTTAATATTTTAGTGTACTATAATTACCTTATCACACAGGTTGATGCTAAGACCAGCGGTAACACTATGTACTTCCCTCCTGCAGGAGAAGCTGCGTATCCAGGGTCAGATCACTGAGGGCAGTAACATGATAAAGACCATCCTGTTTGGCCGCTACGAGCTGGACACCTGGTACCACTCGCCCTACCCGGAGGAGTACGCACGCCTGGGGCGCCTCTACGTCTGCGAATTCTGCCTCAAGTACATGAAGAGCCAGACCATTCTCAGGCGACACATGGTGAGAGTCAATGACTGAAGTCTTCCAAGTCTCTGATGCACCATTATTGTTACGCCAAATAACGTTTTTTTAAAAAAAGTTTATTTGATTTTTTTCTGCCTGCTTGAAAAAGTCTGATATCTGACCAACTCACTGATAGTTCATAAAAGCTAAGTTAAAAAAGTCTGGGATGTTAAAATAGACTGGGTCCTCTATAACAGAAAATATGATTTTAAGTTGATTAAAAAACAATTATCTTCCCCGGACATTTGCATATGGAATTGTATTTATATTTCATATCATGCCTATCAACACTGCATTATGGCCTTCAAATACATGTATTTAACGTAGGTGTTTGTGGTCCCTGAGTTCTTAGGTAATTACATTGCTGTGTGTTCTTATTATGTGTCTTTTCAGGCCAAGTGTGTGTGGAAGCATCCTCCAGGAGACGAGGTGTACAGAAAGGGGGGTATATCTGTGTTTGAAGTAGATGGCAAAAAGAACAAGGTAAGGACACACTTCAAAATCTTTACTCCCTCTGGTTTTGTCAATATTTTGAGATTGGTTACACAGACATCTGTAAAGCAAGCATCACAGACAGTGACATGATCTTACTAATAAGTGGCATTTTCTCCCCAGATCTACTGCCAGAACCTGTGTTTACTCGCCAAGCTCTTCTTGGACCACAAAACGCTGTACTACGACGTGGAGCCGTTTCTCTTCTACGTCATGACTGAGGCCGACAACACCGGCTGCCATTTAGTGGGATACTTTTCCAAGGTAAAAGAAAAACAAGTTTATATTTATGCTGTCTATATACAGCATATAAGAATGAAATATTGTATAAATTAAATTCTTGTATACAGAAGTAACAGGAATGTTTGTTTTTTTCTTTATCACTTCCAGGAGAAGAATTCCTTCCTCAACTACAATGTATCCTGTATCCTGACAATGCCACAGTACATGAGGCAGGGCTTTGGCAAAATGCTCATTGACTTCAGTATGTATATATTTACCGATTTCTCTCTCATTTTGTCAATTGTCTACTTTGCCAAAATGATTAAAATTAGTCTTGACTGTCCTAATCAGTAGGAGTGCACAAAATGTGTTATTTCCATGCTACGAGTAAAGACCACGGTAAAGTATATGTGAACGCTAAAAAACAAAAACCTCAAAATAAAAGATTGAGCCATATGAAGGAAAAAATAGTTGACTCTTGATTCAGTTCTTGCTTAGTTAATGTCTAATATAAGCTTCAGTTGAGTACTATTTATCCTGGAACTGTTGCAATAGATTGCATTAGCTGAAGCACATTATGCAGTTTGTATGTAGATTCATGAGCCACTACATTATTTACCTCCAGATTTATTCTTGATTAAATTACGTTTTAATTTGATGTCATTTTAGTCTTTTGGGAGGAAATCAATATTGTTTGAATAGACTGAAATATGGATTTTTAATGTAATGCGTTTTTTTTTGTTTTTTTTTATTAAACTGCTCTTTCTGACTGCCCTGTGTGCATTGTTTAGGCTACCTGCTGTCCAAAGTGGAGGAGAAGGTGGGCTCCCCCGAGAGGCCTCTGTCTGACCTGGGCCTCATCAGTTACCGTAGCTACTGGAAGGAAGTGTTACTCAGATACATGTACAATTTCCAGGGCAAGGAGATCTCCATCAAAGGTGAGTGAGAACACAGAATGCGAGCAGGTTGCCCACTTGCCTTCCTCTCCCACTTGTTCAGATACAGTACAAAATGTGTTCATAACATGCAACGTTTGGCTTGGTTGAGAACGGTTTATTAACACGTGGAAAGATTGCTTTAACAGGAGATACACATACATGCATACACAAATCATATTTACTGATGTAATATTTGTTGACGCACAGAGATCAGTCAGGAAACGGCTGTCAATCCGGTGGACATAGTGAGCACCCTGCAGTCTCTTCAGATGCTGAAGTATTGGAAGGGAAAGCACTTGGTGTTAAAGCGACAGGTAAGATGTCGGCCCTTTGGCCTGTGTAGTGTCTGTGTTTTGTTTTTTCTTCCTGTTGAAGTTTATTATTTCTCTAAATGATATTATTTGACAATGCGTAAGAGATCGTGTTGACAGAATTCCCACATCTCACTGAAAAGTTCAATCTTAAATACAAATCATTTAAGGATGGACATGATATTCACTTTTTCTCATGTTGTTTTGGAAAAGACTGGATCAAGGTGATGCTGTAATGATTATCGATTTTTATAAAATGTTTTCCTCCTCCATATACCCGTGTGTGTGTGTGTGTGTGTGT
Source organism: Zingel zingel (assembly GCA_023566125.1). Classification (NCBI taxonomy): domain Eukaryota; kingdom Metazoa; phylum Chordata; class Actinopteri; order Perciformes; family Percidae; genus Zingel; species Zingel zingel. The sequence goes on from CM042334.1 coordinate 23,130,835, forward strand.
GTGTGTGTGTGTGTGTGTGTGTGTGTGTGTGTGTGTGTGTGTGTGTGTGTGTGTGTGTGTGTGTGTGTGTGTGTGTGTGTGTGTGTGTGTGTGTGTGTGTGTGTGTGTGTGTGTGTGTGTGTGTGTGTGTGTGTGTGTGTGTGTGTGTGTACCTGTTGAAAAATGACAGTAACGCAGCTTCACTTAAATGTAATGACTGTATTTGACAGCCCGGTTTGTGACTTTGTTCTCCCTCCCCTAGGACCTGATTGATGAGTGGAGAGCGAAGGAGATCAAGCGAGGCAATAGCAACAAAACCATCGACCCGAGCTCACTAAAATGGACTCCTCCCAAAGGGACATAAGCACTAAGATCCTCAGGCTACTGAGTCAACTCGACTCCAGCCTCACCAGCCACAAGTAGCCTAGACCTTCCAACTGTCAATAAAGACCAGTGTTGATTCTTTCCTTCATGATTTTACCCCCATTTTTATTTCTGTCACTAAACTTTTGTTTTTTTACTTTTATATTTTACTTTCATTTAGATTTTAAGCACCATGCGTTCCAAGTCCAATGATTCTTGACTTAAACATTGTCAAACAATTAATAGTAGAGAATCTCTTTGTCCTATTTGTTAAGAAAGTTGCCTACATGTACTAAGCTTTGAATGTTAAATGATTAACGGTCCAGTGTGGTGGAAAACATGAATATTTTGCTTTCCTCATGCAAAAAAAAAAAAAATACATGCCTACATCTAGCTGCATTATTTTTTATTCCGTTCAAGAAATGTGCGTTTTGAAGATAGTAGTTTTTGTTTGGGCTTAATACAATAATTGTTAGCATGAATTGAAACCGTAAGCAGAGTGTATTTTGAGGAGTATGATGTAACGTCTTCTTTGGTTGATGTAAAATTGTATAGATCATAAAAATGTGTACTTTTTTTTTTTCTAGCTCCATCAATACAGGATTTGGAACCATTCCTCTGATGAACCTGCCAAATAATGGGAAAAAAAGATATTTTGATTTGCTGAGAATATAAAAAAAAGAATGCAGACAACAATGCCACTGTAAGAATGCACATAGAAATAAAACAACCTCAGGTTTTTTTACTGGTACAATCATACCTTGCTTGTGTGGTTTCTCTGAAACATCGATGGCAGTGGTTGTTGCAGATGGAAATATTCTGGTTAACGATTCTGTAATAAACAGAAAGCATTTTAACTCGACATTTTAATGGGACTGTCTTTGCCTTGTACTTTTAATCATGGCTGTTAAATGTGTATTAGCAATTACATATTTTTAATATCAATAAAGCTGCTTTGATATTTTGAAATGAGTTAGATGTGTGTTGGTATTTGTGCTTACTGCCACTGGAAATGCTTCTACCCATCAGACCCACAAACATCTCTCCTTTGTTTCCTACAAATGTGAGATTTGATTATTTAAATTGAAACTTTGTATATATATATATATATATATATATATATATATATATATATATAAATGTTTCAACAGTCTGATTGTGCCGGTCATGATTTTTCAAAGACATATTTGCAGTTAAGAGAGGATTGCTAGTTTTTAAGCAACATTACATATTGCCGTGTGAAAGCTACTTACGTCTATTTACTTTAAAAGGCTTCTTTATACCTGTGAGGGACAAAAAGAAACAAAAGTTACCAATGTATTTAAAGTCATGTACCAGTATTTTCATATTCATTACTACAGACATATAAAGTGTAATGAGCCCTGGAAAAGAATCCATTTTAAAAACGTGTTTTTTAATACAGAGATGAGGTGAGACGCCACCTGAGCGTTTCCCCATGAGTCCATAGAAGCGGAGGGCTTTAGATCTTTTCATCAGACTAGCCATCGGGGGGGTCAAACCTGCCTCCAGGGATTCATCCTGCCACAAAAATCCATAACAGTTTGATATCTTATTATAGTAAAATTAAGAAATGAATAAGAAAATGAGGATTTGAATATATATTTTTGGTTTATAAATATTCCCTACATTGTCATCAAATCACAGAGCATGTAAAATACGTCCTTGTTGTATTCTCTCTAATTTCTGATAAGAATATTAAATCAAGGATGCTCACCTGCCAGTCTTTAGATAACCCTCTCTCCTCTTCCACACTAGAAGACAGTGCCTGATAGGTTTGCACCAAAGCACAAAAAGTCACAACAATGAGCTGGATCTTCCAGGTATCCATTTCTTGGTCTGGGCAGGAAATACTTTGCTTCAGTATCTCTTTAATCAAAGATGGGGTTTCTTTAGCAGCAAAAGCTCAAACGAAACTGAAAAACTATATTGCACAGATGTGAGTCAGTGTTATTCTGTCTGCCCCAACTGTATCCAGGCTCCATTTATACCTTTACACCCTATGCTGCTAGAACCCTCCCCTCCAAACATAATTATGCATTGCATTTGGAAACTTCCAGATTTGCTATATGTAATATAAAACAATAACGAGGTCTCTTTTCACCTCAAGTATCCAATATTTTGCAGCCGTTTCACATTAAATATCTGATTAATCAAAGATGATTTTTTTAAATTTATTTTAATTTTTTATTTAACCTTTATTTAACCAGGTAGGCCGTTGAGAACAGATTCTCATTTGCAACGGCGACCTGGCCAAGAATAAAGCATGAGCGTGCAAGACAACACACAGTTTTACATTCATTACAGTACAGAAATACAGAATACAATAGGCTACATAAAATACAGATTAAGTAGGCATTACAAAGCCGGCGCAAAGTGAGGTATAAGTAAGTCGATGGATATTCGAAAGTGATATAGTAATAACACAATATAAATGAATAGACAGTCTATATAAATGCTGAAATGTCAAGAGTCAGTAGACAGTTAGTGCAAATTGTGGTCTAGTTAGTGATGATGTAGATCAGTAGATGTGCAAAAATTGTACGACAACAATTGTGGGAAGAATGACAGTTGAGCATGCCAGGGCAGATGGAATAGTTTGAATTGAACATATATTTCTTCAGTTGTTCTACAGTTGGAACTAAGATGTCATCTAAAGTTTTACAAACAGTGTTACATTCTAAGAAAAACCCCACATGTTCAATACAATTAAAGCTTTAATGTTTACATTTGATATTTACATGAGCCTTTCATTTCCATTTTTATTAGACATCTGGATTACTATTGGTCTAAAAATATCCTTGTGATGTGCACATGCCTCTTTGATATCACCAAGGAGGAGGAGGAGGGCAGGACAGGCAGGCGCGTCAGGTCTTTGCCCGATGCTTTGCAAATACAACTATCTGCTTTGAAGGGAGTGCTTTATTGGTTAGCCAATTGACTTGGAAGCTTATTTCTGGATTTATTAAGCAGGAGGACAACACGCATGTGACCTCTGACCTCAGATGAGTTTCAATTTATAAGGACTAAAATGATGAAGGTTGTAAGTAACATTGATGGTCAAAAAGCAAGCAGATGAAAAAAAAAAAATGTGCTCATTATTTTTAAATGCCAGCAAATTGACAGTTGAAATTTCAAGTGCAATGGAATATGTGTGAAATATGTTGCACATCATAACCTGAAATATATGGACATGTGTCAATATGTGTCACTTTTTCATCATGCGTTTTGTTAGCAGTGTCATTTGTTTTCTATCTCCTGCTTACACTGTTATTAAACCTTTTCATGATCTTAACTAACTTAGCCATTTAAATGTCCTATTGTAATGAAAGGTGAGCTCTTTTTTCAACACTCTGGCCATAGAAATTTCTGGAGAGGCAATTACTTGACAATCTGTGTGCTGTAAGGACACTCACTTGAAACGAAGCTGACACACACATCAAATGCTTTGATCCATGCGCAGGTGCTTCTTAAAGCAAGAAAAGCCCGGGACAATTAGGCCTGAAAGGCAATTACACCTGAACAGCCCCTTGTTTGCACATAGTCTACGCTAACCCACAGCTAATGTGGATGCTGAATCAAAAGAAAGCAGAGGCACAACATTTGCATATGAAATGGTTGAGTCACAAAGAGCCCCCGTAATGACAGACCACTGTATTTCCATGAGACACAACAGGGTAGCAGTTCTGTATGTCATTTCAGGGTTTGCACTCCTCACTGCTGCTAACTCAGTGTAGTGTGTTGAGTCTGGTGTTAACCTCTGATACATACAATTACATGAATACACAATTTCAAATGTGTGACTTTTCCATGGGTTTTTAGTTTGTTTCTAAATCTCATAGAGCATTTCAAGTGACACACCACAAGTATAATCATGGGCATGGGCCCTCTTTAGAGAGCTTTGATTCAGATGAGACAAAAAAAATATGTCACCTTGATTGCTGTGGATCACCTTCAGGGGCGGACTGAGACAAAATTTCAGCCCTGGCACTGTAGCCACACCAGCCCACATTACCTCCCCATGCAGCCCCACCCATGGACACGTGCATTCACTAATTACATTTGTGTACAGATGGTGAAATAATATATGCAGTACCTTATGTAACAGATTTTTAAACATTTAATGTAACTGGCAAACAATGCTTACTACTTTTTAAAGAGCACATGTTTATAACAAATGTACACATACTGTCTGTTTATGCCGTTTGTATGTTACTGTCATTCTCTACAGTATGCTCTTTGTTGTCACTGTCTGTCTGTTTGATTGTCCGTATTTCTCTCTGTTGACACTGTACATATTGTCTGTCTGGTTCTCCATCTTTTCATCTGTTTTAACTCTCTAACTCTGGAATTTTTTTAAATGTTGTTATGGCTGTCTGTGATTATAGTTCAGGGTTTTTCCCTGCTCAAAATTGGCCTTTTGGAAATTTTGAGGATAAAATACTTTTATTCCTGCATTCTGATACATTTTTAGGCACCAATTTATGGTAAAAACGTCTATATTTATGGCAAGGAAATCACAAAATTCTGGTGGCAGGTAACAATTTAAAATACAAAATATAATGGATTATTATTATTATATTCTGTAGTCCAGTAAGAGGGCTTTCACATCTGGGACATGGGCCGGGGATGACAACACTTGACCCCAAAGTCCAGTTGTTTAATTAGAATGAACAGGGCTTTATGGGCACTTTGTTCCCCAAGGTGCACATTTTGCTCTTAAATTGAAAAATGTAGGATTGACTTATAGAGGGCACTGCTTTTATTGCTAAATTGTACAATAACACAATCATGTTATGGATACAAAACGTTGTGAAGTGTAATGTTTTCTATATTCTATTGATCAAAAATGATCAATAATGTTGAGACTACAGTGTAATGGACCACCACAGTTCATGCGTACATGTGAACCGCGGATTAATTGCAGAGTTTAACCTTCATAGTGTAAAACTAAACACTACATGAACGGGGCACAGCAGAAAGACGGAGCAGAGCGACGCTGCTTGTTCAGGGTTGTCATGTGTTCTCCTATAGGCCTACACAACCAACTGTACCAAAACACCGAATTAGACTACTATTTAACGCAATGTTTTTAACCGGTATTGAATACTGATGCCGTCAGACGGCCGCGCGGACAGACGTCAGCAGCGGCTTCTCGCTGCGCGGCCGGTCCCCCAGAGCAGCATGATCACCGGGAGAGTCCGGTACAGCCTGAACCCTGCAAACAGAGATCCCGTTTGCAGGTGATCTGCTTGATTTTGACTGAACGTCCCAATTTGAGTAACTTCTGATTGGGTCGGTCGGCCCATCTCGGGACCAGGCCGGCCGTTGCTGACTGGTCAAATGCTTAAAATGTATTATTATTTTTATTAATATAATTATTATTATAACCATAGTGAAATCGTACAAGCGATAAAAACCCGTCCTCTGCGCTGTCGGTCTGTAAAGACAATTTATTTGTATATTTAAAAAAAAAATCTGACCGGCCCTTCTGGCATTTGCCAGAGTTGCCAGATGGCCAATCCGCCCCTGATCACCTTCTCACAGTTGCATCATGGCCAACCTGGTTTCTGTGACTAATCTGACAAAGTATAGCCTAATCTCTTTTCATACGTCTTTGGAGCAGGCATGTTTGAAGAGATCACTGTGCTTCATTTTCACTGGGAGAGACTTGTCCATAGAAACGACATCATGCGTCACTGCAACGTATTGTTATTGTTTTTTATTGAGGAAATCTCATATCCCCGGCTGCCATACAATTCTTAATTAAGACAATAACAGGCAATCCTCCGTCTGAGTACGGTTTTGAAATGTTGACTTAGACAACGTTAACATCGTCAAGTCCGGTTTTAAAGGTGCACTGCACAGATTTTAAACACAAAGTTCAGTTTACTCATTATGAGGAGAACTGCTAAACATGTTTTTAATTACTTGATGGGGATTTTTATGCCTTTATTGGATAGCTGATAGTAGAGAGATGAGGGGAGATTTGGGGACTGACACGCAGCAAAGGTCCCCAGGTGTACACAAACCAGGGATGTTGTGATTTATGGTTGACGACTTAAAAATGGACTGCATTACAAACTTAGGGTGTGGAGTATAAAAGTATTGGGCATTTAGGAGGGAGAGACGTGTTAAAGAAATGTTCTCTTGAGTTGAAGTGTAGAGGAAGCATGCTGGAACACCACCCATACAAGTCAGGATATATTGGCCTCTGCTGCTTAGATTTTGATTAAAAAAAATGTAGATTATTTTTTGGGGGCTTTTCCCTTTATTAGACAGTGGAGAGACAGATGTGGGATGCAAAGGACTCTTACGCTCTTACTGGGTGAGCTAGAGGATGTCCCAGATTTTGATAGCCTAGGCTACTCAATAGCTGGAGTATCCCTTTGATGCAGGTTTCAAATGGTGAATTCCAGATTTCCAGGGAAATCATCTGATTTATCTTATCTATCAATCAATAGTGTCCAAACATCTTTCATGGATAAATGATCAACTGTGTAAGAATGGAAAAAAAAAGAAGAAGAGAAGATTAAATCAGCAGCTGCTCTGCAGATTCATAGAGCAGAAGCTGCGGGTGTGTCTGCAGCCGCAAGAGGGCAGCGCTGCAGACACTCGGCTGAAGAGATAACAAAGTTCAGAGTGTACGTCGTCAGTGACAGTTAAAGACGTTTATGGCGTTCTCTTAATACATCCGTGGTTCACTGTCGACCTCTACTGGAGAGCGGTGCGGAGCAGCGGCCTCACCCGGGCCCGGGTAAGAAGAACCCAGTGTTAATGAACAACAATGCAATCAAATTCAGGAGTACGTCCATGGGGTATGGTTAGCATTACTGTACCTCGGCATAGTTTAAAAAAAGTGCATACACTAATCACTGATTTAATGCAACACCCAGCTAGCACGCTAAGTGACCCAAATCAAACACACCCACATGTTGCATCGCCAACAGGTGCATTCTGGGGCTGGCTTAATGCTAAATGCTGAAATGTTCATGGTGGACCCAATACATCCATGGAGGGTCTGAGGCTTCCTGCTGTGTGTGTCTGCAGAGCCTCATTCAGCTCCAGATGTTTGAAAAAGAAGCAAGTGGGACAGGCTGAATGGACTGGTTATACTGGGACGGATATTATATTATGTCTTGAGAATAAACGAGCACTTTGACGACGTTTAGACAGGTGAGTACAACATACTCCCTAAGCTCAACAACCACCACCTAGTGTGTGTGTGTGTGTGTGTGTGTGTGTGTGTGTGTGTGTGTGTGTGTGTGTGTGTGTGTGTGTGTGTGTGTGTGTGTGTGTGTGTGTGTGTGTGTGTGTGTGTGTATAAAAGCTAAGCACTCTCTGCTGTGTTTATGGGCTGTATAAGTGCTGTACGTTGTTTATATTGTTCATACATGTCCATGTTGTTTGTCTTAGCGATGTTTTGTGACCTTTCTTTATTTATTAAGTAGCCTACATTTTACACAAGTAATTTTATTTTTACTTGAGTAAAATTCCTTTGATGTAGCAGTACTTCTACTTGAGTACAATATCCATCTACTCTTTCCACCGCTGCTGAAATGCAAATACAATGATCATCACCAGGCATGGCAATTGTACATGATAGATATAATAGGCCTACACAGTATCTGTGCATCATTTCTTTTCTGTCTGAATTAATAAAAAACATACATTTTTTCTTCATGTCAGTCCTGCGAATAACTGCTTTTATATGATCTATAAAATGATCTAAATAATTATTAATGTACTGCAGGGGTCTTCAACGGTTTTTAAGCCAAGGACCTCTTAGCTAAAAGAGAGACAGAGCAGGGACCCCCTACTACATATATTGTATACAATTTTGTTGCATTGAACTGGGCTGGATGAAAGAAAATGAAGGGATAATCCTTTATTATTTATACATCATGTTTTAATGTTAAACATACATGTGGAAGGCACAGTGGATCTTTAAGCTTAAATGTATCTGGATGGCTATCAGTGGGTACCGTACCTATATTAAGCCTATCTTCAATATTGTGTAAATTAAATTAAAAAAAAAATAAAAAAGACTTTCCAAAAAAAATGTATCCAACAAAAATTTGGCAGCCCCCCTGCAGTAACTCTGAGGACCCCCTAGGGGTCACGGACCCCCTGTTGAAGATCTCTGATGTACTCTATTCCTCACCTAAGAGAAGCTACAGGTACAGATACATGACACAAGATGGCAGTCGAGGACGACTCATTGATAGAGCTGAGGGTCATAATCTCCTGTTGACAGATACTGTGTTGTCAGATGAGTCCAGCCCCACAGATGCTGCACGGCGGTGAGTTGAGACTAGAGGCTTGATACCATCAGCTCTTATCCTGACAGAGCGGCTTCAAGGCCGGCTGTTAAGCCTGCTATCTCTACACAATCTGGGTCCATCTTAACACTGACAAACGAGTCCATTACACTGAGACTGGGGGTGGCTGGCAGTGGATATGACACGTGCCTTTGGTGTGGGAGATCTGGGTTCGATTCCCACTGCAATACATTAGCCAATGTGTCCCAGAGCGAGACACTTAACCCCTAGTTGCTCCAGAGGCGTATGACATATATAGCAATTGTATGTCGCTTTGGATAAATGACATGTAATTAATAATGTAATGATGAAGTGGGCTCTACTGGAGCTGGTCAGTCAAGTAAAGAAAAGTGACAATGGGTAGCCACTGTGCTATGTAAATATACTGTAAATACATTTTACTATTTATTCTCTTTACTTATATTAATTTTTTGGTTGTTTATTTGTGTCTTGTACTTTCCCCCCTATCCTTTGCTGCTGCAACAGTGTCAATTTGTTGGATTTTGAATCTTGAATTAAGTAGTTTAACTTAAACATGTTTTAAGGTGCATACAAATACTCAACCTATGTTATACCTTTTTATAGATAAAACTGTAAATGACCTTAAGATGCTTCGGTCAATCAGAAAATGTCCTTTTGTAAAAGTCCTGAACTACCTTTCACCTGTGCATTTATTCTTCTTTGAGTTTTTTTTTTTTGGTATCAGTTACGATTGTAGGTTTACTCTAGCCTTGTCAAAGGTTTGTAACAAGATACATCTCATCCTGCAGGTGGCAGTGTTGTCTAACAGATCAAATCAAAGCACCAAAACCTGCGGTGCTACCAAAATGTTGCCCTCCGCCTCACTGGATATATGTTTCGGGGACTTTGAAGTCCTCATGATGAATTTGTTGTCTTTATACTTGCTGACATAAAAAAAAGAATAGAAAGAAAGAATGTGCAAGTACTGCCTTGGTCAGGGGCAATGTGACACATATTATGATTTCTCTTTGATTTTTATGGTTCATTTGTTCATTGGTTTGTCAGTTTTAAATTTGAAACATTCAAGTGTCAGCATTCAGTGTTTTAACCACCACAAAGAAATCTGGATATTTGTTGTTGCACAGAGTGAACTGGTGACATCCTTATTGTGTTAAATGAATACAAGATAAAAAAAACCCCTTGTTTGCTGTAAAAAGCTAGTTTTGCATAAATCAAGAATAAGTTGGGACTTTGTGTGATGACATCTGCTCAGACCACGATGTAAATAACCATAAAACACTTTAAAAAAACATTCAAAATTGGCATCCCAGCACTATCACAAAGAAGTGATTCTACTCTGCTAATTATTCTAGATCCACAGCAAAATTTCTGAACAATCAAAGGTAACTCTATAAACAAAACAAAAAATACATTTGTTTTGCGATATATCTCAACCATGTATCTTAATTGTCATGTTTTCCTGTTGAAGGATAAAACACCGGAATAGATCAGACATTGTATGACAAAGACTCCTTCCTTTCAATGGTAGGCGGTACAACCGAGTATACATGCAACTGTAAATTATAATAGGAGTTTTCACTGTTGCCTGAATGCATCTTAACTCTCTTGTTCCCCGAGTTGTTTTTCCCGTTTGGTGCCCTGTGGCACTTTAGTGTGGTTTTTCCAGAGAAGCATACATTTTGGCTCTTCAAGGCTCTTTAAAAATGAAATATTACTGTCTGCCTTTGCATGCTCAGACTGGGGGCTTCAGGCTGGTACTGTGGGGATTCTGTCTCTATGTGTCTAACAGTGTGAGACAGGCTGCTGTCACGGGATTGGCGCACCAGCCATGAGCCAATTTTGCGTGTTTATGTGTTTGCATCTCAGCACCGAACACCACACTAACGCTATATCAGAAATGCTCGATGGCACACAGGCTCCAATGCAAACACGTTGTAAAGAGGGGATGCATCATTATTAGATGATGATGATGATGATGATAATAATAATAATAATAATAATAATAATAATAATAATAATAATAATAATAATAATAATAATAATAATAATGGCATCCCCCCCTCACCTGTTACTGTTCTGGCACGATTTTTTTTCCATTGCTTGTCATGGTGTCATCATGACCTTTTTCTTGTTTTGATATTTGCACGTTGGTACCAAGTTGCATTACAGGTTATGTTAGCTTCTCACGCGATTTTCCTTGAGAGGTGTTAAAGCTGCTGATTATTGGCTTTGAAGTTATTCCAAATCTCTGTGAGGTGTTTTAATGTCACCTAACCACTGTGAGGCCCAGTAAAATACCATAATGTCCTCCGTGTTGGTGGACATTGTTCTGGCAAATTCTCAATAAGAATTTATTCAATGCTTGTCATAGTGTCACCATGGCCTTTTTATTGTTTGATATTTGCATATTGGTATATATTTTTTAGAAACTTACTTCAAAGTATTGCATTAGCTGACCTTTAGATATTTATTACATTATTCATTTTTGACCAGATGTACTGATAAAGTTTGAAAAGTTTTTTTCATTGCTTGTCATAGTGGCATCATGGCCTTTTTTAGTTTGATATTTGCATGTTGGTACAGACTTGCATTACAGGTTATGTTAGGTTCTCACGGCATCATCAGTTGCCACTGGGCGTTTATTAAGCAGAGCACTTGAGAAATAATGACTTATTATAGAAAACTTACTTTAAAGCATTCCCGTTTCAAATATGTTTATTGTGAAACATTTTAATTTCACCGTTTTATATGGCATTTACATGTTTCTTTAAGAATGATCACTTCAAAGCATTCCCTAGCTGAACTTTAGATTGTTACTTCTGCCAAACAGGTTTTGTTTCCATTTGGTTTGTCAGTCAGTCGGATTACTTAAAAACTACCGGCCTGATTTTCATGAAACTGGACGGGTGTAGCATGGGCCAAGGAAGAATCCATTACATTTTTGGAGTGGATCCAAATCAGGGGCAGACACAGAAATGATCTTTTGCTTTCGTTAACATTGCGAGATAGGGCATAAGGGACTGCTTTGGGATCCCGCAGGACAACACAAATATTGCGGGAGCGGGCGGTTTTAACAGAGACGGTTTTGAAAATTTGCTGCGGGTGAGAGCCATGGATGTTGTCAGTGAGTGGGCGGTCAAAAGAATAAACGGTGGGACCCAAGATTTAGCTAGAGCTCACTAGAAGGATGGAGTGAACAAATGAAGTTGAAAAGAAGATAACAGCAGGTCATGATCCACTCGTTGGCTGCACAGTCTCGCTCTGAGCTGGTGTCTGTATCAGCAAAACGCTGTTAAAAAAAATAAGGAAATAACAACAAGGATGCAGTGCCAATTATCAACCAAATGTATACTGATAAAGTTAGATTCACCACCTTTTTTGTATCGGCATCTCCTGTAATTCGGCAAACACATAATCCACCAAAGAGCACATGTTAACGTACTATTTCTTTCCATCCAGGCATTCACCCCTCTTCTCTCCACACACAACCGTGTTTCTTATTATCGTGAAATGGACAGAAAGGAAAAGCACTCCGGCGAGCGCAACATTCTCTTCACAAACACAACTTCAGCACAACACGGTGCTTTCTACAGTTACGGTGGTGTCTTCCTGATTTTAGCAGCTTTTCCCCCTCATCCACTTGATGTGCTTGGCCATGCTTGATGGCACACTGAGCGGGCTCCAGTGTAAGCACACTGTAAAGAGCGGTTGTCATCACTGTTAGATAATAAAGGCATCCCCCTCGCTCGCTTGCACACTCAGAAGTCGGCAGGTTATGTGGATGTCTTATCGCAGCGGTCATGCTTTTTTGGAGCTTCCTCAAGCGCAAAGATTTTCCTTGAGAGGCCTGTGTTAAAGCAGCTGATTATTGGCTTTGAAGTTATTCCAAATCTCTGTGAGGTGTTTCAGTGTTACCTGCCCACTGTGAGGAGATGCTCAGTAAAATACCATAATGTCCTCCGTGTTGGTGGACATTGTTCTGGCAAATTCTGAATAAGAATTTGTTCATTGCTTGCTATTGCTGTCATAGTGTCATCATGGCCTTTTTCTAGTTTGATATTTGCATATTGGTATATATTTTTTAGAAACTTCAAAGTATTGCATGAGCTGTCCTTTAGATATGTATTACCTTATTCATTTTTGACCAAATGTACTGATAAAGTTTGATTCACCCACTTTTCTGAATCTGTCCAAGCATCTCCTGTAATTCACATAATCCACCAAAGAGCACATTTTAAACCCTCCTGTTGTCCTCGGGTCAAATTTGACCCATTTTCAATAAAATAACAAGGATGGTTCCGTACAACGCTCTTCACAAGTAAAATAAATGATCAGTTCACTGCTTTCATTTAATTTGGGTGTTTTATTAAATTTGATAGCATTTGATGAAAATAATTGATAGAACGTTGAAAAAAGTGACAAAATTGTCGGGAAAAGCTTCAAAAACGTAGGAAAAAAAATCGCCGACAAACAATCGACATAAAGATCAGAAAAAGTGACAAAAACGTGTCGAAAGAACATCAAAATGTAAAAAAAAAAAGTTTCAATTTTGACCCAGAAAAACAAAGTTACGTGATCGACGGGAAGACAACACATGGGTTAAGTACGATTTTTTTCTATTCAGGAATTCACCCTTCTTCTCTCCACACACATGTTTCTCATTAAAGTGAAATGGACAAAAAGGAAAAGCAGTCCGGCGAGAGAAACGTGTAACATTTAGCCTGTATTCAAATGAGATTACATTATTAATACTCTGTTTTATGGCCATAACTAAACATAATTTGGCTTAAAGGAATAGTTTGGCATTTTGGGAATACCCCTTTAGTTCTCAGGCAGAGGGTTAAATAGACCCAGGCTAGCTGTTTCCCCCTGTCTCCAGTCTTTGTGCTAAGCTAAATTACCCGGCTGCTGGTTGTAGCTTCATATTTTGAGTGCAAACATGAGTGATATCAATCTTCTCATCTACATCTCGGCAACAAAGCAAATATATAAGTATCTCCCAAAATGTCCAAATATTTTTCTTTTTAAGTTTTAATCCTTCATCATCAAAATGTTGGATCCCTCTGTCGCAATATGATTGTTTGTTGTGTTTTCCCAGCCTCATTACAGTGCTCATCTGTTGGTTCTTAGGTCAGAGCCCACGGGTCCCCGGAGGCCCACTATTGGCCCTGTTAGTGATGTTCTTGTTTGCTGGGCTCTTGTGGCTTCTTCGACACTCTCAGCTTATGGCGAGGCCTCGTTTGGTCAGATGTGCTTACTTTGTCGGGGAGCCAATCGCCAATTCATTCCCAAAGCCTCAGAGGTTCAAAAGCCAAGTGCATAATTGCTCCTTAAATCAATCTGCAAATTCCGTGGTATCCGAGCTGCAAACAGTTGGCCTGGAATCGTTTATTCACGAGGAACGGCTGTCCATGGTATGTATTTACAGTCACAGAAAATACTACATTATGCTAGAGAAAATACCATTTGAATCAGAGAAGATATGTACAATCATGGGCTTGTGGTTTACATACAATTTACATTAAGCTTGGTCCAATTCATCCCATTTGTTCAACCTTTATGGGTATCATTGTGTTTTTGTGGTTCTGATGGCAGGACAGGCCACACAGCTAGAATTGTGTCCCAGCTCTGCATCTGAAACTCTTCACCCCCATAGTTTGAGAATGTTTTCCCTCAATCCCTCTCCATAAACTTCAGTCAGCTGCTGCTGTGTGTGAGACAGAGAGACATTAGAGGCAGACAGTGCGGTTGCAGCAGTTTCGCTTAAAAAAGATAGACGGGACTCATCTCCACCTTTAATAACAGCTCCTCTCTCCACACACACACACACACACACACACACACACACACACACACACACACACACACACACACTTTGATGCCAGGGGCTTTACGAGTCCTGTTTAATGCACACCTTCCTGTTTCTCTCTTGAGTTTTCTGTCTATTTCATTCTTCCTCCCTCCCTCCCTCCCTCCCTCCCTCCTTGTGTGTGTCTCTCTCTCTCTCTCTGTCTCTTCACTCCTCCTCCTTCTCCTTCTCCTCTCCCTGCTGTATTTGCAGGCAGCTTTAGTGCCAGACACCCTGAGGCAGCGGTAGCGCCAGCGAGTCTTCCCACCTCTGTTTTTGTGGTGGGAGATGACATGTCGAAGCTTTGAAGGGCAGGGGAAGGGAGGGAGAGGGGGAGGGAACGGGAAGGGAGAGAGGGAGGGAGCACATCACTCGGCGCGGAGGAAAAGCAAGGGACCCAGAGAGAATGTCATGTGGCCGGCAGTCCGCCCAGATATTCTCTTTCTCTCTTTCTTTCTCGGGCTGTCTATGTGGGCAGGCAGGAATGGCGACAGGAAGCAACCCCCTCGCCCCATCCCCCTCCTCCTTCCTCCATTCATCCTCTCCTACCCTCCTTCAGCTCTTCACTCACTCACTCAGTCACTCACTCCTCATGTCTCCCCTGCTCCACCACCTCCTTTTTCCTCTTCCCCATCCCACCTTCCAGCCCTCTGTTCATGCTTCTTCTCTCCCCTCTCCGGGCCCAGATTCTGTGTCTGCCGCCCTCACCCACAGGCGTGCCCGTGCATCATTACTCACTCTGTGTTGAAGTGTGCTGAGGTGTGTTAAGGTGTAAACTATGAGTGAGTAATAGACAAAACATGTTTGACTTCAGATGCTCAGACATAACTCATCCTCTCATTTGAGAAAGGAAAGCAACAGTACTTTTCGAAAAAAAATCAGTTCTATATATATTAGGGCTGAACAATATAATTTTTTTTTTATCGTCATCACAATATCAACTAGCGCAATAACCATATCGCGAAACGCTGCGACTAATCTCGAAAAGAATCTTTTTGTGTTAGTTGTAAGAAAATTTCAGTAGAAAACTGCACTTTAAAATGTAACTGTCATTCTTTTTTTTAGTTCTGCCTTTTACATTCAATTCAATGTTCAATAAAAAAAAAATTGGAAAATATTTCCTTTCATTTGTTTTACATTCAACAAGCAATTCGTTGTATTTTAGCAGAATATTGAAAGCAGCACAACTGAGTAAACGTTAATATCTGTTTATCGCAAGTAATATCGTGATATTCAACATTATCGCATATTTTCCTCATATCGTGCAGCCCTACTTCATATATGGAATTTTTAATGCAGGCCTGTGCCAATACAATAACTTACCCTAACCCTTTTACAAACACTTGAGAAAGAACATACAAATATATAATAAAATACCTGGAAATGTGGGCTGGTCTTGCAGGTATTAAACTGTTTATATTTCCACTGGAGGAATGCTGGGTTTGTGTACTAATTCGTGTATCAGAACAGAGGGATTAGCACTGATGGAGACAGGATGGGACCCACACAGAATTGATCAAACATCCTGTCAGATATGCTTTGTTGAATGTATGGGACATAGTCTTGCCTCTGTTTGGCTCACAGAGAGAAAACACAGTGATTTCTCCCAGTCAAGCAAATAAAATGATGAAAGGAGAATAGAAGCCTCCACTGGCGTATATAAAAAAAGTTTCCACTGGCTTTGATATGGGCCTCTGATGGTACTTCAACCATACCTGCTTGTTCTTATGTGGCTGCCTTCCCACCTGTGTACTTTCAAAGCAATCACACATAAGTCACACATTGTAAAGCACCCTCTAAAACAGAGACAGGGACTTTTTAGGGGGGCATTTTTCAAAGTAGAGACAGAAGATATATCGTGCAGTACCCAAAGCACCTTTTTATGTTATCCTGAATTAGTGTGTGGGTTGGTTCAGTCTTATTTCTCTACTTTCAGATCAAAAATACAAGATCAGTCGCAGGCAAATTGCCTGAAAATGAAAACAAAAGAGTAAGTTGCCTCTTTTGGCTCAGGTGAGCTCACTGAAAGCCGTGTGTGTGTGTGTGTGTGTGTGTGTGTGTGTGTGTGTGTTTGTGTCACCGACCGTATGACATAGTATTTGTGTTTGCATGGGTTGTAGCACTGCAGGCCAGTTTGATATTTCAAGTCATTACCAGCGTCAGAAAGGGAAGAGATTACAGGGTACAGCAGCAATAACACACACTATTAGCAAGACGAGGTGTTATTATGCCTCTGGTGTCAGGTGAGATCAGGTCAGAGCAACTAGTCTGTGTCATGCTTACAATTGCTGGATCAGCATGCTTACACAGTAACAAGTGAGTAATACAAACACGTTAACTAAGAGGCAATGGTTTAAATCGTTTCTGTGATTCTCTGCTTTGTATTTTGATAATCCGAACAAGTTCCTGATCTTAAAGTAAAATATTCTGTAAAGAAATACATTTGATAAAGAAATGAATTTGATACAACATGATATTTTCAAACATCTGGTTGTGTTATTTGTCATCACATTGCAACATATAATCCCAGTATTGTTTGGATATAGTCAGAAACTACTGTTACAGTGCAGTTTTTTTTTTCTTTCACTTTCAGATTTAAAATTTTTCCCAGAGAAGAACTCTTCCCTTTTTACAGTAAGTGTGTTAAAAGCATTAAGAAAACGCTCACAGCCGCAAATGTGGATGAGCACATAAATTTCGCCTGCCTCTTTCCCCCCCTCTTCCCGTCTTTCTTGTTGCGTCTAAATTTTCCATGCCTGGCCTCCCTACTGCTGAGAGTGCTGTTCCTCGAAGCCGCAGTGTATTTTGAAGCAAGGTCGGGAGAAAGCCAGAGGCTCCAAAACCAGGCACAAGACTCCCAATGTTCCACTGTTCGGCTTGCTCTTGGCACCGGCTCCTGACCAGAGAGGTCTAGCTAGCCACAGCCACTCTGTGTGTATGTGTGTGCTTGTGTGTGAACATATATAGCCCTCCCCCATCCTAACTTCTAAGCCTATATAGAAATAGCTTTGGTTGACTCATTTATGGGCTCTCATACATAGAAACAGTACCTAGGTGTGAGTCAGAGAGGCTCAAGCACAGTTTCTTTTGGAAGAATGTTTGTTATAAACCCCAATCCTTAGCCCTCTCATATACTCACAGTACCCCCAGTAGTACAGTCTACATGAAACTGAAGTGGACTGCCCAGATGTACTGGAGTTTGACAAATCTGAACTCACAAGCAATTCAGGGGAGCTCCTCTAAATTGGTTCCATACCTTGGCTGACAGCTGTGAGGTCATCCCCCATAGAAAAAGAGTCTAAGTTGGTGATTCTGACAATGCTCAAATTTCATACTTTTCCCTGCTGCTGTCATTACAGACCATCATATACAAAATGTCAAGTATTTACAGGAGGATAGTGTGTCTTCAGCCATAACCTGTTCTGAAAGATATACCTACAGCATTTTGTTTTAAAAGTGAAAAAAGGGTGTTGGGGGATGGGTGGACCACACATCAAAACCTCACTTTCGATTAACACACATGGATCTGACATTAATCCTGAAGGTTTCTTTTAAGTATGTCAATGGAAAGCCATCCATCTGTCTTCGTCCTCAGATGGAATATCCACCCGGGGTCTGGAAGTCTAGGACGCAACACGCAAAACCACAGCGAATATAAATAAATGGCTGTATTTCTCTCCCAGCTTTTGTCTGGTCAGGACACTCCGTGGAGAGCCTGCCAAGTTGAGCATCTACATTTGGGTTTGGCTGTTCCCCTCTCCCGACAGCTCAGCCCAGGCCAAACCACAGGAAAAGGAAGCGAAAGGTTCTCTCTGAAGGGCCTATAAAATATTGTCTCGGGTAAAAATGGACGATGTGAATGGCAACATTCAGTCTCTCCACTACAAACAAACGCCCTTTGAAGGAGAAACATGGGGTAGTCGCTGTTGTTTTTGCTACCTTTGCTGCCCAAACCCTTGTGTTTTACTGTTGCTCATACTAGTTCATTTGAGTTTCTAGTAAGTGCTTTGTGTTTTCTGGCAGAGATTTAGTGCATGATATGGTGTAATAACCTCTGAGAACGGCACTTTAACTGTTTATTGGCACTGACGCAGCATAGTTTTTGGTTTCAAATTACCTGGAAACACCATCTAATATGAAGGTTGTAAGTGCTATCACTGCATACAGTGCAATACAGCATATTTCTTAAAATCTGCATGTCTTGTACACGGTAAACAAATATGTTTGTATAACTTTCTCAACCAAAGACTCTAGTTACCTACTATTTAAACTACCACAGTTTAATTTGATATCTGTCAAGTGGGGTTGGAACTTCCCTGGTTCAAATCCACAAAGCAGCAGGGAAAATCTTGAACTCTCTGTATCTCGAAAAAGAGATGCACTTATTGCTGCTGATGTTCTTTTGAGCAAGACATCCAAACCCCTAACTCCTCCAGTGGAGCTGCTCGTTGCAAAAAGTCTTGTTAGCATGTGGTTTTCCTGGGCATTACTGGGAAATTCATGCTCAGCTGAATGATGAAGACAACATTGGGCTAAATGTCTATCTTGAAAAAATCAGGGTATTTTATTTTGAAAACAAATTCTGTATAGCAATAGTTCGACATTTTGGGAAATACGCTTATTCGCTTTCTTGCCAAAAGTTTGACGAGAAAATGATCACTCTTATGTCTGTATGTTAAATATGAAGCTACCACCAACAGCTGGTTAGCGCACCATAGCATAATGACTGGAAATCAGGGTTTTTCCTAGCTCAGAATGGGCCTTTGGGGGGACACATATTAAGCGGGGGTGTGGGGGTCCTCCCCCAGGAAATTCTGAGCGTCAAAGACTTAATTTCTTGCATTCTGATACATTTTTAGGCACAATTTCATGGTGAAAATGTCTATTTCTGTCAAGGAAAACACAATATTCTGTTGGCAGGTAACAATTCAAAATCTAATGCAGTAAGGGGGCTTTCGCTTCTGGGACAGTGGGCCCGGCTCTGACTACACTTGACCCCAAATTCCAGTTTGTTTAATTAATATGAACATGGCTTTATGGTAACTTTTTTCGGAGCACGTTTTGCTCCTAAATTAATACAATTTAGGAGTGACTTACATAAGGTAACAGCTATTACTGTTGTAGCTAATTTGTACAATAATAAATAGTGTTATGAATACATGTTATGAAGTATAATGTTTCCTACATTCTATTAATAAATTGTCCGTGATGTTGAATATACAGTAGTGTAACGGACCGCCTCCGCTGTCGGACTCGGCACGCATGTGAACCGCGGATTAATTGCAAAATTTAACCATCATAGTGTTGTGAAATACTGTTTAACTAAACTGCCGCTGTAACGTGAATGGGGTTCAGCAGAGTCTCTCTCTGCAGCGGGCCGCCGCCGCCTCTCAATGCTGATTAAGCAGTCGAAACTGTGGTTTTCATCCGTAGCCATGGTGTGAACTACGGGGCTCCCCTGAAAACGTGATTTGTGAAATTTTGGAGGTCTCTAAAAATATTGACTGTGTCATTTTGACATGCAATTTCAGTTTTGTGTAATGCATAAATATCATTAATTCATGCATGATGGCGATTTAAACCTAATTCACTTCAATAAAGATAACTATATATGCTATTCTTGTCATGAGCATAAGGCGTGGCGGCGCTGCGGTGCAAATTCAACTCATTTTTACTACATGTTAACTCAACGATTCGTAGAAAACCTTTCAGCTATGGGCCCTCAGAGTGAAGATGGACCCCTCATAGAGCAAAACCTCACTGGAAGTCTAAGACTGCAAGACCTTGCCTTTGCAGGTGTATGTCCAAAAAAATGTATGCTAGTATCCATAGGAGAACTCCCAATAGCAAGACAATTAATTGGTAGACAGTTTGGGACAACATTTTCCATTGCTCCAAGAACACAAATCACCAGCAGATCCACTTCAACATATGTCATAGTACATATTGGACTCCTCAGAAGAGATACGTCTCTAAAGTAATTCCCACTCCCTATTGCACGTTCTGTCAACCTGAACACACTGGAACTTTCCTGCACATGGTCTGGGAGTGTGAACAGGTACATGAGTTCTGGAATAAAACAACATCAATAATATCTGATGTGATAGGATGTCGAATTCCTACTGACCCAATTGTGTTGTTGCTTAATGACGACTCTAAATTACACCTGCTTGGTAGACAGAAGAAAGTTTGGCTAGCCGGATCAACCACAACCAAGAAAATGATAGCTCAATGCTGGTTCCCCCACTCGCTTTTAATAAAACAGTGGTTGGCGTATTTTCTAGACATAGTTATGCTTGAGCTCTCTACAGCAAGGATTAACAAAGCCAAATCATTGACTATAGATTTATGGAAAAACGCACCACAAGTGTCAGTCCTAATGACCTCAGCGTCACAAGAATTAGAGGAAAGTGACTAGGCAAGGTGTGATTTTTGTAATAAAAAGTTGATCTAAAAAAAAAAAAGATTTGTAGAAATGTTGGAGGCCATTAATCGGTGTGCAAAGTCCTTGAAATCTATTCTGCAGTTAGCATCATATAGCCATGGCAAAAAGAAAACAAGGCAGTGTAATTAATTTTGGTTTTACTAAGAAATTGTGTAGCGATGACGTTAATAGCACGATCGATTCACCTGCTGCAAGCCCTGTTAGCACACCTCCCGCTGGGGTGACAACGCAAGAAGAAGCTGTCCTCTCTGGCTGAAGATGGAGGTGGTAACAGCTCGTCAGAGGCCGGTCACGATCCTAACCCCTCATGCTCCTCTCTCCCGTTAAATTGGAACAGCCAGTGGAGAGACTGGAAGAGCCGATATACATGGCTGTTTGTTAAGGATGGAAGCTTGGGATGCATCGCTTAGGCCTAATTGAACGGAGGTATTATGGTATTCTTCGGTAGCCTGAGTAACTTTAACCGTTGTTCATGTGAAATCTCAAAGACTGATTCTTTGTTTATAAACTATTTGTGGGTGGCTGTTTGCTGTTTGACCTATCCATGTATATCAATAAAGTACTGTGTAATAGGGTAAATCCTGTATAGTGCATACACTTGTAGCTGTTATGTATCTTTGTAAGTCGCAAGCGCACTAAACTGTCTCAATTCAATACTGATGCCATCAGACGGCAATATGGTGGGTGTTGATGAGAGGCTGGCTGCTGAAAATCAGAGCTTTGGCGCTCTTGATTTTCCTTTGGCGCTGGTTAAAACCTCTTTGGGGGGCGCCAAAGCCTAGCTCTGTCTACAGGAAACAAAATCTGCCTACTAGCACCTCAAAAGCTCGCAAATTAACACATTATGTCTTCTGCAGTTAATATGTACAAAAACCAAAGTGTAAAATCAACATGATTAATTGTTAAGTGGTGACTTTAGTGGTTTATTGGCTGCAAAGTGGTAACTTCCTATACTGCAATACCCAGGAAGTTACTGTGAAGTTAAATTTGTTTTTTTTATGTACAAATTAAAAAAAAAAATTATTCGGAGATGCTGGTAGATGGATTTTGTTACAGAGCCGGGCTAGCTGTTTACCCCTGTCTCCATTCTTAATGCTAAGCTAACTAGCTGTTGGCTGTACCATCATATCTACACATGAGAGTGGGATTGATCTTCAACCTTAACTCATGTATTTCTCAAAATTTTAAACTAGTACTTTAATTGTATTGCAATGGTTGTGAACCGCACTAAGTAGCATTGGAAACTGTCGGCACAGTCAAAATCTCCTGCATAAAATTCATAATCGTAATTCGATCTCTAAAATCAGTTCCAACACTGCAAGGTAAGGACCTCTTCCATTTCAATGTTTTTCCATCTCTCGTCCGTGGAGTTTTACCCTCCCGACAAACACACATATAATACAAACCAGTGTCACAAATACTTAAAGTCAAACAGCAAAGCAAACTAGTCGCCTCCTACACACACAGATACAAACCAAACACACAAACATGCACCACACACATCCTCCCACCCACTGTCTCTCTCCTTGACAGTGTCTGTGACAGAATAATATAATATATAATATAATTGCAACGTTGCATGATCTGCATATATCTCCTTCTAAGCATAAGAACACATTAGGAGTGTGTTTCAATGCACGCACACATACAGTACCTACACACTCACGTGTGCGGTACATGAACGCACAAGGTGTGTGTGTGTGTGTGTGAGGGCTCGGTGTGCCAACGCGATGTGTGGAAGGCCATCTGGTCACCCTTGCCATGCCGTGGTCCCTGTGAAGTGCTGTCAGCGTGGCCGTTGTGGTCTCCCGTGGCGACTGGAGGCTTGCTGCACAGCACTTCCAGCCCAGGCAGCCGACCTCAGAAAAGGAAATTTGGGTCGCTCAAATGGAGGGGTTGCTCCAGAGCTATTTACAGAGCCCTCTACCGGTCCAACGCCACCCACGATATTCCATATGAGAACCAGTGTGTGTGTGTGGTGTTTGTGTGAGTGTTGGGGATTGAAGGGGGGTGGGGGTAACTTTCTGTTTGTGTGTGTGTGTGTGTATGTAAAAGTGCTTTTAATGAGGAAATGATGGCTTTACATTAATGTCTGCAGGCATTGTGCGGTGTATGCTGGCATACAAATGCATGTGTATTTAGTGCTTTATTAAAAAAACATTATATCCTATTATTAGAAACTATCCACTATGATTATTATCCACAGCCAATACAATATTAACTTGAAAACAATAAACCTTAACAGATGCCATAGATAAACGCATCTCATTCATATTATACATTCATATTCTATCAATCACTGTCAGATGGGGCTGTCACGGTGAAGATTTAGATTTAGGGTGGTTTAACAGCGCGATATGCGGTTTTAGCGAATATTAATATAAACTATGTAGATTGATGCATGTAATGCGGGACCCAAATTTCACAAGCGGGAGTTCTGCCCAGAAACTTTTATCTCTCCGCCGTTAGCAACTGCTGGTGATATTAGCGCATCAAGGGGATTGTCAGTCACATATAATGGCAAGAGCATGTAATGCCGGGGGTTCCTGGTCAGCTACGACGGCAACGGATAGAGAGTTGTGCTCCACTGTTGTCGGGTACGTGAATGGAAACACATCCGACATGCTGAAGCACCTTCGACCGCAACACCCAATGTGCAGATCACCGGGACGAGAAAAACAAACCGGAGCCCAACTTCTCATCCCTGTTGCTCTCAAGCAGCCTTGAGATGGAGCGTCTCAAATTTGTGTTAAATACCCCCTTTGTTTACCAGCTACCTTGGCTAGTAGGTTTATGAAATTCACCCACCACTGGCAGAATTCCCCCAAATTCAGCTTAATTTCCAACGCAGCGGGAAAAATTACTTTTACTTTTGTTTACATTAACAATGTATTAAACATTTAATACACATGCATTGAAGTGTAAAACAAGAAGAGCCTCATTAAAAAACCTGGATTTTGGCTGTTATCACCACAGCCCTACTGCCAGATTTATGGATATTGTATCTAGAGTGCATACCGGAGTGGAGATCCTTTTCTAACCTTGCCTGTATCAATCTGGGGCGTCATGGATGCTGATCATGGAAATACCTGTTTTTATATGTTTTAATGTTTGTGTGTTGCATGTTATGTTAAGGATGTCCCGCCTCTCTTAGACTGTAAAACTAGTTTACCTACGGGTACTAATAAAGTAACCTAACCTAACCTACGACGAGGAGAAGAGAAAAGGCTCGGATTAATGAGAAACCTGCCTGCAGGAAACTTTGATTCAAGTCAGATCATGGGCATTTCTTGCTTGATGCCCATCAATTGGGTTTAGTGGTTTTCTGGTTGAACCCTGTAGACGTGTGGAATAATGCTGAAACAGGGCTGCGGATCCATTCGCCAAGATGCTGAGGAGGTTGTATAGCCGCAGTATTTTAGTGATGAACTGCATCACGCCTACTGAATATAAACATGACTTAATGTATATATAGAATTGGGAGCACCGGTTGACTAGATGAATGTTGTTAGCCGTATCACAAGCTGTGGTAGGGTACGTTTCATGTACAGGAGCTCGAATGAAAACCTCGTCAACGTGCTCTTGATATACCTAAGAGAGGTCAGTTTGTTCTCATGAACCGTTCATTCAAAAAGCTAGGAAAAGTAAAGCAGTGTAATTCGTAAGCAGTCCACGTTTCTTTTGCTGTATTCACTACATTGTCTGCTGCCGTATAAAAACACGGCTGGCCGCGTAGGGATGGAGGTCGGGGTGGATGGGGGCGTTAACATACAGGACTTTCAAGCCAGAGAGAGGAGTTCGCTTCCCGGGGAAAACTAAAGCCTTTTACCCAGGAAATGCGTGTTTTAATCCAAATCATGACCTTTTTCCTAACTAGCTGATACAACGGAGGTCTGTAGCCAGCGTCATGTGACCACCCAGCGTCACATAACATAATTTTTAGGATATCATACGTTTTGGTTGGTATACATTTTTGTTGATATCATACGTACCTGTTGATGAGAATGCGTTGGAGAGGTAAGCATGTGAACAATCTCTTAAACGCCTACAGGCTGAGGACAGCCCACCGCCACCCAAGGGGAGACCTCCAGCATTTCTCAAAGTCTCCCTATGTTGTGAATATTAGGTTAAGGTTATTTTAGGCCGACCCGCTCCAGAAGAAAATTACAGTGCAAGAAAGGGGGTGAAAAACCAAGTGGGCTGTCCACCATATAATTTTCTTGTTTCTCTTTCAAAGGATGAGGTATTCCTCGAGGAAGCCCTGTTAAATTTACAAGCCATGACCCCACATCAGCGGGAAGGAGGCTCCTCTGACAGGGAAGAAGAAGCATTGGATAGAGCTTTATGACTTTGTCTAGCACTTGATGGAGCTATGTCGCTGCTTTTCAGAATCTTGTGTGTCTGTGCGTTTCGAACAGGTAATCAGAAGTTGTTTGCAATAAAGCATTCACCTTGGGCACTTCTGTCACCGTTTTAGCTGGTATAATATTCCTGAATAAGACCCTCTGGCTGATCTAAAGAAACCTCACCCTGAATAAAGGTCTTTCCTGCCTGAACAAGAGATCAGCCTTTTTAGAAGAATGAAGATGATCACTGCTTTACTCCTCAAGTGTACCTCCAGACGTCTCAACCATAATTATGCCAGTCTGGGAGAATTACAGGTACCCTGGCATTACTTCTAATACACACTAAGACACACACACACACACACACACACACACACACACACACACACACACACACACTTTATGAAAAGGTACTATACGCTTGTTTTGTCATGCTTCAAGTTTGTAAACTCTTTAGAAAACTATTCAGTTTTGAGACTTTGATATTTGCCAAGAGTGCCTTACTGGCTATAATTATGTGATTTTCATCCCATGCTAAATTGCAACCAGGGAACTCATGACACTTGAAATGAAAATGATTGAGAGTGTTGACTCATAATGCTGTTAATACACATATACACATTATCGATACCTCCTCCTTCCCAGTCTTCCAGAGCATCCTCATCTACAAGCTGCAGTACAAAGTTGTATATTCTTCCTCTGAGTTTCCAAGGGGCCCCTGCAGTGGTGTGCGGAGGGGGAGGGGATGTGCGCTGCAGTGCGGCTTGCTGGTTAATTATGGGTCGCGAGCTGCAGCTCGGCTGGCCTGGGCGGGTGTTGGAGCCAGTGGGTCTGGCACAGGGAGGTCTGGCCA
Source organism: Zingel zingel (assembly GCA_023566125.1). Classification (NCBI taxonomy): domain Eukaryota; kingdom Metazoa; phylum Chordata; class Actinopteri; order Perciformes; family Percidae; genus Zingel; species Zingel zingel. The sequence continues at coordinate 23,156,990 of CM042334.1, forward strand.
CAGACCCCGGCGGTGACGGCATGAAGTCTGGGACGAGTCAGAACACCAGCCCGGGGTTTGGAGCATTCCTCGCATTCCCTCCTCCCATGGCTGCCTGCCTGTATGTGTGTGTGAGGCAGAGAGCAGGGAAAGGAAATGTGTGAAAGATGCAATGTGTGTGCATGTTCATAAGGACAATGTACACAGCATGTTTTACATCTGAGCTGTAAGGATAGTGCGTCCGAGCTCAAAGACAAGGCAGCATCAACCATCCCAACGAGTCATGATATCTGAGCTGAGAGCGCGAAGGACAGCTAAGTCCTTGATGATATTGCTTTCACTGAATAGACAAATTTCTTTGGCACACTTGTATAAGTAGCTCTTAAATTTTGACATGCATAACCAGTCCATTATCTTGTACACTTGTTTAAAGCAGAGCGAGGCTCAGTTTTATGTTTTTCCAATAAAGGAACAACTCTGTCCTGAAGGCAGAAGCTAGAAAAGTTGTGTAAAATATCCATATCTACCATAACACAGTGTATTAAAAAGTATTAAACATCTCTGAAACCTGAACTTTACTTAATGAACAAACAGAGAAGCATCCTTATGCCTTGAATCTCAGCTTTGTACAGTTTAGTTATCATGTTTTCAAGCTGAGTTAACATGAGACATTCTATTTGCAACCTAGCTGCTTAATCTTGTGAGGCTAAAAGACTAGTTACTTTGTTTGAATTGTATTCCCGAAAACACCTTATCTTAAGGTTTTGTATTTTCTAACAATTCCTTCATAATTTAAAAGTTTCTCTGAAAAGAACTATACTACTTATAGGAATAGTATGTGACCCGGCACAAATTTTAGTAGTATATAAAAGTATGTAGTTCATTTGGGGGAACTAACCACTTTTTGCACTTACCTCTATAAAAACAAAACAAGTATTCTATTCATACAATTCTGCGTTCCAGTTATTGAGACGATGTGTTACATCAGACCTGATCAGAGGCTGCTCTTAGCAGGTGCCTTTTAAGCATTTTTAAAGCATTTGTGTGTGTGTCTGTGTGTGTTCAGAGGAGACGAGACCTGCTGTAGACACAGACAGGTGAGTGGGCTGCAAAGACGACGAGGAAGTCTCTGCACACTGAAAACACAGATGAAAGCATTTTGCATGTCAACAGGCTTCCGTGTGTACATAGCTCAGGCAATTCTTCACAGATCTCTGTATCTCTTTCTCTACCGCCGTGTCAAAGGCTTTCTTAACCCTGCTATGTCAGCTCACCTGTGTGTTGTAATAAAGGGTGTCAAATGTGCTACAGTGTCAATGTCAACATATTTACATGTAGTAACCTTTCTCATTCAACTGTGGAAGTTTCACAACCGTAAAGCAGAGGGCCTTATTTTTAGCTCTCCTGATGTTCAGCTATATATGCTTTAAAGGATGGAACCTCCTCACGTTTGTCTTCATGTATCATATTCAAATCTCTGCAGCTTCACCCAAAGGTAAAGAGGTAGGTTGCTCAAAAATAGCTCCAAAGTAGGGGAGAGGGCCACCAAAAAAGCCCTATTTCTTTCTCCCCACACAACCTTTATTTTGACAAGGCTGGGAGAATAGGGTATTTATACATGGGGCTGTGTGCTGTGGTTTCTCCACAATTACAGAGTGGCAGTGCTTAGACTGGGAGGCGTGCTGGAGGTTTATGGAGGGGGACATAAGGGGACCAGCCCTCCTGAGCCTCTTACAATCTGATGTATAGACTTGAATACCACACATCCATACAGAAACATGACTAATATACCATACCTAAATACTTGTACAGTTAGGCACATAAGACAAACAAACTGCCACAGTCATCAGGAAAATTGTAAAAATGTATTTTACGCTTTTAAAGGTATGAACCGAACTTTTCCAGGCTGAGCCAAACCTCCGCAGCCCCAAACCTGTATATTGCAATGAGGCTCAATTTCAGTGTTTAGAAGGTGGTCAGTAATGTTTTGAGTGGTTCTGGCGTGGGCCGGAGCCTCTCTTTGTAGATCTACTGTATTATGGTTGCGATATAAACAAGGATTTTCTACCAAACGTCTTGCACAACCGCTGCGAGCCACGTAGTGGAGGACAGTGGGAGTTTGTGATTGTTTCGTGGATGCTGTGTTGAATCTGTCATCGGCCTCTGCTGGGGTGAGAAGGGGGGGGGGGGGGGGGGGGTTTGAGGTTTCTGCCGGGGAGCCTGGAAGTCAGTCAGGGCGGTGGCTGAACCACCTTCCCTCCACAAGCCGACATCCACCCCACTCCCCAAGCACACATGTGAACACACATTTCAACAGAAGCACATATAAGCACATATAAAACTCACTGGCTTCATCTCCTCTTTTGTTCTCTCAAGCTTCTCAGTACAGTGGGCTGAGGAAGATGGCGTGCAAGGCAGGCAACAGAAAATACAAGACGGCCTTGTTTACAAAAAAGAGCACATGGTGCAGCAGCTACACACACCAGAAAGACTGCTGCCACAAGACAGGAGAATTATTTAAGACATCTCTTTGACGGTGTGCAAATCAGTAGTTCTCTTGATGAAGATATAGACTTTTATTTTCCTTTTTTTTTTCTCACTACTGAACTTTATGTTGTTTCAAACTTGCTTATGCCTGTCTATATGTCAAGTCCGGCTTTGAAATGTAATACATCTCCAGGGGTGTGAATGCTCTCAGCAACAGGCGATGAGCTTGTTGTGTCTCTGCGCTAGAATGACAGATACCCGCAAATGGAAAACAAACAGACGGAGCTGGTGCTGATAGATATGCTTACAATATTCTCAATGTACTGACATACATTTCGTAGTTTGGCACAGCGGGCACTGTATATGTCAGCTTCATGATGATAGCACTTTCATCCTATTTTTTTTTTTTTTTTAATAATGGCAACCTGATCATCTGAATTCCCTTGTTCTTGTTTCCAAGCTTGCTCTTGTTTCCTCCTACGCCTGGATTTAGTCACCATGGCGGCAAAACAAATACTTGCATCACATGTAGCATTTCAATCACAAAACCTGCATTTTCTACCCACATTAAAGGATATCATGGTTTGTAAGTGGAGACAACAGTGCATTAAGGTGCATAGAAGGCATTGTGGGGTTGTTTGCATTTGTGGTTGGTAGTCTTAGGGTGTATTGTGATGTACACAGTGTGGTTTCAAGCGTAACTGAGAATAAATGGGAGAATTTGGTGATGTCACAGGCACGGTGAAATGTTAAGATGCTGCTGGCTGAGCCTGTGAATGACTTACTGTAATATGAGCTGACTGTAACCATACCCACACGTCTAGCTAAATGTTTTCAACGAAATATGATTGTTGGATCAGTTTTCTCCCTTACAAGAACTTTGTGTCAAAGTCATTGTCCAACCAGCCATTACAATAAATTATTCAAAGTACAATACAGATGAACGTTATTTATGGCATTCCCACTTGCATTTTAAATATAGCATAAGCCTATTATATAAATAGGCCTATTATACAAGCCTATTATATAAAATAACCTATTCCATTATAAGTAAAAGTCCTGCATACAAAACTTTTAAAAGTAAATTGGCAACTAGGGATGCTTTAGTCCCGATATTGTTACCTGGGCTTTGGGTATTGTCTGATAACTGATCTGATACCAGTATTTAATTTATACGCTGTATTGTGGAAGTGACTGGGATCATTCTTTTATGTGTAAGGCAACATCAGGCTTAACTTAAATATTTCTTTCCTATAACTTTATAAAAACAAAAGGTAGTGGTCATTTATATGTTGTTGGGTGGTTTAATCTAGACTTGGGCGATCTCTAACATTTTCAAATCATACAATCGTTACATTACATATTATGCATAAGCAGAGCGGCTTTCACTTTCATCAATGAAACTACACCGGCTCGGCTGTCCTGCCTCCTGCTTGGCTGATGTAGCTTCTGTGTTGATAGCGCTTTGCTTAAGTAGCTTGACACAGTTAATTTTTTTATATTCTTTATTACAGCAGCTAATTATCCGCTTTACATTTAAACCTAACGTTACACTAGTTCACTCAAGCACTCATAGCAATCTCCTTTTACGAGTTGACACTTGTTGACACGCTATTAGCTCTGTTAGCTACTTTAGTTAAGCGGTTAGCAATTGCTTCGCTCACTCTCTGGCTCCTAATGTGATAATTGAACATGTAATAACAAGAGTTTCCGCTAGAACAAAATTGGTGCCGGGTCATGTGAACTGTAAGGTTTCATTTTACCGGTCAAATGGGAACATTTCCGGTCAAATATTTTCCATGTTTATTGCGCTTAAAGGGCAACTATTAGATAGCATTTTCAGGGTTATACTTGCATTTTGTGTTTGTACTAGAACATGTTTACATGCTTTAATGTTAAAAAAAACACTTTATTCATCTCATACTGCCCATGGCTGCTGCACCTGTATTCACCCTCCGTATGAGAAGTTCTGTAGGAGCACCTGTCTCTTTAAGCCCTCCTCCTGAAAAAGCCCAGTCTGCTCTGATTGGCCAGCATGCTTCCTTGAAACTCAGGAGCCTCCACTCTGTATTTCACTAGTTGAAGCTGGAGCTACTGCAACGGAGAAAATCGCAGATTAAGGCTTCTGAACCAAACACTACCCAATCGGACATGTTTCAGCAGTAATGTGACCCAAAATTGGTGAGAATTTAACATCATTGGCAGCCCAGATGACATTGTTTACTGCCGTTAGCCATGTAGCTACTATAGTTAGCAGTGGACACTTAATAGAATATAGCAGCAATTTCTACAGTCAAAATAGAAAATAAAGGCTTTTAAACCAAATTGCTACTACATAAACAGAAAATGTTTCAGGAGTAATGTGACCCGGAATTGGGGAGAATTAAATGACCCTGGCAGCCAAGATGACATATTTTACTGCCGTTAGCATGTAGTTACATGCGATGCGACAATGTTAACACCGCAGTGGCTTAAAAAAACCACTCCAGTCCTGCCTACTTGGAGCAGATGGCCAATCATAGCAGGCCGGCCTAGAGTTGCGTAAGACTTAGCCGAGAGTAGAAAAAACTGTTGAAACCTGAGCGTTCAGAATAGTTGGAAATCTGAACGTTTTAGCTCCCAGGGATTTGTCTAAAATACATTTACCTTTCATTATTTTAATTTAACATGAAAACGCAACATTATAACATTGTAGATATGACAGAAAACACGGAAAAGCATAATATGTCCCCTTTAAAAACAATGAATAGGCAGGCTATATATAAAGAATAATATCAAGGGATGTAGATTTATACTATTTTTATTTAAATGTAGGCTACTTGCTTTAGGCAGAGAGGACAAAAGAGTTAAATTAATGCACATAATTGTGCCGATCTGAATTTAAAATAGGACTATTTTCCATTTGCTGGCCCTGAGGAAATAAAACAATACAAACTACAGTACAAAGAAACTGGCTCATAAAATTATTAAGTGCCGACTTGAATCAAAATAATTGTAAACAAGTGTCTTTCTGCAAATCGCGATGCACATAAGCCTCTGCCTTCCCCAAGGCGACTCGCTGCGCTGTTTTGATGCGGTTCTGCAGGGAGACGCCTCTCTCTGCTGGCACACTTGAGACAGGTTTTATGCAGGCTACCTTGGCCAGTTTAACCCACTCTGGATAGATTTTACCGTAATCCCAGTAAGAACCTCGCAGGCGGTTGAGAAAGTCAAGCTTCTGTAACCGCAGAGAGCTGTCATCACATGGCATCTCGATGTGCGTCTGTGGCATTAACGTTAATGAGAGGGGCTGTAGCTTCTTGGCTTCATTTACATTAGGCTGGCCGCTGCTTGGAGTTATGAAGTAATACACAGTATTTCCCTATTTCGCCAGGGCTTGGGCTTTGACTTATCTACGGTAGTCTTCTGCATTCAATCAGAGCGAGAAAGCGACATGTAGTTTTTTTTCCTTTTATAGCATACGCTACATTCTCCAGTCATTTCTGAATGAAAAAACATGATTGTTCATTGTTTTAATAGAACAAAAGATATGAAAACCACTGTAGCCTATTTTAACACAATTCAAATTGTGCAGAGGGAATTATTTCCACCGGTCATTCTGACGAGACAGTTAGATTTTTTGGTCCTCGTAATTTTTTTTTGGTCAATGAGCGGTAACAACAGAAACTCGGATAATAACACTAGTTTATTAGTCATGTTAGGGCTGACCTAATGTAGCTCCTGTCCCCTGGAAGCAGCTGTGAAGCCAGGGAGGCTGGGTGACTGTCCGAAAGAAGCGCAGCCCATCAAGTGTCAGATCCAATGAAAAAAGATGGGAAACTGCTTTGTAATTAACGTTAAGGATTTAAAATTCACTCGTCACTCATGCTGATTAACATGGCTTACCAGGCGGACTTACTGCTCCACCCGAAAATAAACAGCAAGGCGCAGATTCTAGATACTGTAGTTCTGATAAAATAGAACGATGATTTAATATATGCATACGAAAAACCAATTGCCGGTCATTATAGACTATTTAATCGTCAATCGGCACAAGCCTAGTTTAATCCATAGCAATGCATCATGTTTTATAAGGTAGTCGTATGTTTTGCATTTTCAGATCATAATCTGCAAAGTATCTATAGCAAATACATGTACAATATTGTTTCTCTGAAATATCGGGAAGTAGAAGTATTAAGAGCAGTATAAAATGGATAAATGTCATAAAAGTACAATTACCTTGAAAATTGTGCTTTTCAGTACAGTACTTGAGTAAATGTAAAAGTAAGTCGAAATATTTCACAACTATCATCTTCATCAGCAGCTACTGTGGTTCTACACTACCTCACAGGTTTGTCACCGGAGACGTATTTTATTTCCTGTGTTTCTTCCTCTTCTCTCGGCACTCAGTGGCAGATCAAATAGGAGCTGCTCCCGTCACCTGTCAGAGGAATGTGCAAGCACTCCCATCCATCAGCAGCTCGACTAGAACAGGCATAACTGTGGCTCGCTGTAGGCCCCAAAAGGCCCCCAGGGCAGCAGCACGTTACCTGTTGGATCAGCTAGAGATGCGTGTGTTGACGTGTGTGTGTGTGTGTGTGTGTGTGTGTGTGTGTGTGTGTGTGTGTGTGTGTGTGTGTGTGTGTGTGTGTGTGTGTGGGTGTGGGTGTGTGGGTGTGTGTGTGTGTTTGGTGTGCGAGTATAGATCAACACGCTGGTTTGAACTCACGCATGTTTACGAATCATCGACGCAGCCAGCAGTACCATCACGTGACCCAACATGTCCTGCCGTGCTCAGCGGCCTATGTGATGTCTGCGGTTTAGACAGGGCGTTCCAGCATGTTCACCACCAACCTGGGAGAAAGAGGGGGATTTGGCATGTGTCAACAGGCATACCTGTAACCTGGGAGATGTGCCCCGCAGGCACCTAGTGATTTTCTCATGATTGTTATGGCCAGATGCAGACGACAGGGCTTGCAAAAGTAGACTCCTCAGCAGGACTGAGGTGGCTTAGCATGGCGTCAGACACACACACCACTACATTCCATTGGGATGCTCTTTATGCAAAGGGAGGGGTGTTACACTAAGTGTGTGTGTGTGCGCTTACATGCCTGTTTGTGTGAGTCTATCACAATTACTGTTTGTGTTTGTGGCCACTGAGGGCCACTGTCATGGTAGCGCTAAGGGAACAGAACACAGGTCCAACCCTGAGAACCTGAGGAACCTGAGTAGACGTTAGGGGACTAAGGGCTTAGGCCTGGCCCGACACAAACACTTACCTACTGTGTCTGCTGTCTCCGTCACTGTGTACTGGAAAACAAGAGCTTTGGTGGAGACACTGGATCTGAGGGGTACCCCTGGGCTGCTACCCAGGCCTGAGCTTACAGAGTTACATATCTCATGTTTGTTTTTGGTTTTGGTCATGTTGAAACGATACTGTATCACTCACAATATTCCTCTTGTGTTTTTTCTCCCATGTCATCTTCCAGTCTATTTCTCTGAAATGGTTCCCAACCCCAAGCAGCAACAAGGTGGCCCCTAAATGTGAGGAAAAGGTGTGTGAGAGGGGCATTAATCTCTCTCTCTGTCAGTTTGCAGACAAAAGAAGGGCCTTCTAATACAAGCAAAGCCTCACGTGTGAGTATATGGGGGGTCTTTAAGTGACGACTGGCATTGCATGACAAGCAAAAGCAAATGATTGCCATTAACTGTCATGAGGCACAAGATGAAACTGTTACTCACAACAGATGAAGAGAGTAACTCCTACTGTTGCATTTCTATATACCGCCACACGTAAAGACGTTTTCTGTTTGATCTTAGTTGTCAATGATGCCTTTTGTGAACCAAGGCAACAACAGAGAAGCACTTGCACATTTTCTTTGTATATCATGGGATGCCTGTGCATGTGTGGGCATGTGTACATATTTGTATGTGTAGGTTTACACACTTAACGTACATGTGTATGTGTGTGTAATATCTGTTCAGTTAGCATATGGTAACAGCCCAGTTGCCTCATGGTAGCAGCCATTAGTCTGTAATTGGCCCACTTTCTCTTGTCATTAATTTACATTAGCATTTGCAGTCCTTGCATATTTGCTGCGGCGAAAGCCTAACTGAGGCAAACTGATATGATAATTAAGATAAGCTGGCTAGACCCTGAGGTGAGTCTACATGGTCGAGTTGTGTAATAGTAATAGCAGGGTTCCTCCACGACCAGGAGATAGTGAAGCAGGGGAATCTCTAATTGCCCCAATTATCAAGGGAAACCTGCATTCCAGCAGGTGGTAGATCGAGTACGGATCCTCTGAGTGTTATGACGGTAACCGGGTATTTTGTGGCTCATTAGATTACAGCACTACAAATGACTGGAGCTCATTTTAACCCCGTCTTGTGCATGAGTAAAAAGTTTATTATTATCATTTTAAATAATTTATTTTGATAGAGGAGATGAGTGACAACCTTTTACAAACGAGGATAATCATTAAATGTCAAATTAGGCGACATTGAGTTGGGTGTGACAATTTGTTCTTTCAACTACCCCGTTGTGACCTCTCAGAGAACAGGGTGGCGCGCTAGATTACATTGACACAATATGATGCAATATTCATCTCAGATGAACCCTAACTGGTTTACGAGAGTGAATAGTGCTTTAGACCATGTTCTAATTGGGTACACATAAATTAAATACATGCCGCCAGCATGTTACTGTACGGACTGGTTTTCACATTTTATATGCAAAACAACTTGTGGTTTACGCTGTAGTCATAGAAATGTAGAGATGCCTAATTTGCATATTATTCTCTATCACACGCAAATGCACACACACACACACACACACACACACACACACACACACACACACACACACACACACACACACATATACACACACGGCATGTATCTCCAAGGCAAAGAGGTGCTGGAGCATGGGAAGTGTTGAGGTTAATGTCGTGGCTAAGCCTGGGCCATCTCGTGTCAAGAGGTTTGAATTAGTCACACAGTGAGGTGTACTCTGTGCATAATTTATCAGCTGGCTCCCTTGTATACACAGATGCGTTTACCCCCCCCCCCCCCCCCCCCCCCCCCCCCGCCCCACACACACACACACACACACACACACACACACACAGCTAGGATGTATGCCCTTGGTGTAGCTGACATTTAGAACGAAGCACACATTAATTAAGGAAATGGACTGACACCATACTTAATAGGGATGTCCAGATCCGATCACGTGATCGGAAATCGGGCCCGATCACGTGGTTTCAGACTCAATCGGAATCGGACGTTACCTCCCGATCAGGACTCGGATATATATGTATATATATTCTCATTATTTTTTAACACATCTATAGTTATGCGGTGGCACAGAGTTAGACCCTTTTGACTCCACACAGAAACAGCAACGCGTGCGGCATGACATCACTGGATCTGTTTTTTCGCTCTTCTTTATTCTTTTTTTTAATATATTATAGAAGTATCGGATCGGGACTCTGTATCGGTAGATACTCAAAATCAAATGACTCGGACTCGGACTCAAGGGCAAAAAAACCTGATCGGGACATCCTAATACTTAATACTGATTAATACTCTCCTATAGCCTATTGAATTAAATTCATCATAGTAAATTAGCAGTAGGTGATGCTGCAGTTGATCAGCAGTCAGTCAGACAGAGTTTAAACCTGATATTAATCACTGTCCCTGTGGCAGGCATTAATGGAGGCAGTGGGGAGACACGCTCTCTTGTGTTGAAGAAGTTACAAAGTAGTGTTAGGCTAGAGGTCTTAGAGGAACTAATGGACAGAGGTGTAGGAAGGGGTTTCAGAGTCGTCGTGAATTATTAATTATGATCAGGTTTCCCGTGCTCTTGTATACTTACAAATGCTCTGGCACATGGAGTGCAGCACCCTGGTTCTTCTTGCACAGTGGAAAGAAAACCAACACCTGTAATCCCTACAAGGTATAGAACCGTGGAGGATCATGCTGCTGAGACCCGAGTTTTTGGTGGTTTGTTCCCACACGTGCAAACACACGTGTGGATGTGTGTAGTTCAATGGAGTGGTTATCGCATAAGGCTGTTTCATAAGCACCGATTTAAAAAAATAAATAAAATAAAAAGTATATATATACACACATCTATGTATTACTAGGTATACAGTATTTATTAAATTTGTGTTTTTATTGTTTATAGGATCACTATTAGCCTACAGGGGACAGAAATCTGGGCAGTTACAAAACAGGCACACAAATACAAATACAAAGTTAGATATTTACCATTAGACCATATTTCCTAAATTCTATTTCACTTGCCATTTTGAACACCCTTTGTAATGTAGCTATAGTGAATGTGATTTTCTCTCCAATCTGATGAGGCTCTTTATATAGCAATGACTAAGTTTACATGCACAAAATATTATGCTTTTTTCCCTTATTCCGAAAAAGACAATATTCCTACTAAGCTGTTTACATGGCTAATTAAAAAATGAATATTCCACTTATTCCCGTTTACATGCACCATGCATACTCCAATGAACGGGAGGATATTTTCAAAGTTTTCCAACAAAATAAGCTGTTTAAATGACCGTATCAAATACGGAATTGGAATTGGAAGTGGAATATTAGTGTGCATGTAAACATAGTTAATGTTGACAATTGACCCTAGGCAGAATTGGCAGTAAAATGCTGGTGTTCTTGGCTGGTTTATTTAAAGTTATAATATGTAGACTGTCCTAAAAAAATGTGTAGCCTAATACAAAAAACAATCCCTCTCAATCATCACATGACCCACTAGAAGTGTGTGGTGGTGTCTGTATCTTCAGAGACCTTGCCCTCTGCCTGCATTTTCTTTTTACTTCTTATTGTTGTTAGCTCGGGACGTTTATGGACGTCAGCAAGGCCTTTGGACCTGGTGTAACCCCCAGCCAACAACAGCATGCACGTTGTGCCTGTTCTCATTCCCATTCGCTGCTTTGTCCCTCAGCGTCTCGGTGAGGATGAATCCCTGAATTATCTCATAATCCGACAATGTGGCACCTTCCTGCGGAGGTGTGTGTGTTTATTTGTGCTTTAGACCATAACCGCTGTGAAACAACCAGTAAAGAGTGTTTTATTCCTCTGATTCACTCTATTCATTCACTCTCTAGCTCTCTCTCTCTCTCTCTCTCTCTCTCTCTCTCTCTCTCTCTCTCTCTCTCTCTCTCTCTCTCTCTCTGGCTGTTGAGACAGGGAGGAGGGGCTAACTTTGAATGCTGTGTGTTTACAAACAGTTAGTGTTACTCACTACATATAATGCCTGAGCAAAATTCATATACTTAAATATGCAGTAATTTTATTTATGTTTTGCCCACTTGGGAGCACCACAAACAAGCTGTAAACACAACCTTTTAGGATTGATAAAAAAAAAAAAAAAAAATGTTTAAAATGACCTACTTATATATTGAGCAGATACGGAGCAATTTAGCTCAGTTTTGCACAACTCCTGAGATAAAATCTATGATTGCAAACTAGTTGCTAACTACAGTGGAGGGTTTTTTCTAAAACAGTCATGCTGTGGCCAGAATCAGTAAGAGTAAACCAAAACAATAACGTTACGAGCCGTAAAACAATACAAAAAAACACTATAAAGCTCTGTGGGGAACTGCACAGTCAGGTGATAATTCTCTATTCTCTTTCACTGGCATTTGATCCATTGCATTATATACATTTTGATTATAGCAGCTTTAAGAAAATAGGTTTCTGGGCAAAGTTCAGTTAATGTAATATATATGATATACTATACTATCAAATGCTTTATTTAATAATCCAAAACATCATTCACTTGTATGTGAATGTTAATGTGTTAATGTGTATCGGCATGTTAACATGAACATATGATTGAGTTTCAGACCCCATTCTCAGCTACAGTGGCAAAAGCTGCTGCTTCACTGTCGTCCACTTTGAATTATTCAACCACCTTTTACTTACAGTATCTCCGATCTCCAGGAGGTGTGTAGGGCCCCCTCATCCTGTTTCCTCCCTATCACTAATTACATCTACATTTTGACTGCCCGCCCGTGTTCTCAGGAGAACTACTAATGAAGCGCTCTCTATTAGGATAATAGCAGAAGACGATGAGCTAAGACTCTGGAGACAGAAAGACTTTATTAATGCCTCACAAATGACTCTCAGCTCTAACCAGGTTTACTTGTGTGACCTAAGATGAAGATTATCACCTTAAATTGTTGCATCTTTATTCATTCATCTATTCATTGTGATTTAATAATTGACTACTTTGACAGAACACAGTCATTTGCATTAACATCTTCATTATTATTGACGTTTGACACTTTCCTTTTCACCTGGTATTAAATCCGTTGGCTCTAACTTGGTTTACCTGTCTGACTTATTTCTTTTTGAAGTGACAGCTTAAGTTGATGCATAGTTAGTCAGTGCCATTGTGGTTTAATGATTGACTACTGCGAACACAGTCCTTTGCGTATTCATCTGAAGTTTGATGCTGGCTGGAATACAGTGACCCCATCCCTACCTGGTGTAGTTAAAACTGTCCTGAGGGATCCGACCACAAGTAGACAAGCTAGACAGCAAGTACAGGTGGGACCACATTCGGAGTCGGTCTAGGCCACATACTGTATGACCACATTCTTTTAGTCGTGTGCACGTGAGTGTGTCCTGGGCCACGTTAAGGGCCGCCTAATAAACTACAGAACTATGTACTCATTCAAAGTATTTCTCATGACACAGAAACCACTGAGAGTGAAGTGTGCGTTTTGGATGTTATTATCGTACTATCGGTGATGTGTCTGTGTTTTTGTTCCGATGCTGCCTGCTCTTATATCCCCGGCTGTCTGGAGATCTATGCCCCGTGGATGCCTGAAAAAGGAATGCCGGTACACCGTAACCTTATTTTTTGTTTCATAATATGTCCCAGAATTTAATAAATAAAATGTACACATAGTGGCGTCACGCAGAGAAAAGTTACATTTACGTTACGTTTCTAATGTATGATTTATGTGAAAGTTACAACTGAAATGTATATACACACACACACACTCTCTCACATGCACGCACACACACACACACACACACACACACACACGGAAATGATGTACTTGCTTAATTGCGTATAGAGCGGGGAAGTGAGATCCAATCAAAAGTGGTCACTCAAGACGCATTTGGAGATACATTCTACTGCCAGGTGGGAACACACATACTGGATTTTAATACCAGGTTTCCACCTGGGGTCTTGGTCTTTCTCACATGAAACACACATACAAATTCGCTGCAACACTTTCTGATGCCGGTGCCTGTGATGGTCTTCTTTGTATACAGATCACAGTTGGCACAGAGACATAACCCTCCCTCTATGTACTTAGGAATGAATTTAAAAGCTACAGTATACAGGGAGAAGAGAGCGCTCTACCTCCACCGTCTAGTCTACCTTGCTTTTGTCATTTAAAATAAAATAAAAGAATCTCCTGAAAACCAGGGAAGAAAATCAGAGTAGCTTCAATAGAGAGAATCATAAATCACATTTTTCAGACATTCAAAGTGTCCACTGCAGACTTTTCTGCCTATGTCAAGCACTTGTCCTTGTTAGCTCATGGTGTACGGAGGGAGGGGGACGGGGGTCTTGTCATATTCGCTTAAGGGTGCAATGGAAAATCCCAGGCCATCCTGTCCTATGCATTTCCCTGGCAGTGAGGTCATGTTGTCTAACCACAGGCCTCAGGACTGAAGCCTGGTGACTGAATGACTGAGTGATGTTATTTCACTGGGTGGCAGTGTTGAGCCAGAAAGCTGGAAGAGGGAAGAGATGAGAGGAGCACTGAATTCTGGCTTTATGCACATACAGTACAGTATATCTGTATTAACATGTAAAACACACAACAACCAACAAGCAAGTTATGAAAGCAAGGCTAAAGAGTGTGTTTAGTGCAGGTTTGTGTTATTCCCCGAGTCGGGGACCCCAACCATCACCACCGTCAGTTTCAGGTGTAAAGGCAGTCTCCCCACACACCCCAACCTTTTTCTGACTGAGTGACCCCACTGTTCCCTCGAGGCTCTAAGAGTGACTGAGAGCAGTGTGTTGCTGCTGAATCCAAGGGACTTATCTGTCACCAGCTATAGTCCAAAGGACAAGCCCCTATCTCTTCTTTGTTACAGCAGTGATGGGGGACATGGGGATACTTCCAAGGGAACCTTGTTTCAGTGATCAGATGATTAAGTGACCAGTTCTGGATTCACAAGTGTCGATGGTGGCTGTCAGCGCTTGCTTGATGGGTGGCTGTCCCTCAAAAGGGCCCGTGGATTGATTGTTAGAAATGAAAGACCCTTTATGTTTTTGTATGTATATGTAATGTATAATACTTTTGCATGATTTTAAAAAAAGGTGTTCAATTTATTTGAGATGGACTGTCAATTGCAATTTTGTGAGTGTGACTGTTTAGGGTATTTTTTTTTTTATTTTAATGTTCAAAAAGTATGTTCCACATGTCCATGTCTTCATCGGTCTCAAGTCCTGACCCTTTGCACACTTTTTGTAAACCTCTTTGTCTCAGTGGTTCTGGAGTGGAGACATGCCCAGCTCTCCTTAATGGCTCTTTGTTCAACCTGCAGGCTCACAGGTCAGGGGTCAACTGCACCTGAGGCCGATTCCCACAAACAAAAGCTCTGTTTACTGGCACCAGGCCACCACTTCCCTGTCTCATGCCGGGGGGAACACGCAGACACACAGGACAACATGATAGAGTGGATACAGCAAGATAATATTAAAAGACCTGTCTATTTTAGTCTTTTCGTCCGTATGCCTATGCATTTGTGTGTTTGTTAATATCTTGACATAAAAAAAGCTATTTATTCATGTGTTTTACAAGAAGTATTTGAAGTAATTATAGTAGTTCAGTTCTCTGGGATATTAGGTTTACGAGAAAAACTGATGCTCGAGGTTTTTCCATGTTAGCAACTTGCTCACAGGATAGGTTATTTTTTAAATGAAAAATAAACGTCACTTTTTCTGATATATACAAAAAGAAGCGGACTGTGTGGGCTCAACCAGGGTGGCAGTAAAGAAAGTGAAACCATGTCCAAAACCACACCATAACCTCAACCACCAAAACCAAATTTAATTTAACTCTAACATCAGAGGTCTAAATCAAAACTTAGAAAGGTGGGCTGGCATTTTCAAAGCTAATTTGAAAGCTTTGAAAAAAAAAAAAAATAGCATTAATGTTAACCACAATTTGTAAAATGCAAATGTGGTACACTGAGCACAAACGCGTCTGAGAAATGATCCCAAGCAATCTCATTAACATCAGTGCCTTCCAAACGATAGACAAAGAACGTGTTGCTTCAACAGCAATGGTAAGTATCAATACTTCCCACTGCTTCCAAAACAAACATCATGTAATGCTCTCTAACCCTGAGCATGGAAATCAAGCAGGAAGCAAAGCCTTCTACAATTCCCTGTACTTCCTGCATCAGAGACGGCCATTCCTAGCTTCTCTGGCTCCCAGTCAAGGACAGCAGATGGGACTCTTTAAGCTGCCACACATCCACCCACGGACGTGAGCATAAGGAGGCTGCACTGACCAGATTGAACCCTGAGATGGAATACATGAAGCTGTTGGGTGCTGCATAGGGACTGGGGGGAGGGGTCGTTGGCAGAGAGAGAAAGAGAGGGTTGGGGGGGGGGGGGGTCCCTACCTGTCAGGACATGAGTAGAACAGGTGAACCCCCGTCCCCAAGGCCCTGTCCCCTTTTGCTTCCAACCCCTACACACACACACACACACACACACACACGGGCCAGCCCCCTCCACCTGTCACTCTATCGCCTGGACTGGGAACCAGCAGGGTGCCTCCCTCCATCCATCCCACCCTCTTTCACCCCCTCTTTCCATCCCATTAGCTCGGGCTACTTGTACTTCTTTCTTTCACACCCTTTTAACTTCTCTGCACTAAGCTGTTTTAAGTCATTTTCAAATTAGTTGTGTAAATGTTGATATTCATGATTGTGGCATGTTAAAAAGCTAGACATTTTTATTAGAAAAGCTGGTCACTTTGCCACTTTTTATCAGTCTATTAATTTTGGTTTAATAAAAAGAAGGTAAAAACAATGCTATAGTACGTATATACAGTGTGTGTGTGTGTGTGTGTGTGTATATATATATATATATATATATATATATATATATATATATATGCAGTATATACATACATACATACATACACACATGTCTGGCTCAAGGAATTCTTAAAATTTTTTGTAAAAAGTGGCGTCTGCTCATTAGTTATTAAGTATTACATTCTGCTTTTGCAGCAGCAACAGTGGTTTGTTTGAAGCAAATGGGAGAATTGGGTAGTTGGCGTGAGCAGCGACATCTAAAAGAAACACAAACGACATTAACCGAAATCCACACAAAAACACACCACAGTTCTGCCCGCACTCTTTGATTTGCTAGTGATCTCTGGGGTACTGCAGCACAGAAACACCACAAACAGCATCAAATATGGGACTAAAATGTGGCATTGATTAATTATTGAAGATTTTTTGCCATAATAGTCAATGCAAAGGCTTGTGCACCTCTGAGAATATTTGATCGAAACAAAGCTCCACATGCCAACGCCGTGGTTGGTCGGTCCACCACTCTGATCTAGACTGACTATTATATATTACTACTACTATATAAAAGAGCTCAGTAATGAAATTATTAAAATCACATTTTAGTTGCTTTTTGTAAATATACATAAATGTAGGCCCCTGAATTTAATCAAATTGAAATTGTATCGTGACAGACTTTGTGATATAAGTAAATATTGTATCATTGTCCTAAGAATCAATATAATATCGTAATGTGATAAAACGTGATTTAAACCCATACTTTCTATGTAGTGCCAACATCAGGTCAATATTTCAATTTCAAAACCCTTGCAAAACTAATGACATTCTCGTCAGCCTTAGCTGTACATGTGTTTATGTTAATTAGCAAATGTTAGCATGTAGCATGCTAAATTAAGATGTTGACCATGGTCAACATTTCTGCTTAACATCGGTATGTTAGCATGCTTAAGTAAGAATTTAGCTCAAAGCACCACTGTGCCTAGAAGTACAGCCTCACAGAGCCGCTAGCATGGCTGCAGACTCTTTAGCTGATCAAACTTGATTCAGAGATGGGACTGTTATTGTTAGATCCCGAGTGTTTTGATCTGAAAACTATCTGCCTAATAGCAATTCCATTGTAATTATCGCAAGTATAAACAGTATTACTTTTAACCACAGTGACAAAAACACAAAGTAGTCCTGCTATGCTTTTGTTATATTCAAAGACATTGAAGTTACATCTTCCTCCCTTAACAAAAAAAAAAAGTACTGATCACTTCCAGTTAACAACCCCATGAAGAAGCCAACAATACCGTATACAGGGCAGCTCAAGGTGTGAATTTGTGTAACCATGTCAATGTGTAGCAATTAGGAGAGAGCATACTTGGTTTAGTTTCACTAAATACATACTGGTTAAGATAATAAATTATGTTTTGCTCTATAGACGACAAGCAGTGCATGAGTCACCCTGCTCAGCACGGTCTGACTCACCTGACTCACCTCAACTGAGCCAAGGCGCAGACAGCTGCTCAAACCTGTTGTGATGAGTAGAGAGACAGAAACGGTTAGCTGCAAATATGCAAATAAAGTATGCAGAATCTGAGTGTCTTATCCCAGGAACATCAGAAGGATACTGTCTTTGCATTTATTTGACATGGTGGCTGAAAAGCTTTTGTGGGAACTGCAGTGTTCATGCATATAAACATTATGAGAATGCCTGTGTGTCCTGAGCAGCTACCTGAGGGGCTTGCTGTTTTCAGGCTGTTTTACACGGCCTTTAAAAGTCCTTGTGGGATTAAAAGAGGTTAGACGCACACAACACACTGCTATTTCCCTTAGGCGGGAGAGGAACCTTTCCACTCTCTGCTCACAATCCACAATAGTCACGCAAGCCCCGTCAGAGATAGGTGCATACGCACACAGTCACAGGAAAACACACAGACGAAAAACAAAACAAAAATGAGTCAGAGGAGCAACTTAGGACAAACGATTCACATGTTGTGTAAAGTTGTGTTTGCGGTTTATGTACGCAATATATGCATGTGTCGCTGTTGTTTTAGGCTCAGAGAACCTGTGAAAGGTTTGTGGCGTTAATAGGGAAGTTTGTATTTGCATTACAGAATTATACTATGAGGTATTGGCACAATGGTCAGTTGACAAGGCAACTGGAAATACACAAAGGCAAAACAACAGCAAAGTAAAAATGGCTATTCAATTCTGTGATTCTACTTTGGTTATTTAATGGTGTGTGTGTGTGTGTGTGTGTGTGTGTGTGTGTGTGTGTGTGTGTGTGTGTGTGTGTGTGTGTGTGTGTGTGTGTGTGTGTGTGTGTGAGCTTGCTGCATAGTTTTTGTCAGTGAATGTGAGTGTGTGTGTGTGTGTGTGACGGAAAACGCGAGGAGGGCCTATTGAAGCAGGATGCATGCTTTGGAACAGGCTGCAGGGCATCGCTGAATGACTGATTGGAGAGACCTTTAAAACAAAGCTCCTGAATGAACACACACACACACACACACACACACACACACACACACACACACACACACACACACTAGGGGTGTGAATCTTCACTAGTCTCACGATTCGATTCAATTACGATTATCCTGTCAACAATTCGATATCACGATGCATCACGTCCTCTCTATTATTATATATTAATACACATGGTTTTCATTGACAAATTCAAGCAGTCAGATATATATGAACTCCCCTTTTTATTGTATCTGCTGTTAAAAAAGAATCTTCCTGTAATGAGTTTGAACAAAGCAGGCAACGGACAAAAGGCAAAACTAAGATAAGGCAATAATTGATTATGGTCTGTCACTGCATCGATGCAGACACACACACACACACACACACACACACACACACACACACACACACACACACACACACACACACACACACACACACACACACACACACACACACACACACAATCCAAGGCAAAATCTCCACAAATCCTTCCTCTGTCTGTCTCCTCACCTTGTAATGACAACTTTTTTTCACAGCAGTTCATGACACACGCAATTGACTATAGCAACTATAATTCATACCGATCACTCTGGGACAAAAGCTTTCATGCTTTGTCTTTAATCGCTGCATCCGCCCACTGGCACACAGCAACGAATCAAGTGGCAACTGCCACAGCAGGCCAAGGGGGCTTTTCAACCTGTCAAGTCATGGGCTGTTGTCTGTGTGTGTGTTTTCTGCATGCACAGTGCTATAGAGTGGGGGGTGGAGAAGGTCAGGCACTGTCTTATTTAAGTCCAAATGTCCTTGGTTGCAGATCTTAATTTCAGTTGCCAGGTGTGGGGTTTAGACCCTCTGAATTCCAGAGCTGTATAAATGCTCTCAGATGCTCGGGGGGGTTAAAATGTGCAGGGGCTAGGTGTATTGCATGGGGTCTTGTACCTAGGGGGGTGTGCGTTTGTCGAGAGAGAAAGAGGCAGAGGAATGACCTCAAGCAGTCTGTACGTGAGAGAACTTCTGAATCTCTCCTCATGTGATGATCAGTGGCATAGAGGGTTGGAGACTTTTGTAGCACTGGCAGGGATTTTGAATTAGAATGGCCACAAAATGTCACCGCCATTCAAACCACATGGTGTGGTAGATGCACATTAGAGCCTCATAAGTCTTGAGCATGGCAGCTTTACTGTAACTCTGTGTGGGACTTCCAGGAACAGCAAGCACAATGTGTCCAATGCTTTTCCATGTCAGAAGACAATTAGGCAGCTCTAAACTTAAGTATATTTGTTCACAATGGTCCGAACATTCACGGCATTATAATTGAAAAGCACCAGAGGGAGCGTGATTTTACTCTTCTGCCTTTCTCCGTTTAGAAAATCCGAAATGGCTGCCGGGCTCAGCACTGCAACGCAGAGCTGCTTAGTTCATATACAGTGAACAGGAAGTGATTAACAGTAAAAGATCAAAGGGGGTGGACAGGATAAACATTCTTCCCCGGGACCCTACTCCTGCGGGCTATGCTGCACCACTTCCTCTTTTTACAGACTGACTGCTGCCTCTGCCGCCGCAGCACAGCGCACACATTGTCACCACATGAGGCACTGACTCACAATTCTGACTCACTGTGTGTGACAGACAGAGATAGAGAGATAGATAGGGAGAAAGGGGGGGAGGCAATGTGTTTATGTGTTGTGGGGGTGCGTGTCCGACTCTTGAGAACTGAGGCAACATTCAAGCTGCACTTAAAGATTGAAAATGATTATGTTGTTCAGAAGAACCGACCAGTTGGGAGGCTCAGCTTATGCTAATTTCCCACATGATGCTCTCACTGGTGTACAGCTGTTGCGCTAAAGGACTGCCATTTGGGAGTTGATTATGTGACCCGACCAGCTGCAGGTGTTACGGAAGAGAGTAAAGGCAGGAAGGCAAGGAAACCCTCTCTGATGTCAGCAGCACTGGATATACAATGCAAATGTGAACCAAAGCTGTTACTATGCAGAGCCTTTTTTGCTGCATATGAGGGTTGAGGATGAGCCAGAGGTTATTAATTGTGTGTGTGTGTGTGTGTGTGTGTGTTTGTGTCATACACATGCCACAATAAAAAAACATAACCACTAAAGAAACACAATTAAATACCAGACCTCATACCAAATTGGCATACAACCTTTTTTAACATTGCTTAATAGTGGCACTAGTTCAACCCGCATACCTGCATAAATCTTCCTACTGTTTATTTTTACGCATCTTTTTATTTGCAAAAAAAACAGCAGTGTTTACAAACATTTGACAACAATTTTCTTTTGTTCCCCCCACCCCCCACATATTGTCTATGCAAATAATAAATATACAGAGAAAAAAAGAAATATCCATAGCCTAAATATATACAGTGAGTGGTACCAAGTAAGTAATAAAATAAATACATACAAATAAAATAAAAAAGTAACAAAAAATAAAACATATGCATATATACATACATATTTAGAGGTACAAATAAATGAAGTCTATGGATGTACAAATATATAGGCTAATTTACCATCAGCTCTTATGAATCATCCTTGAGGACCTTAAAGTGTAACTTTCACCAAAATGCAACCTAGGGTCTTTTTGTGAATATACCCGAATCAAACTTTCATTTAAAAGCATAATTAGGACAGAAACGCCACTTTTAAGAGTTACCGTATTTTCGTTTTTCTGTCAAATGGCCTTCTGAATGGGAGTGCTAGGGGCACTGCTATGATAGCATCAAAATCACTATTTTTAAAACGCAAAGAAGGATCAATACAACATGAAACTTTGCTCGTAGCATCACCAGGGGCTCTACACATGAACTCTAGCATTGAGAACATTGTTTATGTACACACAGTTTACTAAAAAGAAAGGTTTAGCGGTTGTTATTTATGCTATCTGCCATTTTGTCAGTTAAAAATAGTCTCCGAATGCGAGTGAACGGACTCCATAGGAGGAAATGTCAATCTTATATGAGTCTCCTTTTTCAACTACAAGGTCAAAATAGTTTTTCACTAACGACAAAACAATAAATTATCTGTGCATTTATATGGAACTAAGCTTAAGGAGCTTTCCTTCTTTACTCTCCTCCCTCGACTATTTTTGAATTGCGAGATGAACGGCGACCGGAAAAACAACAGCTACAGTGAGTTGTTCAAAACCTTTCTTTTTAGTAAACTGCGTGTACACAAACAATGTTGACAATGCTGGAGTTCATGTATAGAGCCCCTGGTGATACTTAGAGCAAAGTTTCATGTTGTATTGATCCTTCTTAGTGTTTTAAAAATAGTGATTTTGATGCTATCATAGCAGTGCCCCTAGCACTCCCATTCAAAAGACCATTTGACAAAAAAATGAAAATACGGTAAATCTTAAAAGTGATGATTCTGTCCTAATTATGCTTTTAAACGAACGTTTGACTCGGGTATATTCACAAAAAGACCCTAGGTTGCATTTTGGTGAGAGTTACGCTTTAACCTCATATTAAAAGGGATATGATACCTTGGATGCTGTCACTCAGTGTCAGTGTTGCACAATACACACAACATAATATGACTGCTCCTCTTATGAATCCAGTTTTAACCTTTTGATATTAAATTTGTTTACATCAATATCAAGGCATTCTTTGTTATATTTGGGACTATCTTACTACCCCCCCCCCCCCCCCCCCCCCCCCACACACACACACACACACACACACACACACCAACCTGAGGTGAAACATAACCTCCTTTTGGGCTCAATGGATGGCAGATCACAGGCCCTTAAGATCTAAAAGAGACAATTATCTTCAATTGAAGGCTGACAGGGAGAACAAACGCTTCATAAGTGGTGCAGGGGTCTTTCTTCTCCTGAGGGTGGGGGGTTAATCCATTGACAGGGGGCCGTAGGAATGACCAGGTCACCCTGTCCCTGTAGCCAGGTGAAGGACCCCACAACCCGTTCTCTTAATAACAGGACGATGGCTGAGTGATCATAGGTCTGTGCATGTATATGTGAAAAAAGGCATTCCATTACTTGAGGTCCAGCTTGCCCTGCAGTGTGGCCCAGAACTAGACACTAAAAATACAGTGTTTGACCTTGTTGATGCTTTGAAGCACTAGTCTCAGGGACAATGTCTTTGTGTTGGGTTCGATGATGGCTCCAGCAGCCTTTGCTGTGGTAGGCACCAAGTGCAGAGCCAAAATGTGGGTTTAAAAATAGCGAGGCCTCTGGATGTGTGGCTCGCTCTTGCTGTTTCTCTTGGCAGATTGAGGCCAGAACATATTGTCCATAATCCACTTCATATGCAAAGCTACATGATATGATTTAATGTCTGGTTACAGCCTGCCAGTTATTCTCATAGTCAAATCTGAGAACACACTTGTTGATAGAGTGATATTGACATAAGGAAATCAAATGTTACGCTGCTGTCCCTGAAGTAACGAACAAGACATTTTCCTCCACATCTCTGCCAGAGCTTAGCGTTTCATTCACATATTGGTTACAAATGAGCCTCATTTGGAATGATAACCAGAGAAATTCACATATGGCTTCTAGTGAAAGACCCACATTTGGCCTCTCTGCCTGCCATTAAAAAACATTTAATCTGATAGAATCATTTGTCTTTGCGTCCGAGACCAGGCAAGTCCAAGGGCAGCTTCCAGCATGTAATTGGTCGAGAGGATCATTGACATCACAAGAGGTGAAAGGTCAGTCTGGGACAACCTTGCAGGTTCTTTGGTGCCAAGTTCTGTTTGAGAGTTGCCAGGTGTGAAAAGCTTTTCTTGTTGTTCTTGCGTTGATGTGAACATCTGTGCCGGTCTACTAGCCAGTGCAGAGAAACAATTTCATGCTGAAGCTGAGGACATCATTTAGAGAAAACACACTTATGGGTGGGGAGGGGAAATGGGAATTAAACATTCCTGTTCTTCAAGATTTTTGCAACATACTATTTGAAACATTTCTGACATGATCCAATATTCCTTCAAGGGAAACATCTAAAATGCTTAAAGAAAACTTTTTAGAAGCAGCTTG
Organism: Zingel zingel; assembly: GCA_023566125.1. Taxonomy (NCBI): domain Eukaryota; kingdom Metazoa; phylum Chordata; class Actinopteri; order Perciformes; family Percidae; genus Zingel; species Zingel zingel. The sequence continues at coordinate 23,181,023 of CM042334.1, forward strand.
TTATGTTGGTGTGGAGTTAGACAGAAGTGAGCCTGCTCCTCATCTCTGCTTGAGGCTCAAGGCTACATAAGCCGCTATAGCACCTCTGAGTGAACGGTCAACTTTCAAATTGCATTGTGGGTAACAATAATACTTATATAAAAAAGACTATCTCTGGTGGCCTGCATCAATTTTGATACTAGCCAATGCTAAATCGGTGGAGTACTCTTTTTTTTGTTTTTTTAAAGATGAACTGTGCTGTACGCATGTCCTAGCCATAGACTAGGATTCTAGTATAAGAATGGACCAACAGATCCAACAGATCCCGTTGCTCTGGACGGAGACCAGTGAAGGCCCTAAGAAGCAGTTTTCCGGTGCTGGCTGAGCGTTACTGCGCAGCCTCCAACTGAGAGAGACGACGTAAATGTGACGTGAGCAACCTGTCTGAAAGTTGTAAGTCTTCTGGTAGCTGTGCCAAGAGGAATCTCAATCATTCCCAATCTTGCAGAGACGGAGAGCGTATGTATATGTAAGGAGATAACATGGATACGTGCTAATTATTGCTAACTAAAATGCTAGTTAACATTAGTAATTAAACTTAAACAGCTAATGTAAGTCAAAACTGCCTGCGAGCTTCTCCTGTACTATACGGTAATTCCTCTACTATGTGACAGTAAGTCTCGTGGTTATGACACAATCGTTAGCCTATTTTTACAAAAACGTCTGCTACGGAGCCATAACGTGAGGTACAAGGTAATGGAGCCTTTTATACATTGTTGTTTCTTTAGAAATAAACAATGGACAAATAGTCTTTAAACGCTTCAGATGTAAAGTTATTCGCGGTCAAAGTGACGTCAAAATGAATGGCAGTCAATGGAATGCTAACGTCGGGTGATCGCTTTGTAGCATCAAAATGGCGCCATAGGAGATTCGCGGTCCGAGGGGAAGCTTACCCCCTTGGTCCCAGCTAGTTAAGTATTTAATAACGTGTACATCTGTTGCTAGGAAATATCTGTGGTCAACTATGTAAACAGGAAGTCACTGTAGCATCAGGAGCTGTAACATAGCTTCCTAAAGTAATCGGGACAAACAATATATTAACCGTAACAGAAATGAGTGGGAAATATAGGATAACGCAAACCTAATGGACGTTATTTGGTCAATGCTAATGTTACTAGCATGATGTTTTATAATTGAGGTATAGTGTGTTTAAAAAACAAATTGTAAAATCTTTCTAATTCATTTATTTTATTTGTTATTGAACAGCATTTTGATCAAGTGTCAGGTCAGATGTGTCAACAAATGACTGCTTTTCCTTTTCGAAAGGGATCACAAATTAACAAACTAACATTAGTTTAGGTTCAGTTAGCAACAGTTACAACTGAGGGGTGTACTACGAAGCTAGTTTAACACAGCCAGGCTTTCTTTGCGTTATAGCTGGCTCGACGAAACTTAAAACCCCAATCAGAGATAACGGGTACCACGGCGGTAGATATCAACTATCTCTGGAAACCCAGGTTTTCTTCCTCAGGCTCTGTACGCGTTCCCATAAAAGGGGCACGTAGTGTCATTTTACTTCATACCGCACAAAAGGGACCAATCGTGTGCCGACTACGTCAGCCAAGAAGAACAGATTGTTATAATACCTTTGACGAACCTGAAAAATAAATTTAAAAAAAATTACAGCAAAAGCAACACTGTTGCAAATAAGGCAAGAGAGGAATGCTGGCAGAAAATTGCTATCCATGTAAATTCATAAGTAAATATATTTATTTTACCACTTGATGCACTCTTAATTTCTACTATTTATTTGTAACATGATAACTCATTCTACAGCTCTTAAACTTTAAACTTAATCCAGTAGATTTAAACGTTATACTGAAGAATTTCATTAAGGACTGACACTGTCCCATAATGCAGGATATATGGAAGTATTCTTCCATAGTGGCAGTACTCTTGCTCGGATTTTCTGCATCACCAACTGAATGCAAAAAAAAGGCAATGCATACAGTTTGCGCTACTGTAATTGCACTGCTTTATTTGGTGGCATTACTAATCTAACATTACGGCTTAACAAGTTTGCATATATAACCTATTACCTCAGCTTAGAATCTATATCGCTTATAGAGAATATCGTCACGTCTATTCTGTCTCTAAACACCCTCCCTCCCAAGAGAACCCTTATACAATTCTGTCACCTTGGTCAAGGCTTTTTATAGCCAATTTAAATCCGAAACTCTGAACTCCACCTCCTCCGGAGCAGGTTAGGTGTGCAGCAAAAGGTACCATGACGATCTAGCCAGGTTAAAAGAGAGCTATCTCTGTGACATTGAAAACTTTGGCTTTAGGCTCAACATACCTCGCTAAGATGTTAATCTCACTTTGTAGTAAACCCTGCTGGCAGCTACTGGGTGTACATATTAAGTAATTAATCTCTGTGTGAAAACTAGTTTGTGTGGTTTTAATGTAGTGATACATGAAGTTCCACAAAGTAAACACTTGTGTTACAACTAGGCTACGTTTGTTCTTGCAAACAGATGGTGCAACAAACACAGCAAGCGTTTTCACTCCTTATGATATAAATAGACAGTATTTACTTACACATCTAGTTTACCCTACAATGGCCTACCTCTGTGCCTGACCCTTAACATAAACACAACATGGCTCCTTTCCCCAGTGGCCCAGAGGGGTGCAGGTGGTCCACATGGACACCTCCTATATATCTCTGACCTGGGTTCGAAGGTCAGACCCCTCAAATGATGCCCTTCCTTGCCGACCATAATTGCCCTGTTTATTTTTAGTCCACACTGGGCCGTGTTGGGCTATTAAAAGAAACGTGAACATGAGGCCGTCTGCTAATTACTGTTGGGCCAGCAGACCCTCACTTTCCCTGATTGCTACCATATGCTAACCCACTCAGAGAGGAGAGTCTCATCTGTCACCTTCACTGTCTCTCAGTGGTTTTGCTGTTGGGCTGCAGGATGGACACTGTCCTCCCCTGAAAAACGCCACCATAAGTCGTTTGTTTAAGCAGAAATTACGACGCATATTTATGTTTTGTAGAGGCAGCGCCCTCTATTGGCCATAGTTAGTGCCAAATTCCGCATAGAGATGTAGGTTGAGGTGATGTATGGGTCAAATAAAACACAGGACTTTACCCAGGACATCAGGGTTTGTGTCCCACTTAAACGTAACTTTACAGAACAAATGGAACAAACGGAACTATGTCACGCTCTGTGTCTCTTGCGTAACTGTAAGTGAAGTAACATAACAAATGTACTGATTTGAACCTAAACCACGATATTATTTGCCTACACGTGTTATCCTCCTTCTATAGTTTGCACCCAGGAGGCTGAAACAGGGCAAGTTTTAAACGTGCTTTTAGCCTCTTAACATGTTCGAAATGTCATTAAGTGCCTACCCATGGGAAGTAATTCCTTCCGAGTGAACACAGTGAATCTGACTGCAGTAGATGTGAAAGAAATGCAAAAGTTCCGGTGTTCACCGTCTACAAACTACAACACCAAAAAGAGATAGAACAAAAATATTTATTAATTTAATGATTAAATAAGGTAGTGTCTCCAAACTTACCTCAATTATAACGTGTCTCCTGCTAGTTGTATTACAGCACTTACTTTTAAAAAATAAGCATATGCCTATTTTTGAAAATATTTTTGTATCTCTTTTCGGTGTTGTAGTTTGTAGACAGTCCCAAAGCACTCGTCTTGCCGTCTCAACACCAGAACTAAACAGAGCTGAATTAGCACAACTTGTATGCATTTCGTTCACATCTACTGCAGTCAGATTCACTGTGTTCACTCGGAAGGAATCACTTCATATGTGTAGGCACTTGTAATAACATTTCGAGCATGTTAAGAGGCTAAAAGCACGTTTAAAACTTGCCCTGTTTCAGCCTCCTGGGTGCAAACTGTAGCAGGAGGATAACACAGTGTAGGCAGGACCGATTGTTTTCTTTTTTCTCCCTACTGACAGCACTCCAAATTTACAAACAACAGCGCTACGTGTTGAAATCGACAGGAATTCTCCTTTTAATGAAATACTCCTCTGGGTTGTATAGGAGACCTATATCGTCATATGGCTTGGAGGACTTGTTGTGGAAAAATGTTGATAGAAATGTTAATAGATAATTGGTTTTAATATAGGCATGAAAGCCACGATCTGCAGGATGGATTTGTCTGTAATGGAAGTGAATCTGATTTTTTTTATCACTTCGCTTCACTTCATGTAATGTGTCACACACTGTTCTGAAATTCCCCCAAAGGCACATCAAAGTTGTTCACAAATAGTCATTTCACAGGATACACACGACTATCAACAGATAGTTATCACAGAGCCACTGCTGGCAAGTATCAGTAAATCAGGTTCGAGCATTTAAGGAAGCAGTAAGTAATTGGGTCGATTTAGACCTATTTGTGGTCAGAGGGAGGTTGAAATAAAGCAGCAGAGGCAGGCATCTTACTGATGTTGTGAAGTTTACAAAGGTTTGACTGCAGTAGGAAGCTGGTTGTGTGGATAGCAGATGGGCCAGAACACAGAGAGTACATGCTTCTGTTTAGTCTTAGAGACTGTTAGAGGTGCTGTAGACATTTGATATGACGATTAGAGATCTGTTATTGAACTGAAAATAGTAGACTGAGATGTATTAACTAAATCCTCAATTTCTGAATAGGAAACCAGGATTATTTATTTAAATCAGAAATTAAATTAATATGGGTACTCATTTGCATTTCTTATAACACTGTAGAGATATTGGATGTTGAATTGGCATGGGTGACAACACTTATTTGTAATTTTCCCAATGTTTAATGCGTTGATAGATGTCCTTAACTTCCTAGAAATCCTATTCTACAGGTACATCAACATAGCTCTTTCATTTCAACATTTTCTGATTTGTAGCCACTTGTTTTCTGGTGATCTCTTGTCCCTCAATACCAGCTTATGTTGCTGGTAACACGTGTGTCAGCGGTGAAGCCGGAGCTACCATGAAGGTGTCTGGATAATGTCAGACAGGGCAGGCCCACCCGTCTCGCTCTGCCCTGATGGATTGGGTTTCCGCCGCACCTAGATGCACACAAACCTGCAACTACCTGCAGAAATAAATAATTGCGTGGCGGGAAAATAGATGCAGGAGAGAAATGCATTATACTACCTAGACCTGTTAGGCGGCTATAATGTGATGTTATGTTTCCTGAGCGAATAAATAACTCTGGAAATGTCAAAGTGAACCCAAAGACAGATCTGTGCATGGTCAATTACCAAACGAAAAGCCTTAACGTGAGGATGACTTAGATCTGGCATTGATAAGGAATATTGACTATGACTTTATTAATTTTTTTAATTTTTTAATTAATTTGCACTGTGGAAATGCTAATTAGTTTGACCAGTAATTATAGTATAATTATTTGTTGTTTGAAAATGTTAAAAACTATATTGGGCTGTTGAACCTGATACTAATCTGTTTTGTTGGTCCTGAAATCTAAATCCTTGGCTGCGGTGTAGTAACACATAGGATGTGAATACTTGGATTAACACTGTTATATGATACATGATTCATTAGACAAATTATAAATAAAAATACGCTAATGTGAGTAAGGAACACTAACATATTCTTCTACAGAGCAAAATGACTTGTTAGTTGTAACAAAAAAGGTTAAAAAAAAGGATGTATAAATTATTTGACTAAATAATAATTTTCCCCATACACACCTCCACCACATACAGACCAAAGTAGTACTTGAAAATCAGAGACGCTGTGTAGAGTTTAACCAGTAAACAGCACTAATATACAAAGTTGGTAAATGTCATTCGGTTCATCTCAGTTACTTAAGTGGATAAAAACTTGTGGAATTGCCAATAGGCTTTAACGTGCCAAACACGTGTTTCTGAATATTTGCAGTTACATATACATGTCTTTTGTTGTCAAACTTTGCTCATAATTACCTGTTTCCTAAATGTATTTAAAGTGGCTGCTTGATAGGAAGCTAGTTATTACCCTTTTTACACCTTTGTTAATCCCCAGGCACTGTCACCACCCAACTGCCTGGTTCTGTTTCCCTTTATTTAATACATCTTCCCTTTTCATACATGTACATGTAAATACTATTTTACATTACATTATAATAATGTAATAATTTAATGTACTATTTTAGAGAAAGAGGATCTGTACATGTATATGTTTGTCGCACTGACTCTAGAAAAACCTACATTCAGACCAAGCTGCGCCAATTAGATATAATAGGACACGAGAAAAATGTCATATAAAGAAACTAAAGAGCAACAATTTTGGCGCTTACCCACTGCTAGTACCAGCTCTACTCGGCTTGGCCGCAGTGCCCCGTCCTCCTTTTTCCATTGCAGATTTAGTACCACCTCATAGGTCGCCATAGCGACGCCGCAGTGTATGACACAAACACACACACACACACACACACACACACACACACACAGAAAGTCAAAGGTGTGTTGTTTTTTATTCTCGGCATGTGGCTGTTGCTACAGCCAGAAGACACATTTTATTTCAAAAGAAGCTGGAGGCAGCAAAAAAAAAAACTATTTAAAAATGGCTGGTTTGTTCAGGACACCCCCGTCTGTCGCTGATATGATGACGTAGTGATTAGTGACGATTCTCTCCGACCAATCAGCAGCCTGTAGGTTTTTACGTCACCTTTTATTATCGCCTCAGCTCGCTTGGAACCTTGACGGAGGCGATACTCATAGCGTTTTCCATTACATGGTACCTGCTCGACTCGCCTCGATTCTACTCGCGTTTTTTGGTTTTCTATTATGAAAAAAAAGTCCCTGGTACCTGCCAACAGGTACTTTTTTTAGTATCGCCTCCGTCGAGGTTCCAAGCGAGCTGAGGCGATACCAAAAGGTGACGTGAAAACCTGCAGACTACTGATTGGTCGGAGAGAATCGTCACTAATCACTGCAACAGCCACATGGCGAAAATCAAAAACAACACACCTTCGACGTTCTTTTGTGTCGCGTTAGGTCACGGCAGTCTCCTGCGGCGACGCTATGACGACCAGCCACGATCGCCTCACGCATGAGGTGGTACTAAATCTGCAATGGAAAAAGGAGGATGGGGCAGCCGAGCTGGGTAGAGCTGGTACTAGCAGTGGGTAAGCCCCATGAAAAAAGTACCTGTTGGCAGGTACTAGGGACTTCTTTTCATAATGGAAAACCAAAAAAGGCGAGTAGAGGCGAGTCGAGCAGGTACCATGTAATGGAAAAACGCCATTAGATAACCTGGAGACTGATTGTGTTGTGGCAGCATCTGGTAACACTTTATAATAATGGCTGCCAACCCATGTTATCAGGGCCGTGCAATGTGGATTACTCTTTTATCTTAGCGTTGGAATTTCAAACTTTGTGCTTTGTGAAAGCCTTAATTGTGGAAAGTTTTTCCTTTTTGGTTTGGTCTGCCGGGGTAACACCCAGCTGTTACAGAGATGTTAATATGTACAGTGTGCCAGGAGCTTTTCTCTTGCCAATATTGCTGTTGTTTGTCTTTTCACCCCTGTGAAACATGGTGTGACTTTTCATGGTTGAGGTAATCCTTTTAATGTGCTGTGCAAATGTACAGTAGATTTCATTACACCACACCACTTTTTGCTATTCGTGCTTACACATTTTGTTTTGGCACAAGTCACTCCTCTGGACATACATTTGTTAATGTTAAGTTTACAAACAGCAAAAATAAGTTTTGTAATTTATTGTCACAAGGAATAAACGTCTTGGTAATACCTTTTGTGAACAATTTTAAGCACTTATAAAAGTACATATCTTATGACAAAGCATTAAATGTACAAAAACAAGAATCTACAGCCTTGCTAGCAGCTCTGTGAGTTTGTACCTTGGTACAGCCGTGCTATTAGCTAACTGCTAATGCTAACATGCTCACTTTGACAGTGCCAATATGCTAATGTGTAGCAGGTAAAATGTTTACCATTTTCACCATCTTAGTTTAGCATGTTAGCATGATAACATTTGCTAACTAGCACAAAACACAAGGAACAGCCGAAGCAGATGGGAATGCCATTAGTTTTGCAAGTATTATGGTCATAAAGCAAAGTATTGGACAAACTGAAATTTTGACGTGATAATGCCGCTAGATGAAAAGTCAGAGGATCACAAAAGTCAGTAGGATTCATCCTAGGTGACCATGAATGTGTGTGCAAACTCCCATGGCAATCCATCATGTAGTTGTTGAGGTATTTCAGTCTGAATCAAAGGGGTGGACGATTGATCAACAGCCATCTCTGGAGCCACGTCGCTAAAAAAATAAAATAAATAAACGTTTATGCGTATAATAACATAATACAAAAAGTGCTGATCATATGTTATTTTTATGTGTTCATTTTCATATACAGCATAGAGACTCTAGAGGCTGTGCTAATGCTGTCATGCTCCCTGTGTAACCAGTGGGAGATCCTGGGCCACTGTTGCCACCCAGACAGCTGTTGTAGAGCATCAGGCCACCCGATGAGCACCTCAGCATGATGAACACACCTGATGGCGTTCCCTGCGGCTCTGTTCTCTCGGGAGCCTGGCAGACGGCTGGAACGTCGGTTTCGGGCAACGCTCCAAGAACAACAAGGAAGTCAACTGAAACCAAGTTTGAAAGCGAAGCTCATAAAATCACCAATCACACTTTTATGTTTGCTAACAGTCTGCTGCCACTGAGGAGGAGCCCCTTTAATGAGGCTGCGCTCAGCTATTCCTAATGGAAGGATCAGTAATAGAAAACTGCTGTGCATTGGTTTCACATTTTTGAATAATAGCCAAACCGGTGAAGCATAAAAACCTACAAGGTTGTTGCAATACGGCATGAAATTCAAGAACTGAGTGTTCCAAACCCAATGCCTGGTCCTCCTCCAAAGAACTGGAATCCTCTCCAACTGCATCAACAGCTAGCTTCATGGGACACTCCCAGTTCCTCTACCACCTCCTAATCTTCCTGAGAAACCAAGGTGGGACTCTTGAGTGAAAAGGTCACTGTCCCCCAGCATTCCTGGCTTGGCAGGGGGGCAAGGGTTGGGTTAAAATGGAGGGTGAGCAGGGGCATTGTATGTCCAGGGGAGTTTTTTTTTTTTTTTTTAACTTAGTCGGGTTGGGCCCTTTGGCTTTTGTTGACGTTTTTTGTTGTCATTGTTGGTCAGACTTAATACAGCATTCCTCCTGGCTCTGCAGTGAGTATATACTGGAGAAGGTAGCAGTGAGGGGGAAAGACGACAAAACAGAAAGGTTTTTACATCTTATGGGACACAATAGAAGGTGACCCCCCTGAGCCATTTCGGGACCTCATGGCCTTCAGGGCCTTGAGCAGGAAACTGCATGACAATGACAATAAATACTAAATAGGCAGCTAAAACGTGAGCGACCTGAGGAAAGTCACCTGAGGAAAGATTTAAATAAATACCTATATACAGTATTTATTTACCTCTGAAATAAACTATAGATTGTTTTTAAAGCAAAGAAATATGGGATTACACATTAATGACTTAACTGTTCTTACCCGTAATACTTTGGGAGATCTATCATAGCTGATTTATATTGCGATTATCGACATTTCAGTTAATCTGCTCATCTTAGAGGCTTGGTTTGTCAAAATCCTTTAAAATCCTCCATTTAAATGACCTACATAAAAAGAAAAATGCATTTGTTTGCCTGAAGTGACTTAGCCAGAGCTGATGGGGTCAAGCTCTGGTCAACTGAAACCTCGCCTACCTGCTTGTCTTTCTATTTTTTTTTTCTTCTGTTTGAGGCAGTCTACCAGTGCAGATCATCTCTGACAGCTTTCCCATCATTACAGGCCTGCCTCACTCCTCCTAGGCTGCTCTTAAAACATATTACAGGTAAATGGGGTTGTTTTACCCTGGAGCCTTCTGTCACTGAAATATGGATGTGTTTGAAGTGCCGGCCCCTACACAGCCAATGAAGAGGTTACATGTTTGGGTATGAGCAGGATCAGTCATTCTGCTGGCGTTATCACTACCAGTTCGTCATGGCTGCTAAAGCTCAGCTAAATTCCTCACCCCAAGATTACTATCCTCAGGTCATTGCTGGCTTCTTGGTTTCTCTCACTGCCTTTTAAAAAAAGCTCTCTGCACAGTGTGGCCACAAACAAATATTCTAGCAGTGGATCTACTGGTTTTTAGATGCATGGTTTGGACTGGTTTTGTGGTTATGAATTAGGAAAGCCATCGTAAGCGAAAGAGAAACAGTGCACTTACTCAGCTGCCTGCCCACCACAGGGCATATTTGTCTACACATGCAGATTTTAAGAAGTCGCTATGTGTGTTGTCTGAAGTTCCACACTGAGAGACTTTGCTTTCTGCCTCATTCGAACAGGAGAACTGCCAAAGCTCCGTCCATCAGATAAGCGTTTTAGTTTTTTTTGGGTCAGGCACATAAGAATATTTAGCTTGGAACATTTCTATGCAGTTACCAGGCAGAGGTTTTTCAAGGCTGGCCCAGGGGACCAGATTATGACTAATGAGGTCCAAGTTAACGTGACCAGAGGAGGCAGCTGGCGAGAAACAGGCCCCAGTTTAAACCTTTTATCGTGAGATCTCGTCGTGGGCCAGACTGAGGGACAAACCCACAGGAAGTACATCACTAACTGACGCCCGGTCACGTCTGCCACGAATGAGCTACAGTGACTTATAAGGAGATCTTGGAGAGGACGAGGGTTAACACTGACCGGCTTATTTAAAAAGAGATTCTTTTTTAGTACTTACAGTAAATCACACTGTAAATCAATGTTATTTCTCTGTCTCAGTGTGCCTACAACTATAAGAGGTGATACGTGATTATGGCAGATGGTATTGTGGTTTCATGTACCTCAACTGATGAGGTTACACACAGTGTGTGCAGAACACCTGTTCACTGGTCCCCCCCCCCCCCCCCCCCCCCCCCCCCGTGTCCCTAGTTTTGTTTTGGTGCTTGTGTTTTCACCAGGCTGTACATTATTCACAAGGGGTTTACTAACAAGTGATGTATCACGTACAAAATAATAATCACTTTTACATTTTATCACGATTTTATTTATTATGATGATTATTTTATGATCAATGGCAAAAAATATATCAAATGAATACATAAAACAATCTCTATGTATTCCTTTTAATGCAATGTATAGAGAAGCTTATTGCCGTCCTGTTTTTTTTTTCCAGTGTGGGGTCTGGTCCCATGCGAGCAGTTTTGTTTTCCCCTTCTTCTGCTTAATTAAAATCATGTTGTCATAGCTGACAAACAGAAATAAGTAATCAGTAATTGTTTTGTGGTTCTGGGGCCCCGGAATCAATTATTATGCCTCCATAGAAATAATATCCTTTGTTTTTTTAAACACCAGCTCCCACTTGGCAAGTCATCAGGGCTAATTAAGGCCTGGGGAGCTCCACTGCAGGACGATTTTCAAATGCGTTGTGGTGCACGGTCCCTGTTGAATGTTAAATCAATAAAGAAAATCATATTAATTTAGGCATTACTGAAAATGTGATTGTGCATAACACCAATAAAAAAATTTTTTTTAAAAAGTCTGACACCTACAGTTGTTAGACATTTTTTTACTTGGTTTGTATTCGAAGATTATTACAAAATCCCCAACCAAAGAACAGTTACCTGGTCCTCCTCCTCAGGACAGTCGTTTGCAGTGCCAAGGTGAGAGCAGCAGGTGTGGGAGTAATCTGGGACCCACCCATTTAGCCAGGGGCCCTTGATTCACACTCCGCCCTAAGCTGCCATCCATTGTGTCCCGGTGGCTGAAGAGGAGCCAGAGGAACAGGACAATTATGACATTATGGCTGGGTGGCTGAGCAGCGGTCCCAGCTGGTGAAGAATGGGTGACCAGAGAGCGACAGTTCCCACAGGAAAGCAATCCACCACATACTATGTACGGTAGAGAGGTTATGTTCTGTCTTCATCAGGGGGTGTCTGTGATGCTGGACCGCTCTGTTGGGAGTAGGCGTGTAACGGTTTGATCCAACAGTGGTTAGATTTGAGTCCAAGATTTATGGCATTATAAAATCTCACTTTCAACTCAACATGATTTGATTCAGTTTATTTCCATAAATGTAAATTGTAGAGCTAAATATCAGGCACGTTGTGAGTAGATAACATTGGAATCTTGCTGTATAAAATTACCATTGTAGGGAAAAGCTCAAGTCACATTTTTGATGGAATATATCTTCTAACCTAATCAAACTTGTACTTACTGACAAGCAAGTAGTAGCACTATAGAAAAGCTAGTGGATTCTCCTGAAATATGAGCCAAGCATAGCTTGTGTAATGAATGGAAAAGGGTAAATTTAGCTGATAGGTTTGAATACTGTCAACTGTAATGAAACCAGTGAGCGACATGACAAATCAAAACAAATGTTTAAGGGTGGATTGACCTGCCTTTTTAGTGGCAAGTCTTGATAGTAGCACTTTAAAATAATCACCATAATGTGACTTTGACGTATTTCTGTTTTAATTAATCGCAACTTTTTATATTGATGGAGCACTAAACACAAAGTACAGCTGAAGCTGATGGGGATGTCATAAGTATTGCAGGTATTTGGTCATAAACCAAAGTCGAATGGAAAATTTAACCTGATTGTGGCGCTAAATGAAAGGTAGAGGGGCACACTAAAATTATTATATTTCATCCTGAGGTGAACACAAATGTGTGTACCAAATTTCATGACAATCCATCCAATTGTTACAGGCATTTCACTCAAAACCACAAGCTCATGGTGGCGCTAGAGAAAAAGTCAGAGGATCAGGAGTTAGTTGGATTCATCCTCTTAGGACTATAAACGTTTGTACAAAATGTTACATCCATCCATCCAATATTTGTTGAGATAATTCAGTCTGGACCAACTGAGTTCTTTCTGCCTTTTGTAAGTCCCCGGGCTTAAAGACTCTATCTTTTGTGCCAGTTTCTCTGTGAGACAATCACTTATTCCTCATAGTTATTTCTCTGTAATGGGGTTTTAGGAGGGTATCTGGGTACATTCCAATTGTGTTGATTAATGTATACAGTGCTGTAAAATGTTCTATATTTTATTTTAGATATGACATCTGCTCCTCCACCATCTAAGCAGCATTCCTGTTTAGTTCCGCTCCATCCAGGTGTTTGTGCCTCTCGCGTCATTGCCTCATCCTCTAAACCCGACCACTTGCCATCAAAGCAGAGGTGTGTTGTTCCCTCTCTCCACGCCGTCATGGGAGAATGACCCTGCGAGAGCCTGGTGCAGCCTCAGGACGATGTGGAGCCACCTGAGAGAGGAGGGGTCAGTGCATTCCTCTGTGTCTCTGCACTGTAAAATCTGAGTGGCCTGATGTTCGGACAATCACGTCTGAGAAGTAGTACTTGTTTGACCATCACGTCTGAGCTATGACTGGTGTGTGTGTGTGTGTGTGTGTGTGTGTGTCACACAGGACAGCCGCTGGTGGCATTAGTTCATGAAAGTTAGTAGTTTTTTTGTTTTTTGTTTAATTTTTGGGCATTTCTGCCTTTATTGGATAGGAAAGCTGAGATATGAACGCAGAGAGAGAGGGGGGAAGACACAGGTTGAGTCACAGGTCGGACTCAAACCCTGGACCTTCTGCGTCCATAAACCTCTGCATATGTGCGCCTACTCTACCCACTGAGCTAACTGGCCACAAAGTTAGTAGTTTTTAATTAGGGCTGGATACCGAATTCACTACTTTTTAGGCACCGACTGAATTGCTTCTTAAGTATCGAGTATCGAAAAATGCCTCATCATTCAATACCCAATTTCAATACCTAAGGAGTAAATCTCATCAGCGTCAATGAGCCAATAAGCAGGCAGCATGCTTCTACCAAGATCTAGTAATGCTGGTGATTGGCTGTCTAACATTACACGGTGTAGAGGCATTCAGGAAAAACTCTATGTCACGCACAAAGACTGGGCTTACGTAGAAGGAGATAATAAAATAAATAAAAAGATTTGTGCCGTAATATTGTAATTTCTTTTGTTTTATACAATTGGTATCGATAAAAGTATTGTTTAGGAACCAGTATCGAAGTCACGGTATTGGTACCGGTATCAACAATTTTTGAACAATACCCAGCCCTAGTTTAAATGCAATAACAAACCTTCTACCCAAATGTATATGTCAGGACAGTTACTAAAAGTCCTGTTTTTAAGTGTAAGTGTGTCTGCCCTCTGCTCTGTCCGGTTGCATGCCTGAACCAACGCTTTAAGTAATAAAGTAGCAGGTCCTTTGATCTGATGTCCCACCCAGAGGCTTCTCCCTCTGAGCAGACAATACTCTAATTCATTACTGGACTTGCCTCTTCAAAGCTCAGCCACTCTTCAGCGGGAAACTCTAAACTTAGGCCCCAGACAGGCTCTTTTTAAACACGCCCCCTGGGCACTGAGGTGGTGGCTGGATGAGTCCACATAAGTCACGGTAACCTGCACATATCCACTCCTTAACCTCGCAGCACCACACCTATCCCCTCAGGTGACAGGGGGATTATTGGACATTGGTATTTGTGCATTCTGCCCAGTTCCAAGCACGCCTGTTGACCGTGGGAAAACGTCACTTACAATCTGCAGAGATTCTCTGCAGCAGAAGTGATTTTTGTGTGTTTCTGTAAGATGTCAAATGTCCGACTGCGCCCCAGTTTGAGCTGAGGTCACATTATAAAAGAGATGAAAACTTTTATGAGATAACTTGCAGATAACTATCAAAGTCATTTCTGAGCATCCCTTGCCCTTTTTATCATGTGTATTCAAAGCATCACTTTCCCAGTGGATGTGTTTGTTGTTGCAGTGTAATCCCTTGTTGTGACCTGAAACGGGTTGAATGGCTGGGCACTCAGGAGATCATTGAACCTCTTGACTCACACAGAAGTAGTTTGTCTTGTTTAGGATAGAGGATCTGCTGATCCCTAACAAAATTAGTTTTCCCACGATTTATGTTTCGGTATTGTTATGGAGATTCAGACTGTGGGTGTTATTATGAAGCCAAATACGACTGCAAGGCCTTTACAAATACAGCTTGGCTTGACTTAACATGTTTTCATTTTAGTAACATGTTTTCATTTTAGTTGTATTCAAAATACAGGGATAAATGCAGTAAGGTACCCAAACCAGTATTGAAGTCACCAGCCATTTGCTCAACATAATTTGATGTAATGAAGAGCAGTTCCCCCCTTGGGTGGTAAGAAGCTGAAAACCTGCACATCTCAGCATCTAATTTTCCCTCCTCTCTCTCTGTCTCTTTCTCTCTGCCCCTGTTTACCCACTACTTGCCAAGTCTGATGTCAGCCTGCTGCACACAGGGTCCTTGAGTGAGTGTACAGTTTCTGTTTTGACATCCGTTCCTAATTACACATGTAAATGATTGATCACCTGGACTTGGCAGGGGCAGCGGAGATGGAAGTCCTTGTTACATGATGGCTTTGCGATTATGTCCAAGTTCAGGACAGTTTCTGCTGCCGGGAACAGTGGAAACAGATACCTGCAATGGCCCGAGAGCCTGGAGATTAAGTTCTGAGCCCCCGCCATTTGGACCAAAGTCTCTCCCTATTAGCTGTCCTTAAGGAGCAAGTTGCACAGGTGTGGCTAGATATCTATGGCTCTTTGTTTGGTCTAATCCCACACAATTTAAACCAAGGCTCTGTGCCCGCACCTTTAAACCGACTCTGTGACACCCGAGGGGCCTGGCCGTTGAAAGCAGAACTCGGCTACTCTTGTGAAATGTGATTTGGCTAATTGATTTTGGAGTGGCCAGTCTGGAGTGCCTAAGGGAAAGCAAGGCACAGGTTTGGACTGTGATGGAAGCCAAGGGTGCTTCCTTTATGCATAGCGGTGAAATGAAACGGCTGCTAGTATAGAGCTCTCTCTTTTCAGGTACAAAACGATGCTGAATACAAGATAAAGACATCTAAGCTCAAATTGTTAAGAAAATAAACAGTGACCTGAAGCCAGAAACCGTGTAATGCTTTTACAGATGGGGTGAGAACTTTTGTTTCCCTGTTCTGCCCAGCAACAGCTGTTGGTTCCTGTGTGCTTTGACACAGGTATGGAGCCAATCTGAGGGCCAGGAGGGTTTTAACCCCAATCTTCTCTTCTCTCGTCTCGCAGCCTGGCACACATGGGCTGTGCAGCTGCACTTCCCATTGATCTACTGGGTTGCCGGGATGGCTGGCTGGAGGGAGATAGATTGGAGGGGAAATGGCTTAATTATCCTCTCTCTCACTTCTGGAATGCAAATAGCCCTCCACCACTGGCTTCCACTGTGAGGAAAGCTCCACTTTGAGAAACCAAGATCCTATTTGTTTTGGAGAAGAGTAAAAAAAAAAAAAATGACATGACCTGTTTTTCTTTTTGTCCAATAAAGAAAAGCCTCACAGACTGCCTATACCATTCGTCAGACAGAGGTCAAACAGATAGACAGGTGAAGGGTCATGATTCATGTAGAGGAGGCAGGAGATGAAAGAGTTAAAATGCTGAGGCATATGAATCCTGTCTTGACTTTGATCTCTGCCTCAGGTAGCTCTTTCATAGGCACCAATCTTGGCCAGGAGATGATGGGAGGCTGCTCCCTCTGAGACCGGGCTTGCTCAGACTGAGACCGTCTCCTCGCCTTGACAGAGCGCTGGCATGACATGTCAGGCATCCACGCAAATGCTACAAGTCTAAAACAACTCTTCAAAAAAGGTGATTCTCCTTTTCCCACTTGGTCTGATTTCATCGTTTCAAGTTTACCTTATTTATTACTAAAAGAAACTGGCGATGTAGGGCGAGAATGCTGGCAGTGAGGGAGGCACAAAGGGCGTGTTTTTGGTGAGGTTCAAAGATGAAATGTGAAAGTCTCTGAGGCTTTGATGTTTCTTGGCAGGCTTCAGACAGCAACTGACAATCTGATGATCTTTTTAAGGCACAGACCTTTTTAAAATCCCCGGCCCAGCCTGGCCCCAGTCGTCTAGCCCTCCAGTGACAAACACCTTAATATGACAAGGTTAAACACCTGAAGCACTGCAGCAAAATGGTCACGACGGACCCGGGGTCAAGGGAGCAAACTTTAAACACCAGGCAGCTTAGTAGTCTACTATGACTGTTCACTTATTAATGCTTGTTGTACACAACAGGTCTCCTCTGTGTTTGTAAATGTTTTCTTGAGGAAGAAAATGTTTAAAAGTTGGTGTTGATTAAAACGGTCATTAAAGCTGCTATAGGAAATATTTTTTATACAAGCAGTGACGTGTCTACTCACATCACATAACTTGCATACTTGTATGTGAAAAGTGTTCCTTGTAGTGAAAAAGCTGTAGAGAGATTATCCGCTGGCTCTTCAGCTCTACAGAGCTGTACTGCCTCTTTTGAGTCTTTGTTTTGGTTTTCTGTCTTGTAACTTTACTGTTTTGGTTCAGTCTCCCAGCTTTCATCTGCATCGTCTTAAGACAGACAGCTGTTTTCAGTGTAAAAGCTCTGAAAAAAAACCACTGTGTGCTACCTGCCAAGAACCATGCAGCAGCAGAAGACAAAGTTAGCGCCTAACTGGTAAACATAGTGGAGCGTTTAGCAGCTAAAGAGCCAGATATTTCACACAGGAGTTGGTGGATACCAAAAACAGAGCTAAAAAAAGAGTGAAATTTGGACTTAAAGTCATCAGGCGGACACAAACATGTCTTTTATTGGATGCTCTGTAACTGCAGGATGTGTAAATAGCCATCTGTGTTTGAAAACTTCAAGAAATCATTTCAATGGTAATAATATGTCAATGTTGGGTTCACAACTCATTTCTGCTGCCCATAAGTGGCCAAATAACCAGTTATCATTAAGCCTTTTCTTAACTGTCTCCTTATTTTGCTTTCTAATGGGGTGTTCACACCGCCTGCTTTTCTCGCAAATAATGCGCCGTGATTACATACAAAGTCAGTGCAAAGACGTATATTCGTGGCGGGCGAAGCGAATGACGAAATCGACTCCACGCAAATTTGTGTCATTGGTGTATCCGCGTGAGTTCAAATACTGTATTTCAACTCAAACAGTCAAACTTGCGTTAGCAATGCGACGCAAAGCAAATGTACGCGGCCATGTAAACAAAAACTAAAAAACATTATACCATTATTTAATTCTTGAGAGCAGACTTCTTAATTTTGTCCTTTAATTTTTTTAATCTTCTTTAATATAACATTTAGTTTCTTTTGAAATTATAGAGAAATGTTAAAAAAGAAGCTTTCCACTGTTCATTATTTTCTTACATCAGGATACATTGTTATTTGTATTACTTTTGCTTGCTTTTGAGTACTTAGGGTTCCATATAAACAGGATAAAAAAAAAATCTATTTACAGTTGAAAGTATGTTCTATTAAATATGTTGCAAGTATAAATCCCAGGAAACATTGGGATCACTTTGATTACTTTAAGAGTGAGCTTCAATTTGGATGGATTTCTACTATTTATCTCTAGAATACTTTCTTTTTGCATTGACAGTGCACTGATTAATACCATACTCCCACGCTGCATGATACAAATGATGCATACAATACACATATTTTAATCTTTTAAATCAGTTTTCCAAGTTTTTCTCTGAGAGACGTTGTCATTTGATAGGCAGCATGGTACAGGCTGGGTGCTGCAGGGCTATTGTGTCCTATTGTAGGTCACAATGGAACTTAACACTTGACAGAGCCAGGGCTTGTTGTCAGTAGCTGAACTTGATCCTGTCAAGTTGTTCCCATTGAAGAGCTATAAAGAAAGGGCTTTGACCTCACGGCTGTGCGAGCACGATATCAGACCAAATATTCATTCTCTATTCAAAGGATATTCGTGTATAATAGGAGAGCTGCTGTAGATGTCTATAATTTGCTGGAAACTTGTTTTGACACGTAGGTCATGTTTCTCAATTTTTTATAGACCCCTTTCAGATAGGAGGATATGATAGTGGAGGATTGTGTGCCCACTGTCACTTAACCTGGCAACCCTGCCCAGATGATCTGTCCTGCTGCCCAGACAGATGTCCGCTCCTCCGAGGCTTGTCATAACCATCACCTCTGGCGTTTCAAACTGCCGCTTCCTTGCTCACTGTTGCCCTGCAGACCACAAAGGGGGCTTCACGTTACCCAGAGGGGAAGGTAACTTCAGATGGATAATCCTTGGACCTGGTAAACCGGTCTTTAACAGGACAAACTGTCTAAACCTGGCAACCCTGTGCCGTGTGTTATTGCGTGTTGATTGGCTGTGCATGTGTGACTCCCCTGGGCAAATTATTGTCCGGTATGTTCAGTATTTCCACGTCCGTCTGTCAGCTAATCAGCTTTCAAGAGAGAGAGGGGGTGAGGGGGAAAAAAACAAAAAACTACAGTATAGGCCTAAAGTTAAATTATTTTTCTTGTCTAAACATCTGCAGTTCGTTAATCATATAGGCATTACTACTGGCTTTATGGGCATTGTAAATCTTTTTTATTGTTTCTAGAGGAGATTTATGGCCTGAAAACATTGTCCGTCTTCATACTTTATTTTCTTGAAAAATGGCCTGAGTTGATGTCCTTTGAATGTAATGTCCGATGTCTCCTTAGATGCTTGTAAACAGACAGTTAACAAACCCAGCAGCTCATGATGCCACTCGCCCCCCCTCCCTTGACCTCAAATGAACTATGTGTCATCTCCGCCACAAGGCCTGTCAGGATCCTCACACAGCTGTCTCACCCTCTTGTCGCCCCACTGATCTGTGCCAGCTTCCAGCTTTTGTTTTTCTAACCACCTCCCCTGGTACTGGGGGCAGGATTTACAGTGGAAAAATATAGTATTTTTTTTTTCTCCCCATGTTGAGCTGGTGAGTCTGGAATGTGTGTTTGGGCAAGATTTTTGTGAGCAGTGTGAAAAAAACAACAGAGCTGTAAACACCAAGGGTAGACCCAGACATGGCTTCTTTGTTCCAGATGTGGAGCAGGCACACACAACTGTTGGTGCAGCTCCAGCCAAAGCACTAGGCTGGAACCCCATGCACTGCCACTACTGTCCTACTGCCTGTCCATCAGCTGGCCTCTGCCTCCATTTGTGTGGACAGGTTACTGCGTGATTCTGCGGTATTTTAAATGAGAGTATTATTGTGTGTGTGTGTGTGTGTGTGTGTGTGTGTGTGTGTGTGTGTGTGTGTGTGTGTGTGTGTGTGTGTGTGTGTGTGTGTGTGTGTGTGTGTGTGTGTGTGTGTGTGTGTGTCAGCGGCCCACCGTCAGAATTGGCATTTGAGGCGCAAACAGACGGCTGGAATAAAAAATCAAAAAAAATCAACAATGTATAATTTAGACATATGACCGCCGCTCTCTACAAATGAAGCCGTTTAAATCAGATGCCCCGCGTGACACCGAGCTCAGGTTGCACCAGGATGGCTTATATGCGTATTAAGGTTAAAGGATTCCAGACGAGGCTTCTATATTCAACCAATCAATTAAAAGTTTAAGTCTAACGGTGAGCGGCAGGCAGCGATGCTGCTGTCATCCGCTGTCTGGCAACAATTATGCCAATGATGAATTCAGAGCTTGAGCCAAAAGACCAGACACACTCCGCCATTTCCCACGCAATGGTAGCCTATTCACTTTGGTTTTAGGGGGCATGGTTTGTGTTCGTTTTTACTTATTATTGATTTTATTATTTGTCTAATTTGTTGTTGTCCACGCGCCCTATTTTTTATTTATTTTTTATTTTTTATTTATATATATATATATATATATATATATATATATATATATATATATATATATATATATATAAATGTGCCAAATGTTGACAAACACCTGTTTAATTAAGTCGATTTCTTTAGTTGCTTTTCAATCTACAATTTAACTTTCACTTTTAATTGGTCAATGAAAATTGCGCTTTATAGATATTCCAAAACAATTCAGGTGAACGTGCATGCAGAAGGGCCTTTTTTATTTTACCGTGGGAATAAATATTTCATATGGTATTAATAAACAAGAATAAATAAGCAACAAATACAACAACTGTTTTGTTTTTATTTGTATCTGCATACCATTTTCTTATTTCCTTATTTGGAGACATATAGTCTAGTCTAATTGCACAGACAAATGCAGATTTTCTTTTCATATTGTAAATTAATTGTGCAAGATTGCTTTAACGGAATATTGAGCTTCCTTTTAGTTCCTACAGTAGGCTACTAGAAATTCATTATGGACATACTTTTTTTATGAATCAAATTGTATTTTATTTTTATTTATAATATTGTAAGAAAATATAAATATTATGAACATAATTTCTACAAAACCATATTTTCACGAATAGCACTTTTATTTTTATTATTTTTATTTTTATATAGATATTTCAGTCCAATATTGTCTGGCAAAAATGGAAAATGTATAAAATCAATACCTCAAATACATTCAATTTAAAAAGAAAAAAATAATTAAAGATTGACACACTTTTGGAAACCGGGAAATCTTAACCTTACATTTAAATATGAATTAAAATTAGCAATAAAGGACATATATTCCTGTAATTGTTGTCTTGAAAGTGTGTAAAAATGATCTGTATATACCAAGAGCTTTACGCATGAGTAATGTTGATCATATAACAAGGGTGAACTCTCGGGGCCCTCATGGGCTGCCAACACACACAACAGACACAAAGCACACACACTCACAACGCACACACACTCACAATGCGCGCACACACACACACACACACACACACACACACACACACACACACACACACACACACACACACACCAGCAGCAGCAATGTGGCTGCACTTGTGGAATGAGACGCCGGTCGTGCAGATATTAGTGTTCCTGTGTGATGGCGCCTGGAGGAAAGATTAGGCCGTCCATCCTCTGCTCTGCTCGGGCTCCTCCTCTGCTCCCCTCTCTTTCCTGAGGCAGAAAACAGTCAGAGAAAAAAAATCCTATTGTTTGCATTGGCTTTGTTGATGCAAAAGGGTTGGAAAACAGCTGCCTTGTGCAGTGGAAGGTGTGTCAGTGACAGGTGAGGGACATGTGAAAGCTTGACTCATCAGAATGGGATATTTAGATATAAAAGCAAAGAAGGGAAGCACTGGGACCATGTGGACAGAATATTCATAGACAAAAGTATAAAAACATACATGAAACCATATCTGGGTTTCATCTAGAAATGTTCAAAAGTCTGTTTAGGTATTTTTCATGTTTCTCACGGCTTGTCCACACTTTGATGCATTTCTGGTGGGAAAATTGTGTCAAACCCACACCACAGCTTCAGACCCATCATGATGCGCTGCTGAAATGGGACATGTGGGTCTTTATTTGGGTCTATTATGTGGTGAGCTGAGCCTGTGATAATAAATCCTGGCATCCTTTCGAGGTGGTGGACTGTCAGTCTGAGTCTACAGTATAGGCCTCTGCTCAGGCCCCTGCAACAGAGGGTTACTTGTAAAACACGATGTGCCAGTGGGAAGATCATAGCCGCGGCAGTTGCCTGGGAATGTGCTCTTGGTTTGTACACAAAGAATGCTGTCACTCTGCATCAAAGCTGCGTGATGGACAGACTTGACTGGTGTGTGTGTGTGTGTGTGTGTGTGTGTGTGTGTGTGTGTGTGTGTGTGTGTGTGTGTGTGTGTGTGTGTGTGTGTGTGTGTGTGTGTGTGTGTGTGTGTGTGTGTGTGTGTGTGTGTGTGTGTGTGTGTGTGTGTGTGTGTGTGTGTGTGTGTGTGTGCGCGCGCGCGTGTGTGTGCGCGTGTGTGTGAGAAAGAGAGAATGCACACACACCTGCAGACGTATGTGTGCACTGTGCAGGAGACGCCAGTGAGTCTGGGCTGCAATCGTTTTTAACGTCATCCCTTTGCGTGTATTCAGACAACCACAGCTACAGTAGGATTCATCCCTGCCCTATGACTCCAGGGCTCGCCTTTGTTCTTCACCCATAGTACAGACATAATTACAAGCCTTAAAGAGCCTCCTTACCTTGCTTTCCCTTTTCCTCTATGCCTCATACTCCTCTTGTGCCCACACCTTTTTGGCCCTGCACAGTTTTGACAGATATTTACATCCAGGACTCAATCCTCTGCATTCAGCTGCTGACGTGTCTCACAACAGAGCTGTGCACATATGCCCATAGGCCTCTGCGTCTTCAAAACTTTTGTGTTTATCTTCATTTGGCCTCCCTGATCCCATTCATGTGTCAAAAAGTGTAACTTTCCTGTGAACTGTTGTTTCCCCACTGCCCTCTTAATGCAACACCTGCTCCTATAGCAACAACAATCTCTGTCACTGGGTGCCCAACTGCAAAAATTGCTATGCCATAATCCCAACACCAACAATGCTGCAGTAAATTCCTAATACACACAGTATTGCATTATCTCATGATATAATTTCCCAGTGAGGAGTACATGTGAGGCCTTATATGTGAAACTTGCGCCCACAATATGAAACTGGCCTCTCAGCAGCTTTTTTTGTGACTCAATTTTTTTCTGTGATAATAATTTGTGGCTTTGTTCTGGCTGGCTGCATGGCTGAGGCCTGTGGGGAATCGGGAAGCAGTCCAGCCCCCAGCTGGATTCCCAGTAGTTGCAGGCTGGGTAGGACATGACCAAAATGACGGGGTTGGACAGCAGCTCAGCACCGCGCTCAACCCACCAAACACTCTGCTTTTAATTTCTATGCAATTTACATGTGATTTAGCTGAGATGGAATCTGTATCGAACTGCGCCGCAACACATGGTGACTGTATTAATTGAAAAGAAAGCCTTAATAGCAGGATCTCCACTCTTTTCTCCTCCCACTGTGTTTTCCACCTGTGGATTTACTCTGCTTGAGAGTGAGTCAACAGAGGCTGAAATATGGAAACAGGGTCGCTCTTTGAGCCTGTGGTCACCATTTTCTCCCCCACTCCCACACTTTATCCACATGCACCTCCACATGTATTTTGCTGACTCTGCAGTCTGGGCCACAATCCAGCCCTCTTTTGGCAGGTTTGTGTTTGCCTTATTTTACAAAGCCTGACATTTAGATAGAAATAAAAGTGATTGACATGTGGCCTTAGTATTTTAGTTTCATCAAACATCCTTTTGGATCGAGAGTTTGTCCGTTTTCTGTCCTCTTCAGGTTGAATTATTCATCTTCATTCTTTTTTAGAGTAATTATTTGTATTTGTATTAAAGCATTTATACAACTACTTTTTAAAATTGCATTATTTGTGCACATCAGTTACTTCCAATTTGGCTGATTTACACCAGTGAGGAGTGTTGATGGACTGTAACATTTGTAGTTGTCCTTTCCTAAACAAGCCTGAGTTTGACAAAGCATGATATGGGACACAGTGTGAACAACATTGTTTCTGTAGTAAAATGCATTTTATTTATGTCTTTGATATGTTGTGCAAGAAATGGCTATACATTCTGTTAGACAATAAAAATGTGAATGCTTGATTCAAAATTAAAAAGAAAATCCAAATATTAATGAAACTCCTTATAGTGCATTAATATTAAATGAGCCAGTGCCACAGCAGAAAATAATGTGGAAAATCATAAATTTGTCATCTATTCCATTTAATCAATATAGGGTTTCTAATCAACTTTTCAAATTATTACATTATTAAAACTATAACTAAAATAACTGAAACTTAAACTATTTTTGGTGCATTAACTTTATTAACGAAACAATGTCAAATCTCATTTTATTTGACTTTGACTAAATAAAAAAAAAAAACTTAATTTAAAAAGTTAAAAAAAGACAATGTAATTCTACCAAAGTTATTAAATCTCCTAAAGCAGGACAATCCAGACCATATTAAGTCTGTGCTTTAACGCCTTTTTATTTGATGGTGTAGATGACTTGATTCTAACATAAACCAGAATAAAATGTCTAAATATGCCCAAATATATTAATAATCTATAGCAGGAGGCCCCTGCTGGCTGCAGAGCTGCATGCTTTATCATATGTTAATGAAGTTCATAATGCTGGAGCTCCAGTGACAGCGTGCTGCTGCGGACCAATCAGAGAGCTCGCAGATAGAAGGCAGTGTGTTCGAGGCTCTGCAGGCAGGAGGTGTTTGAAGAACCATGTCAGCTCCTCCAATGATGTCAAGAAGAATCCCTTTCGCTTTTATTCGATGTTTGCCTCCTAAACAGTTGTGAACATGCACGCTGTAATAACTCATTCTCACTGCAGGGAACTTTTTTTCACGAGCAAAGCATTGGACTTAAGTGTGGATTTGTTCCAAGTTTTCCTCGCTGCCCGACATAACTGATGAAACCCTCTTCAGAGCGACGGGTTTATGGACTCGCGTATTAGCTAATGATGTCTATGGGTTTCATGCCTGACAGTCTGAATGCATCAGATCCCTCCAAATCGGCCTTCCTAGAATTTGGCCACGGACATCCGGCACACCAGCAGCACTCCCCCGGACTCTCTCACATTTACCCCGTTCATGGCTTACATGCTGCTGGGCATTCCCAGCACGAACGTTCTTTTCCTGGCAGCGCGTCCTATGGCCGCTCTTTTGGCTACGCCTACCCCGGCGCGGTAAGCACTCATGCCCCGTCTGCTTACATGTCCTACCAGCACAGCAACAGCAGCAGTCTGGCCCACAGCAGATTAGAGCACACAGGTATGTGAGAAAGTCAAATCGAGCTGGGCTCAACAGTTATTGTTTTTAATGTGTCATTAATGGATATAAAAGTCTGATATGGCATCAGGCGCAATTACGCACTGCATGGGCGCGTATTTCCATTCCACTTCCATTTTAATAATGAGAAAAATTGTTCACTTTAAGGTTTAGTAAATAAATAAAGTAATTTTTTCCAGCATATATAGGCCTAATGTGTTTTATTGAAAGTTTAATTAAGGCATGGACGTCAGCAGCCATATTCTAACTCTCACTAATGTCCAAACAAGGCCTCGCATTCAACCACCGCCTCCCAGGGATGCTCCCTCTTTACCACTCATGTTACGTAATGAAGTCAGACGGTGCCATTTATTTTATTGACCATAATTTTCTGTGGGAAAGTCGAGTTATGGCCCGTTTAGCCTGGTCCTACCCCAGGAACTCGTTTTGTTTTTTTTACCCTCAACGTTAGTGCACGTTAACAGAAAACAGCAGTCCTTTCATCGCTGTGTCATTTAATAAAACTAAAATCAAACGATTTATGGCCATGGGATGCATTATGATAGTCAAATAATTAAATAAAAACGCACAAGTTAAGCTGCATGTTTTGGCTTTCAGGCCCCATCGAGTGTTGTGTTTATAGCATGCAGTGCGGGCCTGTCAGGCACTATATTTTCAGTTTGTAAGCTACAGTGCTCTCGTGTTGTTTAAGATGGTAGATTTGGTTTTCTGAGAAGATCAGGGAAAATCTAAAACTCTGCTCAAATGTGACATATTTAGTCTCGACCTATACAAGTATAGGTAGTAGTAATAATAATAATACAAGTTATAAATCAAAACGTTCCGTATTTCATTTCATGTTCTTCCCTCTTCAATCTACAAGGTCGCGAAAAGTCCACGGTGATTGAAAGCAGGGACATTCGTCTAAATGGTAAGGGGAAGAAAATCCGGAAGCCTCGGACCATCTACTCCAGTCTGCAGCTGCAGGCTCTGCACCAGCGCTTCCAGCAGACCCAGTACCTGGCCTTACCGGAGCGCGCTGACCTGGCGGCCAAACTGGGACTCACCCAGACTCAGGTGGGCCTTCAACTCACCCAGCAGTCCTGAATGGATCGGGGGAAATGTAGGGTGTGGGGTCGAAGATAGATGCATAATACTAGCTTATTAATAGTATTATTATTAGGCCTATTATTTATTAGTGTTAGTAGAAGGAGTAGTATTGCAGGTATTAAAGGAGGTTGTAATCATTTCACTATTATTCAGCCTAAACTACCATGCCTGTACTATTTAGCATTGTGGCTTATTAAGTAGAACTGCTGGGCTAATAATTTGTATTTAAAAGACTTAAAGCAGACTGAAGACAAACATTACTGAGAGGAAAAAGACGTTGAAATGTTTGAAAAAGAAACCTCTTATTTGCTGGATATGATTAAGGATCACTGCACTTCTGGAGATCAAATGAGAAAGCAAATTGTGATTTGTAACTTGATCCTTTAATGCCTGTCTTATTTACTATACTTAATTTCATGGCGGTATTTCATTTGTCAAGTCCTTGAAATGCTCTCTGTGAATGCAGCATGACCGCACGTCTAAAACTATAGGCTGGCAAAAGTAAAAGAATAATCAGCCATTGCAGGTCTGAAGAATTAGGGCTTGTCAGCTGATTTCAAGTGTTTTTCAGTATAGTTTATTATGGAATATAATTTATAAAATCAAACAAGTTCCTTATGAGCTTGAATACAATGTATTTATTTGTGTTTAATTCTTCACGTGCATTCTGTGAATTAAATGTTTGGTAATAAAGGAATTGAAAAAGGGCAGCTTGGGAATAATTTCAATACCATGTGTAAACATCATTTGGAGTCAAAACAGGTGCACGTGTCGCTGTCAGTTTATCATTGAAGGAACAAACATAGGTTTGTATTGTGTCGCCTCGCCTGAATTCCCTTTTGTTTGACGTTTCAAAATCAGAGATAAACACATCAACGACTGACTGCCATCTGAGCTGTCTCCTGCACTTTTTTTCCTAATCCCTCATCAACAATCAACAATTATCAACCTTTTGTGCTGCTCAGATGTTTATAGAGGGTTTCATTTGGGCTCTTTGGTGCAAATAATGAATATTCACACCATTGTTTTCGTGGAAAAATACTTTTTTTTTTTTTTTTTTAACTTTGCAATCAGCAGAAATTGTCAGTGACCTACCGCAGCGCCCGTTGCGGCTTTTTTTTTTTTTTTTATATATCACAATACTTTCAGTCTCGGCTTGTTGCTGTCACACTCATGCACCACTGGCCTCATAAAGCGGTGAACAATAAGAGAGCTCCGTTTTAATGCAACCATGAGGCCGAACGGCCAACAGTGCGCCAGTTGTAAGCCTGGGATTTGCAAAAACAACCCAAAGAAGATGAGAGTTATGAGGGTTTTATTGTTCTCGATATTCACTTGAGGCCAATTCTAAAAGTGTGTTTTGTGTGTGTGTGTGTGTGTGTGTGTGTGTGTGTGTGTGTGTGTGGGTGGGGGGGGGGGGGGGGGGGGGGGTGTATATGCTAATAAAATGCCTGTTGCGGTATAATTTGCTTTTTATGTTACTGCTGATCTTTAACCACAGTGACAATTATGTGCATTTTCTCTTTATAGGTTAAAATATGGTTTCAGAATAAGCGCTCCAAGTATAAAAAGATCATGAAGCATGGCAGCGGATCAGAGGGAGAACATCTCCACAGCACTAGCTCCATCTCGCCCTGCTCCCCCGGGCTGCCCCAGCTTTGGGACGTCTCCATGGCGAACAAAGGATCCCAAATGCACCCAAACAATTACATGAATAGTTTTGGTCACTGGTATCCAAACCACCACCACCCTCCTCACCAGGACGCGGTGCCCAGGGCTCAGATGATGTGAGTGGGTTGTTTCGTGCGGGCCAGGCGCTCGGCCTATATGAAGCGCACTTCACACTGAACTCGCTGGTTTTTCTCGAGTCCTCCTCTCAAAACTGAATTGTGTTTAAATAGTGTGTTTGATAGATCTTGTTCATATATGTATTAGATTTGTTATGATGTCACTGCATCTTCTGGTGCACGGCTTCGAGTCTCTGAAATATGGACTTTGTGTGTGTGCAGTTTATCAAGAGACTCTGGATAGAGGCATTTAAAATATAGTGTGTGCATGAGTATACTTTATTAGCAAAGGCGTTTCAGGTGGTCCAGAATTCTGCAAATAAATAGCTGTTGGATGGACATTATTGTGATTAATCTTTTGTGTGACGTGTTTGTTTTGGTTGCAGCTTTTATCAGGGACATGTTTTTACTGTCAAATATATACGTGTGTGTGTGTGTGTGTGTGTGTGTGTGTGTGTGTGTGTGTGTGTGTGTGTGTGTGTGTGTGTGTGTGTGTGTGTGTGTGTGTGTGTGTGTGTGTGTGTGTGTATATATATATATATATATATATATATAAAGGTAAGTAAGTAATGGACGTGTGATTCTATCCATCAAACTGTTAAAGAGCCGGTGACTTACAGAAGTCTAAATTAATGACAACCGCATTTATCTGTGAGACTCCCGAACAAAAGCGTAAAGGCGTCCATGAGCTGTGGATAAAGTACAACATCTCGAGCCCGGCTACTGTAATGTGCAGAGTTCTGTTAACCACCCACAGCTCAGTCCGTGAGATAATTCATAGCTGGGACATCAACTGTCTTTTGTCCGTCAACACTCCTGCTGATGGACTAATATCTGCTTGGATACATTCCAGACATGTTTTGTCAAAACACCTGCGGATTGATTCCTGATTAAAAGTTAAACATATTTTTTTTTGCTTGTATCCTATTCACTAACCCTTTTAACTTTCATGTTTTAGGACAATTACTTTAACTTTAAAGCCCCCAGCATGGTAAACCAAAGGCGATGGGGGCCACCTTTACGCACGGTTGTGTTCTTGTTCGGTGTAACTTTTACGCACAAACAAATAGGCTATGACGACACGTGCCTTCCAAAGAGTTTCTTTGCATTTGAAAGTCAGCACTTCAACAACAAAACAGTTTGATGTTTTAACACATTTTAAATATATAAGCTCCATTTTTCTGCATTTTCTGAAAAAAAAACTTTTTTACACCGAAACTGTGACTTTTTTGGCTGCTGTTTGCTGATCTCTGTTTTTTTTTGCCGTGAGGAGTCGGTATAGCACGTGCAAGACAGCATTTTAACGATCTCTTCCTTCACTCTCTTCTCGAGGGAACTCAAACAGAAAACTCGCCGTTGTCATAATAGAATGACAAATGGCTCTGCTATTCCTCCCAATAAACTTGCGCCTGATTTACAGTCTTTTTCACTGATTTGCACATTCTGGCGCTTCCACTGTCTAAACAGAGATTTATCTATTTATATCTTCACAAACACCGCCGCAATTTGTGCCTGGCCAACATTAGATACAGTGTGTGTGATATCATCCACACAGGGATTGGAACAATAACTAACCAATCTCGCATGCTGTTTTTAGGGAGCTATATTGCTAATAATACCAGGAATTTATTAAACAGCAACGTCTAATATAGGTTTAGTTCTTCATGTGTGATGTAATTTTAGGGTCCTGGCATCTATTCTGCAAAGGTGTTTCGGTCATCCTGCCTAAGCTTCCTAGAACAATAAGGGCTGCACGATATGAAGAAAATACGTCATATGCGATAATGTTGTTGAATGTCATGATAACGATATTACTCGAGATAAATAAACAGATATTAAAGTGAACGCATTTATGCTGCTTTCAGTTTTCTGCTTAAATACAACAAATTGCTTGTTGAATTTAAAAACAATTCATCTCCAACATTCTTTTATTGAACAAATTGAACATTGAATTTAATACAATAGGCAGCACTACAAAAGAATATATTTTAAAGTGCAACTTTCTGCTGATATTTTCTTTCAACTAACAAAAAATCTCTTAGTGTCTCTGGCGATATGTCGCAGCCTTTCCCAATGTGTTTATTGCGCCAGTTGATATCTTGATACAGATTATTATTTTTTTAAATAATATATTGTGCAGCCCTACTTTTAAATGTATCAACTCCATGCCAATAATTTAATTAATAACTTTAAATCTGCACTTTCTCACTGAAGTTCTTGGTTCAGCTGTTAGTTTAAGATAAACACATACCTTTGAATTACAGCAAAGCCTCTCTGCACACCCACACACATTGTTGCATTTAAAATAAATATGCCATCCCCACGTCCAACATGCAAGCTGCTATGACCGCCATGTCACCAGTCATACAGGCTCCACATGCACAGTCCTGTCTTACCTTGGTCAGAGAAGTGCAGCCTTGTTCAGGAGATCTAAAGCATGCTGTGGTGTTTCTCTGGAGAACAAAAGCCACATCGGAGCCCCGTGTATTCATTCCTCCAAGCTGATTTTCTCACAGAACGACATGCATTGTGTTACATTAACATCTCCTTCTTTATATATACACACCCTCGTGCCCTTTCCCCCATTCCTGATCATTATGTGCTTTGTTAAACATGCTGGGCCCGGTGAGGAAGAAGCAAGTGACGGGGCATCAGGGGAAATTATAGGCAATTTTACATCTCCAGATTAGAATAATGGCTTGTGGAGTTGGACAGACGGAGTAGGACCTTTCAAACGGGGACCAATTATCATGCAGGCAGATTGAAGGGAAAGTGAAAAGGCTCCTCGTGTAATAGACAAGCTAAGAGTAGGGGACGGAAGCCTGCAAGATGTGTTGAATGGTAATGAGAAAGGCAAGTGTGACTGTATCAACGCTGCGGCGGACGGTCGGAATTATGAGATACAAGGTGTCTTATGGGTTTTAATTCCAGGATAGTAATAGGAGGGAAAATAACCTGTAATTAAATCCCAGTTGCTTTGAATGGGCGAATTGACAAGGCAGGTCTCTGGGGTGATTATTGTTATTAACTTGAGTGATCTGACATCTCGGGTAATTGTGAGCAGCTTCCCTGTTGGAGTGAATGCATGATTTGGTTTCATCTGAAGGAAGGCTTGACTTAGTTTGGGGCATGATGCGCACACACACACACACACACACACACACACACACACACACACACACACACACACACACACTGGAGGGATTAAAAGATGGAATACAGTTTGGCAGGCAGAAAGATATGCATGCTTGCATGCACACACACATTGAGAATGGATTCAAACTGGATTTAAGAAGGCCAGGCACACAAACGTGGGGGGGGGGGGGGGGGAGGGGTAAAGCACTTACTTTCTTTTCTTTTTTAGTTGCAGTTTTTAAGGTCTGTTTCTTTGGAACTTATGTCTAGATGCAACATTATACATTTGTTTTGGTCAAGTTGAGCTAATGCCTGAGCAGACCAGTCCGGGCCTTGGCCTGAGGTCAGCCAGGGTTCACCGGTCCACAGCTGTCAGTGATGCCATTCTGCCTTCATTTCATCCCAGTTTACAGCAAAACGGAGAGAGTGAGTGATCCTAATGCAGCCGAGGCTCGGCTAGGGCCCGGGCTAAGTGTTGACCAGCTGCTGCGAGTCTTTCCATGGATACATTTCAGTTTCCCGACCTCCATCTCAACCCATATCACTGCACCCCAGAGACAAGTGCCGACATCACTCTGTTGCAGGGGGGAAGAAGGGCTCTATTTAGGGTGCTGTGATGTTGTGCCATGCAGGATCACATTCAAGTTCAACAGTTCACCACCACCACCTCGATGGCTACTTACACTTGTTAATGTTCAGAGATGACATATATGGACACGTCTGACAGCCCACACATACAAGTGCAGCCTGTAGCGAACACACGTTTGTCTTCGGCACAAATGTTTCCGCTGTCAACCACAGCCCGGGGGCCACACACGCTGAGGGAGCCGCCGAGGGGAGGTCGCATGTACTCTTGATGAGATTTCATTGATATTAAAAGGCAATAGTACTCACGCTGCTTTTGTCAAATCAGCACAGTGCACTGAGATGATGAGTGAGGCTGTAGACAACTGGTGTTGAGTTCAGGGGAATAAAGTAAAGGGGGCACATTAAGGGAAAAAGAATTTTGTTTTGACAAATGGTGAAAGAATGTCTGTGAAGTTTGGTAGACCTATCTACAGTATGTATTTTTGTTTAGAATAAATAAATTGTCACGGGTGTCAAAGATGCCAGAATGTGACCATGTGACCCAAAAAAAGAGAGAAATCTTGATTTTGGTCCAAATATTCTTTCAAAATAAATGTATCATTCTGTAAATATATTACTATATTAATTATTGGACTCAAAAATTGCAGTAAACACTTTTAATGATCAATGAAATGTGAAAAATGTTGAAATATAATACATCCAACTAAACAGATTGAAAATATTATTTAATATCAATTATTATGGTTTGCTAGCCTATATTGTTATAATTCCCCATTACCCATCCCTTAAAAGTGTATAAGCTAAGTCTCCATTCCCAGTCAGCTGTATGTGCTCTAGACTCTAGGTGAAAAACAAATTGCCTAAAGAAACTCTTCAACATATGAATATATTTCTTTATCATATTACATTTTTTATTTTCTTCATGTAGGTACGTCAAAATTATGCTACAACCCAATTTAATACTTTAATGTGAACACATCTATATCTAGAATTTCAATGAAGAATAACTATTGGAAAATTTAGTAAAGTATTATTCCAACATAGCCAACATTATTTTACTTTTTGATGCAAGTAAATCCAAAAATATCCATTTAGAGAGTGTGTCTTATTTGATATAAGGCACACTGTGAGACTTGAGATGGCTTAAGATGAACATGTTTACGTCTACATTTAAAGCTAATACTCTGAAAGCATTGCAATGATACAATGTTGCAATACAGTTTCATACAGTAACACCTCCAGCCCGAGGGCGCATACCATTCTAGTTACTAAAAGCGGTAGAAAAAGTCCCTGGCTACATTTTCTCTCTGTTCGTAGGCTAATGGCGCCTTGGTGGTCTATGTGGGTATGTTTCTCTATATCATGTAATTGTTTGTGCAGCATATTTAATAATGCATGTGGACAAACTGAGGTTATTGTCCACTGTCATTAGTTATTAGTTTTGAAGACGCAGAAAGGGAGGAGGTGTTTTTTCTGACTGGTCTCATTATCGCTGATTAACAGTCATTACCGGAGTAGTTGTCATGTTTATCTAACATCTCTCAGCTAATTCATATCACTACATTCCCCGGGTTTCACACATGCCACAGTCGATCCCATTATTCTGTTTTATCACCTGGGAAGACCTGTTGCCTCGATTTAAAAACAAAGTGTGTATGTTCCACCTTTTGTTGTGGAACCTGTCCTTAAATATTGGGTAAAAAGTGCGTCATCACATGAATAACTTAGGTGTACAAACCTGCTTATCAGCAGATCATTTTTCACCAGAACTACTTTGCCAAAAACAACAGAATTAAAGCCAGTGTCTAAAGTGAACCACTCAACAACAACTAAAAAAAAGAGCTTGTGTTTTCTTATACCGTCGGTGTTTGGCAGCGCTTCCATCCGTCCTCCTGCTGCGCGCACGTGCAACAGACTTGCTTCACCCCGCTCGTGCGTGCGTGCGTGCGTGCGTGTGTGTTTGTGTGCGCAATGCGCTGAATTCTCTCGTTATCTGGCAGCAGAATAGTAATAAAACCGAGTGACTCCAACATGTCTGCTTGCATGTCGCCTCCTGCTGCAGCGCTTTGCACGCAGCTCACAGTGCGCTCCCTGCGCTCTGACCATTACCGTCTGTACTAGGCCTATATATACTTTGGGTCAGTGTGATAAACAACATTTTTGAGCATTGAAAATGAGGTTAAGAAAAAAAGATCTTGCAAAGACAAAACCGATTCAGATGCATTGGTTTTGTTATGCAACGTTTTAAATAAATACAGGCCTAATGTACCTTAACTGGAATAGGCATGCAAATAACTTCTTTAAACACTGCCACTATGATCTTCTGCCCGACATATTATGGCACAAGACTGTATTTCAAACGGATTAGTAATTATTTAGACCTAAAGATGCGTGGATTATAATATTATAAACACTTAGACGTAGGCTATAATACGCAGCTAATTCTGAATGAACCTGCTTCCAGTGCAAGCACACTTTGACCAAGTGATTCAAAGTGAGTGATCTAAATTGTGATTTACTTTATAATTTTTTTTCCCAAAGAAGTTCAACTGATTCCTAATACTCTTTGTTCTCAGAAACAGTTTCTGCACTGTTAAGAATGAGGTCGTGTGCACCTTATAGACCCTATACATTTGATTTATAGTTCTGCCTGTTTATAAAGGGGCTAGACACACAACATACAATTAACACCTTTATTCAATTGACAAGAAGGCAACAAGTGGACTAATTACATGAACATGAGAATGATTTTGGAAGCACCACAGTGCATATCATAGTGGTTCTGCATATAAACACATATTTACAGCCTTCGACGTTTTGTACAAATAGCCTACATATAAATATGACCTGAGTTCTTTTTTTACGCGCTCTCTACAAACCCACATGCATGATTTGAATGCAGCGTGAATCAACTGCACAATTTTGTCAATATTCGGTCTGTGGTCAGGCTGCTTTTTTTTAAAAAAACTTTGCATATTAATTTACAAAAGGAGTGAAAGTGAAATACAACAGAAGCGATAAATAATTTAAAAAAAAAAAAACCACACACACGCCAGATGTCCGTTAAATATGCTGCCACAAGTGATCAGAAATCCCTTATGTGCTTTGTGAATGGAACCCCAGTTCTGAAACATTCTTGATCATCCAAAAAAAAAAAAACAACCAAAAACAATGTTTCACTTCCGGCCTGCTCCGGATCCAGTCCCCTTTTTTTGCTCTGCAGAGTCATTGTGGAGAGACCTCGTTTGAGGAGAAATATCTGCTCCTGAGTCATTGTTAATAAACAGCTCCCACACTTTGCTGCGGGACTGGGTGGTGCACGGTGCCCGGGTGCTGTAGGTGTGATCCCTGCTGGTACCAGTGGTTGTTATAATCCTCCAGGTATGGCGGCGACGAGCTGTGCGTCTGCTGCGGGACCTGAGGTCTGCTGATCGGGGTGTTCTGAGGGGTGCTGTTATCCCAGACTGCGGGGGAGGGCGGGGAGTTGCAGGCCATGGAGTCGCTGGCGTTGGGACTGTGCTCCAGGGGAACCTCGCCGTTTTTGTACAGTTTCTTGAACTTGGACCTCCGGTTCTGGAACCAGATCTTAACCTTGGAGAATAAGAGTGCGAACATTAATTGCAATGCAACCGAAAATTCAAAGATAAAGTGATATAACATATTTATAATATAAAGGGTTGTTTTTAAAATAAATGTTATCTGCATATAAATGAACGTTTTTGCAGTATTTGACTGAGAAATATTTTTATTTTTATTTTTTTTACTTTTATCTAAATAAAGAATTCCAGTGTCTGCTGTGGGTAATTAAGCATCCATGGATAATTACAGAGCAAATTGTTGGCCGTATTTGGGAAGACTGACTCACATGACTCTACAAGAATTGACCAATTAGAAAATATTAGGTGTTCCACCGGGTCAGGCAGCTTACCTGTGTCTGGGTGAGGCCAAGCTGAGCCGCCAGCTCCGCTCTCTCGGGCAGAGCGAGGTACTGCGCCTTCTGGAAGCGCCTCTGCAGGGCAGCGAGCTGGTAGCTGGAGTAGATCGTCCTCGGCTTGCGGATCTTTTTCGGTTTTCCATTCACCATGCGGACCTCAGGCTCTGGCTCTTCTTTCACTAAAAAAAAAAAAAAAATGACAACAAAATATTAATGAAATTGACCATCAAGAAAAACTTTGAACAGCCATAAACTGTAAAACATGAAGCATAATGAAATAAAAAAAATGAAACCATTACAAAATTAAGTTAGAATTGTTATACTTGTGAATAGTTTGTCATATTAGTGTGGCAAAATTGCTTTAAAGTAAAAAGAAAAGGGCAATATCAAATGCAAATACCACAAAAATCCAAACTACATCACTCAGACGGGATCATTATATTTTGTCAAATTTCCAATTTGGCAGCCAGTGGTAACATATTAAAAGTGATGGAGTGAATATTATTAGCTTTA
This sequence comes from Zingel zingel, assembly GCA_023566125.1. Lineage (NCBI taxonomy): Eukaryota > Metazoa > Chordata > Actinopteri > Perciformes > Percidae > Zingel > Zingel zingel. Next base: position 23,217,660 of record CM042334.1, read on the forward strand.
ATCAAACCATCGTTGTTTTATGGACTGGCTCGTCCCCAGCCAGGCTGTTAAACCCCGATATTAACGTCGGCCACCGAGCAAATAGCCTACATCATAAAACAAATAGTACACGGGGAAGTAAATATCATATGGCCTTGTGAGGAAAACATTTTTGGGGGACATGAAAGATAAAGAAAACATGTAATTTGACATATTTACATATTTATTATCTCGTATTACGATATATATTTTGCAAAAACTAAAGGAAACTTAAAACTAATAATACTAACAAGTGATACATTAAATTAAGGTAATACTAGCTGATAATTATAGCTGGTAGAACGATAGGATTTAGTGTACAATCAGGGCTCTTTTACAAGACTATCTCAGCCCGAACACGCGACTTGACCTTAGCGCGCAGAAGACATTACGCACACTGGAGGTAAACACGGCCAAGTTAAAATAACCGATGATTATCTCAACATTTACCTGAGCTCGGAGGCGAGGCCTGCAGGTGATCTCTGTTGTAATGTCCGAACTGTCTGTAGCCATTTGTATACGGGTATTCAGATTTGGTCGCGTACGCTCCAGCAGCTCCCATTCCGTTCAGATTAAACTGATGGTGGTAAGAGTTCATGGGCTGTCCGTACGCTTGACTCTGATAATATTCGTGATGACTCGGGCCCGTCTGTCCGCTGTAGTAGCCCATGTCTGTCACCGAAGACTCGGGGAGAGTAGGAGAGTCCTTGGAGCTCGGGTGGCAACTCATAGATCCTGGTAGATCGGTCAAAATACTTGCAATCTTCTTTTCATACGTCTGTCCGACGCTCATGGTGGAAGCAGCCCTCCAGAGTAAAGAAAATCCAGTGGTGGATTATTTTTGTTGTGGAGTGCGCAAAGCAAAATCGCATTAAAGAATTGGTGTGTGTGCGCGCTATTTGAACGGCGTTAGAGAGCTTATAGTCCACTGAAACTCTCCCAGCTGCAGTTACTTGGTTGTGGCATCGCTCAGCCCCTGTGACACAGAGTTATAAAGAGCTGGACTGGAAGCTGCCTTCCCATTGGCTCTATTGGCTCCCCCCATCTTGCGCTCCAGGCGAAGTCGTGGTGAAACCCAGCCTTCAGCCAAGAGCGCCTATGCACGCATACCTCAGTGCCCTGAGTGTATTTGTGTGTTGTTATTTTTTATTTATTTTTTTAGTTTAGATTAGCATTTACCTGTACACTGGGTGAGCATGCAGTTATGAAGGCCTTCAGGGACCGTCTGTGAAAAACACAACTACCTATAGGTCCAGTTTTTTTCTCAACAACTGCATCATCTACAGACAGGCACCAAGATGATTCAACACAATAGCAACCCAAAACCTTTCTAAAAAAGAAGCCTAATCCTGCAGCCAGACCGTCTCCTTAATGTTTATGCAATGTTTTCTTAACAGTGCCTAGAGATCCCACTTTATTCAGCCTATTGAAAGGCTGTCAGCCAGCGTCCCACAGACTCTTATTGTCATTCAAAGGAGTTGGCGGACAGTGAACTTTACGTGAAAGAGATGGAAGAGATAGGTAAAAGACTCCTTCAACTGATATTGCCTGCAGGTAAATTCCTCTTCACTGTGTGTGTGTGTGTGTGTGTGTGTGTGTGTGTGTGTGTGTGTGTGTGTGTGTCTGTCTGTCTGTCTGTCTGTCTGTCTGTCTGTCTGTCTGTCTGTCTGTCTGTCTGTCTGTCTGTCTGTCTGTCTGTGTGTGTGTGTGTGTGTGTATGTGTGTCTGACTGTGTGTGTGTGTGTGTGTGTGTGTGTGTGTGTCTGTCTGTCTGTCTGTCTGACTGTGTGTGTGTGTGTGTGTGTGTGTGTGTGTGTGTGTGTGTGTCTGACTGTGTGTGTGTGTGTGTGTGTGTGTGTGTGTGTCTGACTGTGTGTGTGTGTGTGTGTGTGTGTGTGTGTGTGTGTGTGTGTCTGACTCTGTGTGTGTGTCTGACTCTGTGTGTGTGTGTCTGACTGTGTGTGTGTGTGTGTGTGTACTACTACTACTACTACTTCACAGCAGAAAATATTGAAGGTAAAACAGTTCGCAGTAAATAGTTTAATTTTTATTTATTTTGAGGAATATTTTGCAAATAAAAATGTTTTTGCTTGTAATTTAAACGGACAATTTTCACTGTCCACTATTTCTGCAGCTCATTTGCTGTCAGCTGGAAGCACGGCGCACAGCGCCCCCTGCTGTATTCATTCACACATGGAACTTTAGTTTTCTGCCTGTAAACTAGACAAATGCAGCTTCACACCGATGCAGATGTACAAACTGTGTTTTTATTGTCTACTGCCAATATTTCCCATTGTTAAATTAACATTTTCACCGACCACAATATCAAGTTTTTAAATGGCACTTCTGATATGACATGTTTTTCCTCTGTGGCTCCTCATGTCTGATAAACTACCGCCCTCTTTTGGTACGTTTCTGTAGCACTGGCGTGAAGTTTTAAAGGGCCAATTCACACACATTTAAATAAGATTTCTTTCTTTAAATCCATTTATTTCTAGCAGGGACTATAGCCACCCAGATATATTGAATACTTATTATGTCAAAATCTCAATCTGTATATAAAATCAACTTTTATTTACTCAAAAATAGACCGTAGGAGTCCACAGATTCACTCTATTTGCCCAAATTAAAGTCTGCTTTTTTGGTAAACATGTTTCCACCCACAGTAAATGAAAATCAAAACTTAAGATCATAACGTACACAATCTAAACCCAAAACAAAAGTGAACCTCTCTTGTATTGTATCTAGTGTTTATAAAGCCATCCCAGACTTGTTGAGTCAAAATATATATAATATAAAATATATAATGCAAATGCAAAACTCTTATTTTGTCTTGTGTTCTGAAGGGGGGATTCAAAAAGTTCAAGGAAAAAGTATTAAGGGAAATGTTACAGTTCAAGGTGTTTTCACTGTTGATTTATTTAACTGTTTTACTGGTTTTAAGTTCAATAAATGCAACATCTTTCCAAAGGTCTAAATTATTGCGTTAAATAATCGTGATTTCAATATTGACCAAAAATAATCGTGATATGGATTTTTTCCATAATCGAGCAGCCCTAAAAGCAAATAAGCTACTGTTTAATTGTGAAATGGTCACAATATTGTAGTATCACAAAACATCCAGTAGATGGTGCATATGTCTTACATACACACACTCGGCTGTCAAAAGACTGTCCTCACACACAACACACACACACACACACACACACACACACACACACACACACACACACACACACACACACACACACACACACACACACACACACACACACACACACACACCTCCCTCATCACTGGAGGAACCTGGCAAAAAAATATGGTGAAAATGTATGTAATGATAGTTTGATGTTATGTCTGCTGGTACTAACTCCAACCTCCTCTTAGGTTTTGAATGGTGTGAAGATCATATATTGGACTTTTTACAGAGATTATAATTTAAGATTTCTTCTGACAGGCTTCAGGGTAGGCCAGGAACTAAAATGATGTGGACCTGTAAGGTCCTTATAGACACTTTATGTGTTATTGACTTGCAATTATTGAAATTTAATAGTCTGCATATTAATACAAAAAGAGGGATTCAATTATTGTGTCTACAGATAAACTCATGTAGGCAAGGTTTAGGAAATTATATGAATTACAGTTAAAGGTGTTGCCGTCAGGTTACACCCGTAAATAACCTGAAATTGCAGAGAACAGACCCCTAATCCGCATACTTGGTGTTTGTCTTTGATCCACAAATGTCATCCTAGACACCAGACAGTGAAGAGACTCTCCAATGGCAACCTGTGTGTGTACAAGTGCATCAGTCTCAAGTCCTTGGCTCAAAGCATTTTCTTTCTGTCAGAGAATAATGTAATTTATCTTTTAGTGAAAATCTATTCTGCACACTGTCAAATGAACTCTCTACACTTCTCAGTGAGTCAACCAATCAAACCCTCACAGCACAGTAACATGAGACAGCTTTCAGGGCATGTTTTGTACTATTCTAATGCAGTGTGTAAAAGTGGAACAACTGGCTTGGTTCCAACACAGGACAAAAGCTCAGACCTTTCCCAGAGAAACCACAGCAATTACTGACTAACTAGGGTTTGGTCTGTTGAGGTAAAAAAAAATACTACCTTTTGTACTGTACATTAGAAATGAAGCTATTTTCAGTGTGATTTAGGGAGCCCCTTAGCAACACTAATGGTAGTGACTCTCGCACATGACGTATGAGGGAGAATCAGAGCTCTTTTCTCAGGACCTTGATAGGATGACAGTGGCTGTAGTTATCAAAACATTTCAAGTACAAGATGTACCTTGCTCTGTATCTCTCCTTGCAGCTCTTCTCTTGTTTTTTACAATTTTGAGATGCCAGCTTCAGCATTCCAGATTGAATTGATTCTCCCTCAGACTGTACGCAGCATTACGAAGGCCTTAAGACAAATATTGTGCTCTCTGTTATCTTGGGCTTAAGTGTTTCTGAAAGCATGAGAGATATGCAAGTTGTATTGAAATATGTATAGAAATACAGATGCTGTAGAAAGCTGATTGTTCCAAACATGCAGAAATGCCATGCACTTGCAGTACTAACAAGGGGAAACACATATTTATGTGTACACCTACTACCTGTTTGCACTATAAATACTTCTATAGCAAAATAGTGCTATATTTAACCCCCTACACACAACTCAAAGGGATCCCTATCAGTGCAGTAATATGCACATAATCCCACAATCATACACCTACACTACGGAGGATGTTTACGCTTTAATTATGAGGGGGACGGTGACACCACAAAAACAAACTCCGCTCATTGCTTCCTATGCCCCCGCAACCATCAACGCAATTTCATCTCCCTTTGAAAACTTCAAGGCAGCAGCGTGGAGCTCCTTGAGATAATAAAGCGCCACCGGCTAGTTTACGCTGATCAGACTGAATGGTTGGCTCGCTCGAAAAGAGGGAGTCAGGGCACTCTCATGAGTGGGAGAGCTGGGGAAATCTATTAACTGCTAACTCTCTCTTTCTCTCCTCCTCACTCGCTCTCCCTCCTTCCTTAGTCCTGATTAGAGATAAAAAGAGAAAATAGCAATGATTCAAGGACGTCGAGCCATCTGCGTGATGTAGATCTGTTTGTGCAGACAGGGAAAATCACCTGATGCTTTTTTATTTCTACTCCTTTTTCATGAGTAAACGCTTTTCAGTCTTTCCTCCAAATCTCTATGAAGTACACAATCTGCAAAATGCAATATCACGCTGACTTAATAATAGCACAGAGTAAAACCCATCAGAAAACAGTACATTAATTGGCTTCCACTGCTGAAACTGGCAAACAGCTCACGCTCCCATCCCTCTGAACTAAAAATACTCGACTTGATCTGGGATTTCTCTGGAACAAATGATCGTTCCAGCCTCCCAGCAGTGTTGTATGTTGGCCAAGCTGGAATCGAGACCTCGATGTTCTCAGGCTTCTTCACACCAGGGCAGTGCAGTGTGCAGAGGTTGTGTGTGTGTGTGTGTGTGTGTGTGTGTGTGTGTGCTTGTTTTACTATATTCGTAGGGTCCAAAAACCAGGGAATACAGTATACTTGTGGGGTCTGCACAGCCTTGTGGGGCCCAAAATGCTGGACCCCACAAGGTTAAAGGGCTGTTTGAGGGTTAAGACTTGGTTTTAGGATTATGATTAGAATTAGGTTATGGTTAGGGTGAGGGTAAGGGTTAAGGTTAGGCATTTAGTTGTGATGGTTAAGGTTAGGGTAAGGGGCTAATGCATTATGTCAATGACGGGTCCCCACAAAGATAGTGAAACAAACGTGTGTGTGTGTGTGTGTGTGTGTGTGTGTGTGTGTGTGTGTGTGTGTGTTGTTCACTAGAGGAAGGAGCCCAGGTAAGGCCAGAGTAATGTGTTCCCAGGGGTCCACAGCTGCCAAAGGAGTCAAAAAGCTAATAGAAGACACATGTGGCCAGATGTTAAAGGGCATGTACTTTCCCCAAAACACACACATGCACAAAAACATATCCAAAACACCTTTTAAAGCTAAAAGCTCCCCTGCATGGCTGCTGAAACAGAGTGGGTCCATTGCTGCTTTTAATGGAGCATTAATGACGCTTGTCTCTCTGTTGTCACGCTCAGCATGTTAACGCACTTCCTTCACTTGAGCCCTGGTATAGGTAATCTTTAATGTGAGTCATTTATTCTTTAATTTAGCATCAGCTCTTGTTGTCCATTTAGCTAAACAAGCCACATCTCACTCTTAAATCATATAAATATATGTTCATTTGTGCATCCTACGTAACATGGAACAGAAAAATAAGTAAGTAGAGTTGAGCGATTCAATATTATGGTCTGTCACATCGCAGTGTAATTTGAGAATATGATCATACTGGGCTATATATTGTGCTTTAAAAAAATTCTGATCAATGATTCCAAGCAAAATGTAACTATAAACTAACAAAATAAGTAGTAAAGGTATTTTATGATGCAATGTGAGACTGAGAATGCATGCAAATTAACTAGGTAGCGTGCAGAGAAATTGAAACAGCTAGAAGTGATGGTTAAATGGTTGAAATCGCTAATGGATAAATAGTTCAAATAGCTAGCTAAAGGTAATGTTGAACGGTTGAAATAATTAGCTAAAAGTAATGAATAAACAACTGAAATAGTTCTCTTGAATACCATTATAACAATTTGCTTAAAGTAATGAATAAATGGTGAAAAAGGTAAATGTATTGGATCAACAGCCAAAATAGTTAAAACTTCATTACCATTTGACAATTTTCAATGGGATTTTGCCTCCATTTGCCATATCATGATATAACCTATATCAAAACATTCTTATTCATTCTGTGATTTTAATTTCAGCCATATCTCAGAGTCCTAAGTGAAGTTATTGTAATCAGGCCTCTCTGTGAGCTTATACTTCAACAAGTGTTCAGTCTGTCTATTTGAATTCAGGGATGTAAATAAACAACCTCCTGGATAACAGGCTGCTGACCCGGACAGCATTCCATGTCAATCAGCATGTGCAACAGTGCACTGCGCTAATTGAGCGGTCGGGTCCAACTCAGCTGTGAGCAGAGCCAGACACAGTGAGCTGGACAATGGCAGCCTAACAAACCATTAGTGGGTTATATACATAAAAAGACAAGGTGTCCCCATCAAGGTCTGATGCATCCTCCATTAAAAGTTCCCTATCTTTTCTTCATTCTAGGTTTTCTTGAGCTGTATGACATATTTTCCTCCTCCTGATGTGCCATTCTTTACTCCTCACTCTGTCCGTGACGCCCTAAAAGTCCTCTCCATCTTTTCCACTCAGCTGGCACAAACACAAGACACTGCACAGAGGCATCTGTACAAGTGTCCCTATCCTGGCAACCCCAACTTCATTGACAAGAATGCATCTATTCTCCGGCTCCACTTTGCCAAGGGTGCATGAGTGAGAGTGGCCTGTAGAAACAGCTGTTCAGGGAGTAATCAAAAGAAAGAGGGAGACTTATTTGATTACTACCTTCTTGTTCACCCCCCACTCAAACTTATGCATTCACTAAGGCCACTCTCTGAGTGGGCCACAAGCCAGGGGAATGCACAAGGCAATGGTATGTTTATTGGAGTGAGAATATATATTCTTATTTACATTTTAAAGCCATCTACTGCAGCAAAATTCCAAACATTACTTTCCAATGATACATATTTAAACTATAATATTTGCAATTGTCTCAGTCTCCCATGACTCTAACTAAGTCCCCACTGTGCCACAGTTCATCTTGACCCTTCACCCCTTTGTGAAGATCTCTTTTGGTGCTTATCACTGAATATGTAGCCTTGGTTACAGCCACACTCTCCTTGAGTCTGCTGGGTTGAGATGCCCTCTCCCAGGATTCTCACAGGAAGCTCCACCCTGATCCATGTTTGTTTTGGCTTAGACTGAAATGCATTTTGGACTAGATGAAACTGCTCCTTTCTATCTGCTGATTATCTCGACTAAATCTGCAGGCAGGATGACACCAGTTTTCTCAACACAATCAAAATCATTTCCCGGTGTTTCTAGCAAAGTTTGTCCTCCACTTTGCTTTCTATGAAGGCTACAGAAATGCAGCCTCATCAAAGTCTTGTCAAAATGGTCACGGTAGGTGACAAGAGAAGTGGCTTTAACAACCACTGTGCAAAACAATTTGTGAAAGTGCAGGATTAAACAAGTGTAAAGTATAGAAACATGTAAAAAGAAAGCATTCCAAGGTTGAATTTCCTGTTCTAATACTTTTAGGCCTTAATGCGGCATTTGGTACAGTTGATCATGAACTGCTTATTGTACGACTTGAACAGTGGGTTGGGATCCAGTGAATGGCGTTGCAGGCTGTTCTCATGAACCATTCGTACATAAGAATGCGTGGGAAATGATTCAGTCATACCTGGAATCTAGAAGCTTCCCTGTCTGTGTGGGGAATGCCTCTTCCTCCTCGGCCCCCTTTACCTGCGGGGTCCCCCAGGGCTCTGTTCTAAAGCCACTTTTTTTTCTATGCTCCGACTGGGTCCACTCATCAGGAAGCACGGCATGTCCTTCCATTGTTTTGCGGATGATACCCAGCCCACCTCTTTTCCCTGGCTATATACTTATTGCCACTGCCAATTGGTCTTATATAATGTTTTTTTTGTATTAGTTCATTGATCTTTATCTTGATATCCTTGGTATATGTGATTTATATATATATATATATATATATATATATATATATATATATATATATATATATATATATATATATATATATATATATATATATACATGTGTGTGTGTGTGTGTGATAAATGATTTTGTTTGTATGCTGTTGACCTGTTATGCATCTTAAATGCATAAACATATGTAGTTAAGATCACTCTTAAAATTCATGTAAAAGTTGAACTTTTAATAATAAAATGGTTTCAACTGCCACATCATCCAGAGGCACAAGGTCCTGACAGCACATTTGCGTAGATGCAAACCAAATTAAAATGGCCAGAACAAATGTACTCAAATGCCTTTGACTGGAAATCTTTTGTAGGCAGGGAAATCACAGATACTGTAGGTCTTGTGTAAAACATCCACCTAATTATTTGGTGGGCTTGTTAACACAGAGTAGAAAGCTGTCATTTCTCTAGGCATGCCTGAGCACGGTAGATTTCGGGAGTTCCCGTTCCACCCCCTTTTTTCTCCTCAGCTTACACAAAAAACTCCACCATGGTTTCTCATCTCCATCTAAAAAATTTTCAGTCATAGCTCATAAATCAAACATGGCAGCATGAGTCAATCAGGTTGTTAGGTCAGGTTGAAACTAAGTGCGCCAGTCTACAGCCACTCTAATCCATCTGACCATGAGTAAGTTTCTGCATAAATATTTGGGCTCAGGAGGGGAATGCCCTCCCTTCTACCTCCTCTCCCTTGTCTCCTGTACAGGTTTTTGTATTGGATCTGGTCTCAGGAAAGTGATGACAACACACAGTCTAGTCCAGGAAACAAGGGATATAAACCAGCGACTGCAGTGCCTGGGGCAGTAATTCCCAGCCATGAGTAGTCTACTTGTACCTCACATGATAGTTGCTTGGGGGTACGTTGACAGATTGTGGAGTAGCTTGACTGATTTGGAAAAATAGAAATTACTTTTTTAATTAAAAAATAAATCCACATATTAAGTCAGCTGTAATAATAGTACACCAGGTCTTGATAATGCATAAAAATAGTTAGCAAGCAAGCCAGCAGAGAACTTGAAACAGTTGAAATTAGTTTAAAGTGACTATATGCAACTTTTATGTTTCTGAAACTGTGTAATATTTTTTCTGAAGATCATAAATGACCTGTAACAGCAAACAAGACTAACAGTGAAAATAACTATTTTTATATAGTTTTTATTAATGCCCTTGCCCGGGTTTGATTTTTCCTGCGAATTCACAAAATGATTTCCGGCAGGTAGAGGGCGCTACAGAACACATTCTGACGGATCACAGATTCCGGTGTAACACCGGAAAAGCCTGTGTTAGTGAGTATGCAGGTAGCAGGAATTTTCTTTATATAGGCCTAATTGTATTTTTATTTTAATTTAGAAGTTTTCTGCTGTAGTTCTAGCTGATACTGGGGCAGGGCCATCACAGAAAAAAAGGAAATAAACGAAGAACTAAAAGGGAAAGTGAAAGACGACTGGCTTTCAACAGATGGAGACAATTACGGGATTGTAAATGATTCAAAGCCGACCCCAAATTGGCCCTCAGGTATGTAATATGTCTATTTCATTCATAAAATAACTTTAGATTGCGCGATGTGGTTGCACGTCAGAAGCCGAGATTAAATTACGTCCCACTTCCATTTAGCGTGGACACTTTATTCCTTTTAGTCCGTGTTTGTGTTGGCAAACTATTTTCTTTTCCTTTCTCCCCCTGTACCTGTGTAAAGCGTCCCTGGGTTTTATGAAATGCGCTATATAAATCTAAGTTATTATTACGTTCGTTACTACAACAAACTCTTAATGTTTTGGCTCGTGACACAGTGACAGTGACATAACGTTACCCAGTTTAGCTCACGATACATCCAAAATAGGCTACTGTATGCAACACTTGAAATGCAACAATGCATCTGTAACATATTCTATTATTGTAAATGAATGAGTTTCTGTCTAAGAAAAACATTCATCGCAACTATATGACCACCCGGTAACGCTAACTAATATACAGTGGGCAATACAGCACCGTAAAGAAAAGACCTTTATGACAGCAGGTGTGGTAAAAACACTAGCGCTTTTGTCCAAAGGGGCCGCTGGAATCAACACAAACTGAAAGTTACAGATAGCCATTTAAAAGTAATGGATATAGAGTTCAAAAGTTAGCATAAAGTAATTGATAAAGAGTTAAAATTAGAACAGTAATATAGCAGTAAACAAACATTTGCTATATAAAGATATATTGGAGTAATGGTGTCCTGAACAGAGAATGAAGTCACTGTGTGTGCTGTAATCCTTCTCTGTTCTTTGTTTTGATAGCCGGTATGGCCGTGTGTGCGTGTTAGTGTATGTTGGTGCATGTGGCCGTGAACAAATGTAACTATTTCATATATTGGGGAACGGTTCGTGGGAGTTGTGTGGAGGCAATCCCATCCATCTGTTTTTTTATTTCTTTCTTAGAGCAATGGATAAACCTTTCTAAATCGTTAGCTAAATGTAATGGATAAATAGTAAAAAGAATATATAAGTAATTAAATAAGTAATTAAATAGTTAGCTAAAAGTATTTGGTAAATAGTTGAAATTGCTGAAAAGAAGGGGGAAAACAGTTACCAGCTGCATTGATGATAGGGCACTTGAGTTCTTCTGACAAGGAACCATCTTTCAATAGATATTATTTATTAATTTACAAAACAACTGTTAATGAAATGAAAGCTTGGATTGTGCATGCTCATATGAAAATCACAGCTACCTTTGCTCCACAGAGCTTTTTCATCATGACAATGGTCATCTCAGGTGCTATACTTGAAGGCCACAGCCACCCAGTGTCTCAGGCCACAGTGTGAGGGACAGTGACCCCAGACAGGCCTCTCCCTGTGTTTGCCTTACTGCTAAGTCCCTGCCAGTGTCCCTGGCTAATGAATGGACATTTAATGTTCTGAGAGGGGTATTCACTTGAGTGGAAAATGTGCAGGTCTGTAGCGTACAGCTCCACTTGTCGAAGGAGACAAAGGGCTCAGCTCTGTATTCACACACTCGGTAGAGAGAGACCGTGTGGATTCACACGCTGGCTTGAGAGGAGGCTGAACACACACACGGCATGCATGGCAGTTTTCACACACTTTAGCACAAATCCCTAATGTGTTGTTTTTAACGCATCATTTTTAACAATGATGAAGGGTGATATATAAACTATCTTTAAAGACATTTCAACCATTCTATGAACTGAAAAGTCTTGCTGAATTATATATATGTACAACAAAAAGTATCCACAACTACTATCTCCTGATCCTTCATCAGAAAACTCAATCACCTGCACACACAGACATTTTTATATCTACAATCTCATGAGTTTATTAGCATTACAGCAGTTTCACCACCAATCAAATCTGAACCATCTGCCAACCTCAGCACACTCACAACAAACCAAGGACGTGGACCACAGGTTTGGCAGTCGAAAACCAACACAAGTGCGTTCAATATAAACCCATCCTTTCATGTTCCAACATTCATTTGCAGGTCATGCAAGCCTAGTCATAAACACAAATGGCACCATGTGGTGGCAGAGGAGCCACTGCAAACAGCCGATCAAAAGACGGCAGGAAAAGAAATCCTCAGGGTGTTTATATGAGGTCTCAGGGATGACCAGTGAAGTTTGCATGGGGTCGCGCAGCCAGACAGCCTATACGCTGCGCAGACAGGAAGGAGGCTTTATAAGGAGCATTGTAAATCATAGCAACTCACTTTACCACAGGAGGGAGGACAAGCAATGTGGGAGCAAGCTAGCGTTGTGTTTGCTGGTCAGTTACCCTCCAGATTGTGTCATTATTCAATGGCCTGTCCGCCAGATTACATTTGGTCTGGTTACAGCACCATGCATCAGATTTACTGCCCTATCTATTCACCTATTATCCAGGGTGAAGAATAGCGGGACTGTTCATAATTGGATTAAGTGAATGTAGATAGGAATATAATTATCCAGTTTGTCAAAGTGGCAATGTGACTTTCAGAGACAATTGTAAGCCAATATTCTCCATCCTTTCATGATATTTCATCTCCAGGGATAAAACTGTCGTGGTAACTAGAATAAAGTGTGGCCACAGGTGAGTTTTTGTTGTTGTGTGCCTATAAAAATGTAATGTAATGCAGCCCTTTCTAAAAGAGGGGACTGTTTACGTCCCAGAGACAGATAACTGGTGCCTTGGTAAACATTGCAGACAAGTGATGGTGTGGGCTTCACAAGCTTGTTAAGTATCAAGTTCTGAGTTAATGTGTCCCATGGGAGGAGGGGAAAATCTCAATTTAGGTGACATGCTCTCCTGACCTTTTTTAGTGCATGCAACAGCCAAAAACTGGTGTGGTCTGAGGTACAAACATGGTCCTGTTATGATTGAGCTCTGGCTAAAAGGTCAAGCTGGTGTTATTCTCCAGAGAGATAGCTCTTTCACTCACCCACTCCCTTAAAGCTCTGTATTTTCTAGCTGACATATACGCTGCAATGGATAAATAATAAATGTACAGTTATATGCATTTTTGTGGTGCTTATTCCTTCTCTATCTTTCATACTGAGAGCTCATGCCCAAGGTTATCAGTCCTCTGGGCACAGAGCCAGATCAAACCCAGCCTCCCCTCAAACATTTCTTTCTTTACCTATGACTCCTCTGCACAGAATTGTTCATTTTGAACAAAAGTGTCTCTACGGGCAGCAGAAAGAATGCTGTGTGGTGTGACTCCCCTTTTTAATGATTAAACATTACTGAGAGTGCACCATTGTACAGCAAGTGTCATTTTTACCCTTAATAAATCATTAACTCTATAACGCATTACTATTACTGTTGATGGAACGTTTCCAGAAAGCACCAGAAAGGCTTGGAAATGAACTCAGCTCTACAGTAAGTGCATTTTTAGCAAGTAAATTCCATCAAAATAATGCGTCTCACCCCCAATACTTGATGTTGTACGTTACTTTCTGACGTGACCAACAGGCCAAACAACTTCTTGAAGTAGACATTTCGGGATAAATGCTTATGTGCATTCTTTCTGAGAGTTATAAGAACGATACTACCTTCATATATGACTACAGCTACTCTGCCCTGCAAGGGCAAAAGGCAGTAACTTTGTTTTTGGTTGAAAATTAGTTAATTATATTTTTCATTGTTTTTTCGAGAAGGCAGAACACCATAACCAGTTACCGCTCTTTGACTTTGTTTTGGAACGCTGAAATTGAGTTAGGGTGCAGGATAGCAATAAGTAGATATATATAAGTATATATAAGTAATTGTAAATCATGAGAAATATATGCCATGATCGCTACATTTTATACAGGTGTTACTATAATGATTTTGTAAATGGTGATCAGCAACCAAATATTGATAATGTGGAAGTTACTGCCTTTTGCCTTGGCGTGACTGTTCACTTTTAGCAGACAATACAAATGCAGAGTACAGTAATTTCAAAATATAGGTCAAAGGTTGAAAATGTCAAGTTTTAGCTCAGGATTTTTTTGGACAACTAAAATCCTTTAAAGTCATTTTTCTCAGTTCCACACTCTAAGGTGTTTTGCCATTCCATCGTGTGTGTGTGTGTGTGTGTGTGTGTGTGTGTGTGTGTGTGTGTGTGTGTGTGTGTGTGTGTGTGTGTGTGTGTGTGTGTGTGTGTGTGTGTGTGTGTGTGTGTGTGTGTGTGTGTGTGTGTGTGTGTGTGTGTGTGTGTGTGTGTGTGTGTGTGTGTGTGTGTGTGTGTGTGTGTGTAATGTAGCAGCCAGTTAGTCTAACTTAACATAAAGACTGGAAACAAGGGAAAACAGCTAGCCTGGTTCTTTCCAAAGGTAACAAAAGTAGCCTATACCAGAACCTCTAAAGAACACTAAACAGCACATTATTTATTGTTTGTTCTATTAAAGTCTTGTTGTCGCCAATCACTGCTTGTGGCCAAGAAATAGTCCGGCACATAACCCCTCGTAAAACCACAAATTGTCAATTTTACAGGTTTGGTTTTTCAGGTTAAGATTACACATACAAGATACGTGTTATTTTGTGAGCTTTAGAGGTGCTTATAGGTGGATTTTCTTACCTCAGTTTTCCAGTCTTTATGCTAAGCTAAGCTAACCGGCTGCGGGCTGCAGCTTTATATTATGCTGACATATATAGAGTGTGGTATCAATCTTCTCATCTAACTCTCAGCCAGAAAGCAGATAAGCTTATTTCCAAAATGTCGAACTATTCCTTTAACAGAAAGAAAGACAAACTGGAGGGTTCACTGTTATGCCGGGAGTACTGTATTTATGACAGAGGTTTGTGTAACAGCTGTTTTGTGTCCACAACACAGCAAATATGTCCCGCTGTCTCCCATCGCTCTGTCTGCCTGAAAGCTAAGCTGAAAAACAGGTGCCACTGGACAGTGAGAGAGTGTTCAGAGCCACGCCTTCCTCCTCAGGCTATACATTCCTACACTTAGCACGAACTGGAGACCTGAGGAATAGCAAGACCTTGTGTGTGTCCCAAACCCCTGCTGCATTTCCTTCCTGCCACACATACACCAAACACTCAAAGAACACGCACATGTGGATGCTGACATACTGCCCCCACCCGCACTCAGTGAACATATACTCACAGATATCTACACACGAGTTGAATGAAGATTTAACAGGGAAAAGAAATGCTCAGCAACCTAGAGAAGTTAGAAAACACAATGTTCACACGCAGAGGCATTGAATGGAGAGGTATCGTATAACATCAGGCCAGTTGTTCCATATTAGATATGCAGTATGTACGAACATATGTGGTCCAATGGGGGCTGTGGTAATGACAATTTCATTCTGTATTGCATCTAGTTCAATCCGAAGATTTGTTTAAAAAATGACTTTGTAACTCATGAAATACAAGAACATGAGTTCAATGTGGTGTTTCAGAGGATGATTAAAATAAAACATGGATTTTTACAGTGCATCATCACACTCTTCATACCAAAACTGATTGATAGATAAGCTGGCGTCAGTTTTGTCCCTGCTGATTGCCCCTGATTTGTTGGGAAAGATATGGCTAATACGAGTATCCCTTCACTGTGGACTGCCCTGTATGTGTACAATACTGACTGCAATCTGTGGACACAGAGAGTTGACTAGATTATTCAGGTAAACGCTTGGTATATCAAACAAAATGAAATATTATTAGATTTTTCCTCATGTATTATTTATATTTTGTCCTAACATTAGATTTCATTTGTGCCAGACCGTTAAAGTCACAGCAGGAAAATATGGACTTCATTTTCTTTTGTCTCCAAAAGTTCACTTTATATTCTGCAATTTAGCCACGTGCCAAGGAACAGCCAATGTATGAAAGTTTACCCTTGTCTTCACAGTAGGACAGAAATGTGACATTTTGATAAAGCTGCATATTATTTGTGTCACTGTGCGCATGCGTCTGCATTCATTTGCATATGTTTCTGTGGTAAAGTCCTGGTTTAGTGGACAGGGCCGAGTAGATCATGTTTTATTCCCGTGAAAGGTCATCTGAGCCCAGCTAGAGTCCTGGCTGGACTTTAAACAGACCATACTGTCTACGAGCGCTCAGAACATACTGGCTTCATAGCAACTCCCAACTCCATGGCAACGGCCGGCTCTGTCGTCGCCATGCAGTGAGGGCTCGGTGTGAGAGCGTGCTGTGTTTCATATTCAACCAATGTCCTTCTCTGTGTGTTATGTTCGGCAGTAATATGGATTAATATTCATGAAAATTCAACACAAGGCTGACATCTCGTTATTTTGAGGTCTCTGGCGTTTTTTTTTAATTTTTTAATCTTGTGTATTTTCATGTTCACAAGGCTGTTCTATTTCTCACTTTGTTTTTTTCAGTCTATTCCAACCAGCTGCCTGAAGACTTTACCCAAACCCTATTGAGTACCAATATACAGTTACAAGAGATAAGTGTAATGGGACTATTATGGAGCATACTGATGCACTCAGTCTTTACATTTGCTCTGCTCCACAATAGCCAGTCCATTTACACTATCACACATTCACATCAGGAACTCCACATAGCATCCCACTCACCCAATCCATCCCATCAGCCCTCAGCACTGTTTCAAAGGATGCCTTGAGAGGACTCTGTGGGGCCATTCTGGATATACGAAAAACCACAAAGCAGCAGAAAAGTTGAGCGGGAAGATGTTATAAGTATGTGGGCTTAACCTCCTCAATTAAATGGATATAATGAGGCAGAAAGAAAAGGCATAGGCATAAGAAGAAGGGAAGTTTTTTTTTTTTTCTGGGATGTATGGTGGGTTTGGTGAGGAAAAAACAGGAAACTGGGAGATAAATTGCAAATTACATTCCATGTGTGTTGTGTGGGTTAAGACTGGAGGGTTGTAGACCAGAGGACTCTGGGGGCAGCAGCAACTGCATTCGGGTCTTTGTCCTCATGGTTCACAGAGACTGGTGAAGGCTTACAGCTGGGTCGGGGGAATACACATTTAAAGGCCGGAACTCATTTTTTTTCTTCCTACTGTAACACCGGGTAGGGACTCAGAGTGAACTTACTGCTCTCGTGGAAAAAATGATCAGATACAGCTTTTTGTACATTTGAAATGTTCATAGACAACTCTAGTATGACTATATAACAGGGATTAACAGTTAGCTGTCAGTGCAATTACACACCTAATGCATCTTTTTTTCTGCCATAAAGAAGAGTGCAGTGTGTCCGTATCAGCTGTCACTTTTCCAAAGTGACTTTTTTCAGATGTCAAAAGTCTAGGTCTAAAACCCAGAGGGGTTAAGGATCAGGTGTTTTCCAGCACTTTCACATAGATAAATAGAGCAAAAATAACAGGGGAGATCAGATTGTTCGTCTGTTGTCGTTAGTCAGGGCGGTCAAGCTGGGTCTTTATTTGCATGATGGCATGGATCTGTGCTACGTCAGTGCTGTGACAGATGCATGTCTTGATAAGGCAACAACAGGATGTTGACACTGTATACACTGGCATGTTGTGCGCTCACCTTTGGGCTGAAAAGCATTTCACTTGCTAGATAATATGCAAACACAAAGTGTAAGTCTGGATTAAGTCTGGAAAGATGTTAAGATTCCAAATGTACAGGTCAGCATTGTTAAAGTGACAGACAGAGATGTGAACTCCAACTGAGATTGTGAGTGTTGCATTACAATCCATGGAATGCACCTTAACCTGTTGAATGTAATGTGTTTTCTTGGTTTTGTTATATACAAACTTCTTGTTTCCAGGTATCAAAAAGGAAGTTACACGTGGTTTAGAAGTGATATTGTATGGTTTCACAATCTGACACAGAGCATGCACAAAAATGCCTGTGAATGCCTCCAAATACAGCCAGTTTTTCTTTAAGCACACAGAGAGCTTTTGCAGTCGACCTGTGTGGAATATGCACAGTGAACTACATTCTCCATAGAGCATTATTTCACTGGGGAATAGAGGAGAGATTACCTCTGGGTGAGAGAAACTCCTGGAGTGTGAAGAGATGCAGAGTGGGAGCTCGGCTCATCAATTAGAGGAAGTCAGCGATGCCAGATGTAAGCCAGGAGTCAGCTAATAAAGCAGACACGATGAAAGAATGCACATTGCTGTAAAGACACAAGCAAACAGGGAGGGGATGGAGCTGCGGCTGGTCTCTCGACACCAGGGGGTTCTGAGAGAGACAGGCTAAAAAAAAAAGGGTGGAAAGTGGAGGGGGATTCATGGAAAGGAAAGGATGCTTTAAAAAAATCTGGCCTGTTTCGTGAACTCTCTAAGGGGATTAAGGGTTTAATGAATTGCCTATTGGAAGCCATATGTTTGAGCCATAGGCAGTGGAGCGAGGCAGGGGGTGGCTGTCACAAGAGTGCTCATGTGAGGGCTGGCCATGCGTCTTTTAGTTGGCTTGGAGGAGTTTTGACAGGAGGTCCAACTCTTATAATATTGTCCCTCCTACACAAAGTATCCTGCATTGAGCTAACACAATTACATAGCCTACATTTAATTTATATGTTTAATCAGCTTGAAAAAGCTTTTGTATGCTCTTTTGCAGATGATATGTGGAAAAAGTTCAACAGAGACAGTCATTTCAGAAACATTAACATACTGTCTGGATATTTGTTGGGAGAGCACTTCCACTAGCTTAC
Organism: Zingel zingel; assembly: GCA_023566125.1. Taxonomy (NCBI): domain Eukaryota; kingdom Metazoa; phylum Chordata; class Actinopteri; order Perciformes; family Percidae; genus Zingel; species Zingel zingel. Next base: position 23,236,467 of record CM042334.1, read on the forward strand.
TTGTAATATCTAATGTACATTTGGAACTAATGGATCTGTTGTGATTTTACTTCCCATGCTTCTAAAGGGAAAATAGTGAAATGAGTTTATTAATAAGCTCATTTAATTGTTGATTAGAATGTGATTAAAATCAGAAAAGATTTCATAATGTGGTGTTGATGGAGGTATTGCTCAAATATATGTAATATTGTATGAAAGTTCCATAAAGGGATGAATGAAAACCCAAGCCACATACATAGCCTACATGTTTATTGCACAGATACCAAGTTACTTTCAATATCAGGTGTAAAACGTTGTAGGCCTACGTGTGTGAAAGAGAGAAGCAGAGACAGGGAGGGGAAAAAGGCGAGAGACGGAGGTTTCACACAGCTAACCACACTCAAGTGTGTGAATGCAGTGAGTGTGCACTTGTTTCAAATGGGTGTGGAGGGAAGAGAGGAAGGAAGAGAGAGAGCAGAGGAGGGCAGCAGAGAGAGGCAGAGGGAGGTAGACACCGACACCTAGGCAGTAACACTGACTGCGAGGGGGGGGACGACACACCGGCTCTCAATGGGCAGGTCTCTGTGAAGCGCAGCCTACCTGTTGGAGCTCATTGCGGGAGACTGCCGTGCCGGACCCACGCTGATCGTGGATCTGCGGTTAAACCCACTGCACTTGCGAGGCGTGAACAGCCCAAACATGTCTCCAAGACTATTGCTCTGCGCTGTTTTGGCTGCGTACCACGGGACGCAAATCGGCAGTGGATTTAACATAGATGAACGGTTTCCTGTGATCAAAGAGGGAAAAAGCAAAGGGAGCTTCTTTGGATTCTCAGTAGCTGTGCATCAACAGACGGAGGGCGCCAGAAAGTACCTGTAAGTTATCAGCTGTGCATGTCTAAATGCTCCACTTTTGTCTCCTTTTGAGGTTATAATACCCAAACTACGCACCTGCTTTAGACCAGGTGGTGTAACAAAAAACAACCATTGTATCCGCCTCAGAGAAGCTTATTGCGCCCACTTACTGCGCAAATGCCGCGATGAAGCTTTGGAGTCTACAATATATTGCGTTTGCGGCCCATTTATAACCTGCTTATAGGCTACTTGTTAAATGATTTCGCATCACACGCTTCCCTTTTTCTACAAGGCAACCACCTGTTGAAAGGCAGCGCAGCAGTTTAAATCTCTGCACATGTATTTAGGCCTTTTGACCGTTTTTGACGATCTGAGTCATGTGTGTGCCTCAAGATTAAAAGTCTTGTAATTGGACGTGCGGAACTACTTGGTCAGAAAAAAATGTGTCTTGCATTTCAGTTAACTTGTGAAAAGTAGTCACATCAAACAGGAATCTTGAGATGTAAAAACACAGGCGAATGAATATCTCTCTTTTTTCTTTAAAGACAAATTCTCCATTTAATTTTTTCCCTTTTCTAGCTGTCATGCACGGCTATGTCCAAAACCTTTAATCATCCAATTATTGCAAGTGCCATTCTCCAACTTTGACTCAATCCTATTTTTGAAAATGTATAATTGACTAAATTGGAATTGCTATAATTCCTGTTTGAGAGGAACTTGTACTGCAGCTGTGTGGGTGAAACAGCTGGGCCATGTGAACACAGGCCCAGCAACTTCAATCTGGGGCTTGTTTATGCTTTGCAGTTTAATATGCCACCTGAAGTGTCTTTTAGGGTCACAGCATGTGGGAATTTAAGTTATTGTTTTAAAAAAGTAATTTCAGATCAGTTTATGGGTTCTCAAGTTATTCAATCGTTATCCCATAGACTTCAGTGTACATTTTGGAATGCACAGAAAGCAGTGACATAGCCTGCTCTACTCTCTTTCCACCTATCCTGGGGCTATTATATTTAGCTGGGACACAAGTGAGTTTGTGTTTCGCAATAAAGGTGTTCATTGGCCTGTAACACTTGTAGGCTGTTATTACCTAGACATGAATGCTCTTGTGGAGTTAACAGTGTTTGGGAGGATTTACGTGAAAGTACATGCTTTTTGTTTAAGGAATAGTTGATGTTCAACAACAAGAATGTGTGCGACACATCTGTCCTATATGTAGCTTATTTAATCAAAGATCCTTAAACTGCATCATTGTTTAGGATTTCCCTCGGCCAATTACAGCGGCCCCCCTAATCCTTCCGCATCCATGATCACACGCGTGTCCATAACTAGATGTTATCTGTGTCCTGGTCCTGCTTTGAAGGGTAATGCAGAAAGAAAATTGCAAACCAGGGCACACTTCCTCTGTGTTGTCACAGTTTACCAGCCTAAAAAAAAGAAGGTTCAGCGTAATCACTGCAGAAATTTCCTCTAGTTTGTATAATGAGTACCAGTGTCCAGCTGACACCTAATCAATGTGCCATCTTGGCCCTGTCCCCAGTGGGATGGAGTCACCGTCCACAGACTGCAACCCAAGAAGGCACCACATGGCCCTGGTAGAGGCTGAAGGCCTGTGGGGACAAGAAAGCTGTAAAAAGTCTCATCAGTCCGCTGCTAGCTAAGAGGTTTAAGCTAATTCATGCTTTGTTCTATATTGCAGCTTTTAATTTGGTAATTAAGGATTCATTTCAGCCCTTAAATTTAGGATTATGCATTTTGGGTAGTACTTTTTTTGTTGAAAGTTAGATGAGAAGATAAATACCACTCTTTCTGTGTGGTGAAAATGAAGCTACAGCCAGCGGCCACTTAGCTTAGTTTAGCAGAAAGACTGGAAACTGGACCATCTAGCCTGGTGCTATGCAATGATAATCAAATCCACCCACCAGTATCTCACTAATTACAACACAGTATACTTTCAGACAGAGCTAGTTTAGCTGTTTCCCCCATTTCCAGTTTTTATGCTAAGCTAACCTTAACGGCTGCTGGTGGTAGCTTCATATTTAGCATCCAGACATGAGAGTAGTATATCAATCTTCTCACCAATACTTGTATTGCCAAAAAAAGTTGAACTATTTATTTTAAATTTAAAGAAACTAATTAATCAAAGACTACTAGTGTTGTACTAGTGTTACATATCAGTATGTAATCTCGGCTGGCTTGAATCAGCCAAGAAGTTGTAGCAAAACATTATGCCAGCGATGTCCACAATCAAATACATTTGCTTGCCTCATGGTGTGTTTTGGTGCTGTATGTCGGGGTGGTTTGTTTCTGAATTGGAAGAAGTGAGTCTCTAGAAAGTGTGACACATCCACCCTCAATGTGACTGTAACCTGTAATTGAAAAGGAGAGTGTTAACCTACATACATGCAACCAAAATCTCACATTCGCTCTTGAATTTCTCAGAAAAAATGTTTTTTTAGAAGGTGTAGCATATTTATTACAATGTTACTGTGTCTCCCATTTCAGCCGCCCATTTGTAATCTGTGAATACACCACTGTTGAGTAAAGACCGTTCTTTAGTACTCAGACCTAGTTGTGTACATACTCTGTGATTCTGTAAAGACACATCACAATGTACTAATGGTGTGTCCCATGTTTGACTTGGGCTGGTTTTACAGTGCTGTCTGTGTGCTCTGTTTTGTCTGGCTTCTTTTGTAGCCCCAGATCTGTTCCACCGAGCTATTTATTACATGCTTCCTCATTATTGGAACGAGCTAGAGTGTGAATATTTAAAAAATGCGAGAACTCTGCATATAAACTGGTCGTGACATGTACAATTTTAACAGTGGCCGTTCTTTGTGCATGCGTGAGTCAAACAGAGTCCAGGTTAAAAGTCAAGAGAGAGCGCTTCCACTCCCACTTCTGCAATAAAGTGAGTGTAATAAAGTTTTTCCTTAACCTCTTAAGAAGGAGGCTATTATCTAATTAGTCTGAATCTAGCAGTGTATCTTGGCTCAGCTGAAGCAATTTAAAAATGTTTTCTGAAAAGAGGGGGGTACATGACCAATTAGTAGGCCAACATTGCTTCTTCTTGGGGAGGGCTGCACCTGAATTATCTAATAGCTACCTGAGGCCAATTTGTACGGGACATTCACTTCTCCAATCCCCCCAAACTCTTTGAATCGCCCATATACGGTCTCTGAGAGTTTTTTTCTGAGGGCTTTTTTTGTTCTCTGTTGTAGCAGGGAGGAGGGACTGGGCAGTCAGCTGGCCACCTATTGGCTCTTCCAGTCCCCTAACCCCATGGTATGATTGGAATGTATTACCCTTCTCTGCACAGTCACAACCTGCCAGGTTTCAGGTTGAGACAAGACAGAAGTCAGTGATTCTGGGGACTATAGTGGAACACACACAAGCCCTCCAACATCATTCCTCTGTTCATCCTTCAGCAGACAAGGATTCCTTAATTGTATGGGTGGGAAACCCCTGCGACCTGAAAGGACTGATGAATATTTAATCAGAGCTGAAGTGCCTTTGCTTTTCCAGCTCATCGCTGTCTGACTGCAGTGGCCCGAGGCCATGAAAGTCAGCCATTTAATTTGACGGGGCCTTCCCCTTTCTGCTGTAAGGTACAGATTTAACTGCTCAATCTGCTATAAGGTTTATAGACACACAGTCTGATGTGTGGTTTGAACATGCACAAGTGCATGTGTTGCTTCTCTTTAAACCCCCTTTGAGTTTGTTTGAATTAAAATCTTGATTCCTAAATCACATTTCTATTTTGCAATGGTAATGTGATGCAGCAGATAAACATGGTGTGTTGTACAGAACCTGCATCCTCTATTCCTTATTTAAACGTAGCACCAAACAATAAAAACCATGAACCCAGGCAAATCAGTGTGTTGTGAACCAGTGTGTTTGTAGATTGAAAGGTATACATGGTTTTAAGTCCTTTCTAATTTATTGGCGTCTAAGCCAAGCCACTGCAACTGTACAAGACCTTGCTTAAAATTAAGTGCAAGTGTGTCCATAGTGACTGGCCCTAATCTTTATGGTATTTATTGTCCGTATCCAATCAGTTGGTAATGGCATGGGCTGCATTTTGTGTAGCAGCAGAATGAGTGACGGCTTCTAATAACATGTTGAAATGGATCCCAGCGGGACATCGGGCCTCCTGCTAATCTCCACAGAGGATATTCTCTATGGTGGGGCTTTCATTGGAAATACCTGCAGTGAAGACTGTTTCTATCTTAACAAAACTGTAAGAGATCCCCTGCTTGTACAAATGCCCTCAACCAACATTGAAAAGAAGCTGATGTAGCTGGCCTGCAGGCTAATGAGGGCTACCTGCAGCTAGAAAAGCTATATGCTTCAATACCTTTCCCCTCTTCGTGCCATTTTTCATCTTTGAAGGGGAAGTGATCCTGAAGTATAGGTTTACACTTGGTATGTGGAAGTCAGTGAAAGCGGTAACTTGTTGTCTGTCCTTAACAATGCAAAATGTGTTGAAAATGTGTATACCATCCTTTTTATAAAGTTTATTGATCAATTAAAATAATATTAATGAAAATATGATAGATAAAGACAAACATCTGCTCCAGTTGTGTTTTGTGGGCGTTTTTCACACCTCAACAGGTAAAAACAGATGGTTCATGCACACACCTGCACCGCTTTTATATAAGCTGAGTAATATGAGTGAGAATTTGGGACTACACAGGCACGTTAACTGTGCCTGTCTTCTCCATTACAGCTGTGAGGTAGTCCACCTGTAACCCACCAGCTCCCCCTTCCCCACTTTACATACTGGGGTCAAAATGTTAATGGAAATGCTGTTATTGATACTGCGAGTCTCTTGTGAATTCTGCTATGGTTGCATGATTTGTGTGCTAGTGTGGGGTCACTAGAAACATGTGTCCAGGCTCAGTCCAGCTGTGATTCTTCTATACCTGTTTTTATGCATCCATTTGTGTGTATTTCTCTCTGTCAGTTTGGTAGATTTGCATGTTTTTGTGTGCGTGTTAATAATGTGTAGCTGTGCTGTCTGCATCTGCAACAGTGGGGGGGTCACCAGTCTGACGTAATTTACCCAGCGACACCAGACACTGGGTGGTTAGCATACTGTAGTTAGCAGACCAACCTACAGACATAAGCCAACATAACATTGTCCTTGTCAGACAAGGTTGTACTCATTGCTAATGAAAAAGTGAGTTAGTTTATTATCAGGGGGATGACCTGCCTTGTTTAATTTGTCACACTGGGTCTAAATGAGTTTGCTCTCTTGTTACTGTTTCACCAATGGCAGATGGTGGTCTTCAAACAGGATGTTTGTCCAGCTGAGATCAGACCTGTGTGTGTGTGTGTGTGTGTGTGTGTGTGTGTGTGTGTGTGTGTGTGTGTGTGTGTGTGTGTGTGTGTGTGTGTGTGTGTGTGTGTGTGTGTGTGTGTGTGTGTGTGTGTGTGAGAAACACAGGTGCAAACTGATTTTCTCATTTTATTTAACATTATTCAATTGTTCCATTCCGCTTGTGATCAACAGTAATATATGAATTTCATTTCCATCAAATGTTTTCCCCTTGTGACTAAATTACCATTTATCACAATGGTGGCAGCATTTCATTTCCTATATTGCTAATTCTTATGCATACTCAGTATGCTTCATTGTTTAAAACATCTAAAACATCACCATCAACACTGTGAGAGTCTCACAAGCCTGAATGCAGCCTCGGAAGACTTGACAGAGGTGAGATGGACAGGGCAAAAATAGCTCTCTTAGGTCTGAACTCAATTCAATTTTATTTATAGTATCAAATCATAACAAGAGTTATCTCGAGACACTTTACAGATAGAGTAGGTCTAGACCACACTCTATAATTTACAAAGCCCCAACAATTCCTGTAATTCCCCCAAGAGCAAGCATTAGCAGAGGCTAATGCGATAGTGGCGAGGAAAAACTCCCTTTTAGGAAGAAACCTCGGACAGACCCAGGCTCTTGGTAGGCAGTGTCTGACGGTGCCAGTTGGGGATGTGCTGAACAGTGGCAATAATAGTCACAAATATAATGGAACAGTGACTACAAATGGTAGTCGTAGTAGGGCACTGAGGGGCGTTACAGGATGTAGAGTGGCACAGCACAGCATGGGTGGACGTAGCAGGATGCAGACATTTGGCAGGATGCAGCCGGACACTGCAGAGTATCGCCGGACACTGCAGGGCATTGCAGAGCGTTGGACCACAGTGACAGCTCCTACTAGGGCTGGGCAATATCGAGAAAATCAAATATCACGATATTATTGACCAAATACCTCAATATCGATGCCCCAACGATATTGTAGTGTTGACTATTGGTACTTTCACAAAATATTTACACAATGAGATTTTTGATAAATAATCATCAGTAATATGGATAAAATGACTAAGTGGGTAAAGGCAAATAATAGAACCGCTAGAACAGTCTGGTAAGTTCAGAAAATGACCACTTTACTGTAATGCAGCCTTTAAAACCAGGAAAAGACACCACTTATGCCATATTACAACATTACGATATCCAAAATCGAAGACGATATCTAGTCTCATATTACAATATTGATATAATATCGATATATTGCCCAGCTCTAGGTGCCACCCTAATCCAAGGGAATATTCTGGGCGAGAAAAGAAACATAAGGACTCCGGGGAGTAAATTCCCCAGAGCTAGGTTAGTAACAAGCATTTCTGGGACAAGGATGCACACAAATGGAAACAAATGGAAAGAGAGAGGGGAGAGCAGCTCAGTGTGTCACAGGAAGGAGGGAACTTCCCTTGTAGTCTATAACTATAATAGCATAACTAAGAGAGGCAGGTTAAGGAGAGGAGCCTGGTCGGGCTAGAACTCTCCCCAACCGGATCGGGCTGTACTGGCCTTCCTCCCTCTACTCTACTCTATTTTCTCCCTAATTATAAGCTTTATCAGTGTTTTCAGTTTATTCTTAAATATGGTGATGGTGTCTGCCCCCCCGAACCCAGACTGGGAGCTGGTTCCACAGGAGAGGAACTTGATAGCTGAAGGCTCTGGCTCCTATTCTACTTTTAGAGACTCTAGGAACCACGAGAAGCTCTGAATTCTGGGAGCGTACTGCTCTAGTGGGACAATAAGGTACTAAGAGCACTTCAAGATATGAAGGTGCTTGACCGTTTAGAGCTTTGTAGGTCAGGAGAAGGATTTTAAATTCAATCCTAGATTTTACAGGAAGCCAATGCAGAGAAGCTAATACAGGTGAAATATGATCTCTTTTCTTAGTTCTTGTCAGAACATGTGCTGCAGCATTCTGGATCAGCTGGAGAGTCCTAAGGGACTTGTTTGAGCATCCTGATAGTAAGGAATTACAGTAGTCAAGCCTAGAAGTAACAAATGCATGGACTAGTTTTTCAGCATCGTTTTGCGACAGGATATTCCTAATTTTGGCAATGTTACGAAGATGAAAAAAGGTTGTTCTTGAGGTTTGTTTTAGATGGGCATTGAAGAATAAATCTTGATCAAAAATAACTCCTAGATTTCTGACAGTAGTGCTGGAGGCCAGGGCAATACCATCCATGGTAACTATATCTTTAGATAATGAAGTTCGGAGGTGTTTGGGGCCCAGCACAATAACTTCAGTTTTGTTTGAGTTTAACATCAGAAAATTGTAGGTCATCGAAGTTTTTATATCTTTAATGCACACTTGAAGTTTAGCTAACTGGTTTCGTCTGACTTGATTGACAAGTATAATTGTGTGTCTTCTGCATAGCAGTGAAAGTTAATTGAATGTTTCCTAATAATATTGCCTAGAGGAAGCATATATAAGGAGAATAGAATTAGTCCAAGCACTGAGCCTTGAGGAACGCCATGGCTAACTTTAGTGTACTTGGAGGATTTATCGTTGATATTAACAAATTGAGATTGATCTGAGAAATAGGACTTAAACCAGCTTAGTGCGATTCCTTAACTCAGTGACAGTCAGTCACTCAGTCTGGGCTCAGAGAAGTGTGACTGGAAAACAAACGATTTAAGGCTTTTAGAAATAAATAAAAAGTTCAAAATTGAACTGACTGACTGTATCTCACAAGGTTGCCGCTATTTTTGTGAAATTAAAGTTTAACCTCAACTGGCCTCAGGAGTGTGCTAGGTGTGCCGACAGTTATTCAACTTCCTCTCACTCTGTGCCACCCTGTTTTGTTAATAATTTACACCCTTTGACAGGTATACTGATATGATTTGTCTTAATATAAGAGCTACACTGTAGTCTATTCCCTCTTATAGGACTGTAGATCTAGAATGTAGCAGAGTTGTTCTGATACCAATGTTGGAAATGCCTCTTATACTGCCTAAAATGCTGGTATTGGCGAGAATGCGAGTCTATGCTCGATCTGATACCACATTATTTCGTTATCGGGAAGGAAAAAATAGTATTGGAACATCTCTAGAATGCAGATTATTTTGTGTGCTGATGGTTGTAAGGGTTGAGTTTTTGTGGTTGAATGTTGTTTTTCCGACTGGGTGATACTTCCATGTTACCTTGTTTATCTACTTGTTATGGTAAATATATGTATCATGTAGTTATTGTACACATTTCTGTTGTCGAATTCATCATTCTAAGCGAACTGTGACTTAAAACCTACAAAATGAGTTATAGAAGTTTCTTGTTTTATACCTGTAAAGACTTAGGCCTCATGTACATTTGCCATGTTGTGATATACAGTATATAAATATTGGCAAACTATCCCTATTAATCTACTAATCTTAGAATTAAAATATAGAACAAATGTAAAAGTCCTAAAACGCACAGGTGCTGTGATGGCAGGTCTGTTTGACCAATTTCATTTTTGCAGCAGGTTGATGTATTACTGTTTGTCCACACACACACACAGAGTCAGTGTGTTAACAACTAGGCGTGCTTACTGTGAATATTGTGTTAGCAATGTGCGTGCTCACCCCCACCTATACTGCTTCCTGAAAGTACAAAGAACTGGATTTATCAGAGTGCTATTGTAAAGTAAGTAAAGTCATTACATCATTACAAGAGCAAAAAGAGATCCCAGCCCTGGTCTGCTCTTGTCCTCATCCTTAATTAAATCTGAAAATTGAGTTGCTCCGTTCAATATTATCTCAATTTGTTTGCTTGTGGCAATGTTTCTGTGGAATGGATATAAGTTGCTTGTAGTGCAATTGCTTTATACCATCCTGAGAGTGCTGTGTGTGTGTGTGTGTGTGTGTGTGTGTGTGTGTGTGTGTGTGTGTGTGTGTGTGTGTGTGTGTGTGTGTGTGTGTGTGTGTGTGTGTGTGTGTGTGTGTGTGTGTGTGTGTGTGTGTGTGTGTGTGTGTGTGTGTGTGTGTGTGTGTTACGTAAATGGATTTAGGAGTAAGGGTGATGATTAATAGCATTTTATGCGCCTGTTCCTTGCTTGTACTTGTTTGGCAATTTGGTGACCTGCCATGTGCCAAAGTGTAGAACTGGGAGTGTCAATGCAATTGAGTTGGTGGTGAGTGTGTTTTGTGCAGTCTCGGACCTGGTCCACCACGAGTAATATTTTCGCCATTTAAGCTGGTGGAGTCACACCTACAGAGACCTCTTTTACTCATATTTTGCGTTTGGTTGACTTTTATTCTTCAGCAAGCCAACATATCTGATAGTTTTTTTCCTAATATGGGTGTGATGCCAGTTAAACTAAAGGCTAATGTCTGTTTACCACCAACATTTGTCATCCATAACAGCTTGCACAGTCTTCCCTTTTAGCAGAAGGTAGCAGGTATGTGTCTCATCTTCAGTGTGGGCATGCACTACAGTTCCACATGTTACTTGAACTAAACCCCCGCACAAGCAGCACCAGGCTGTTGCAAAATAACCAACCAACTTGTGTTCTCTTGTGCATGAACTGGTGATTGCTTAATCTGTAGTGTGGAGTGTTCAAGATGGCGCCATCATTGGCATTCACAGTTTAGTAGTAGGGAAGTGTGGATTTAGCCTTAAACTTCTCTCTCCTCTTCACATCACTGAACCTCCTCAACACTGTTCCACCAATCCCCCACCCCTCTGTATCCTTATCCAACAACACCTTGTTACCAGTGGCAACATCTGCGTGTGTCTACTTGCTTGGCAAATGGTTCTGACAACAGCAGCCTGCCGTCACGCTTTTAATAGCAAAAGACATAGACCTGTGGGGATGTGCTTCGATTCACAAAATGACCATCCATAGAATTTGTCAAAAGAATTTGTGAGAAGTAGGAGATACACTAATCATAATTTATTTATTTTTTGTCAGTGAAGTCATGAAAGAGTTGCATGGCTGATAGTGAAAAACAGGCCCTGAGGTAGCCTACTCTAACATGAAAACTGAAGCTTTTTTTCATTTCAATGCCCTGAGGGCTCACAGCCGCACCCTGTGACAAACAGGTTGTCCTAAGCCTTATGTGGACAGGTGATCCATCACTAATGTAAGGCTGACATACTCAAACACACTCGCAGCAGCTCTAATACTTGGTCACCCACTTTCGCTCACTTACCCATTTTTAAATATTTATATCGCTTGACATCTAAGGCAAGGGCCAGCAGGGTGAAAAGCTGTGTGCCAGTTTTAAACATTTATCATTTGTCTCAACACACTCCTGTTCAGACTGGGCCAAGATGAAGATGAATGTACTCCAAGTGAGACTGGCTGGCCCTGCACATTGTCTGTTCTTGTTAGTCTTGTAAAAGCCTGTGAGATGGATAGAAAAGGGTAAAGTCAAAAGTAAAAAATGTTTAATTAAGTCGGGTTTCCTGGTTTCAGTGCTGCTGGTGTTATTCTGAGTCAGGAGCGGTCAGGTGTGTGGGGGACGGGGGGTGGGAGCTAGAGAGACTATGGCTTAGTTTTAATTAGAGAGCTACATATGTTGTGCTGAGTGTCTTACGGACAGATGTCTGTTTACCAAACTGGCAAGGCCTTGTAGTGCCTTGTCTCTCCTGTGAGCGGCAATCCTCCCTTCTATCACTCCCTCGCATTTTTTTAACACCTCCTACCCCTGCTATGTTTTTTGGCACTGTCAGGAGCTGTGTGGTGGGCAATGGTGATTAAGATGACTAGATATAGTTCACCTCTGTTTGTTCAACTAAACCCCACTGATATGAATATACAGTAGTTCTTATCCAACTCCCATTCTTCTGGGAGGTTTTTAACTCCAGATGTCAAGAATGCAGGCTGCGCTCACCTTGGCTGGGTGTGTTCGCCACAGTAAATGTTTGGTTTAGCCAGCCGATCACTTGTGAGGCAGAAGGGGCGCATTTCAACATGTCCTCAGAGTTGGAATGCAGCTGCAGATTGCCCCCCCTTCCCTTCTCTGGGCCTTTGACAACCTGTTTATGAGGAGGTGATGAACAGGGAGGGAGGTAGGAGGAGAGCACACAGGACAGGATATGAGGTGTGCTGTCATGGCCGAGTCAACTCTTTGTAACTCACATTTTGGTGATTTTTTTATGTATAAGTTGAGGATTTGAAACTACTTTCAAATCCCGTCACATAAAGTGACAATCTTGAGGTAATCAATTTGAAAAACAGCTTTTTTTTATTGACATTTGGAGAATATGAAGGACAGGTTACACTTAGTCTTGTGTGCTGATTAAACAAACAACATTTAACATGTCAATTAGGAAGCTTTAGAGGTGCCGGTAGGTGGGTTTTGTTACCTTTGAGCTGACCCAAGCTATCTGTTTCACCCTGTTTCCAATGATTGTCCTAACCTATTTTTAACCTATATATTATTTACCCCACAGACATGAGAGTGGCATCAATCTTATCAATGTTCTCATCTCTGTTTCCCAAAATTTCAAACTATTCCTTTAATTAAAGAGTTACCTTTTGATGAAAATACCACTTCCCAGTTTGAAAGGTGTGTCTTCACTGTATGTCAAACCTAAGTTTGTCAATCAGCAGTGTTGAATTTCCACAACAAACACAGGTGACCCACGTGGCTCTGATGAGACAGTGAGACAACAGTGAGTATGTTTATGATTTCAGGTTGGGCTAAGTCTTTTTCTCCGGTTTGCTGCAACAAGGACTTTGCCAGCCAAGGTTACCCAAGCCTCCCTAAAGCTGTTCGATTAGCGCTGGACTATGCCTTCCTCATAGTTTTTTTCTGTGTGTGCAAAGTTCACAATAACTAGCCTTTAGTGTTTTATAACAGTCTTGCTTATTCTCTGGGTTGACCCAATTTCTTTCCTGCTCTTTCTAAATGCTTTGGAGATGTCGCTTAGTTTTCCCACAAGAATGGCTGACCTTGTAAGTGAGTGTTTTGAGACACTGTGCCGTTTACAGCTGAAAAACCATGACTTTTGGTTTAATGGCTACGGAAGTAGACCGGCAAGTCATGTATGCAGAAAACACACACCAACATGCTCATGTGCTCACATTTTCTCACACACTCATACTGTAGATTACAGTGGGACTCTGTGGCCCCCATTCTCCACATATCAGTCAGTCCAACTAACTACTTCAAACCTCTGTGGAATCTCAGATGGTGTCTACAGGTACTGAATGATTACCTGAACCAAGGCCTCTTCCTTGCAGTCCACTGGAAACTACTGGCCCTCAGAGGCCATCTTGGCTCTAGCTGGTTGTCATCACTGTGGCAAGATAATTGATTCATTCATTGCTGATAATGCCCATCTGGTAGCAGAAAGAAGAGATAATTGTATCTTTCTGTTTCAAATGATGGCTGGAGGATGTCTGTTTTTCATGCATCAGTGGAAAATATTAAAGCAATGTGTTCACTTTCATATACTTCTGGTCCACTTGTCAACCTGGTTGTAATACGATTAGATAAGTAAAATGTATGCCACAACTCCTGAACTAAGATTAGAAATGTTATCATCTCCCAGATGGTCGAGTATTAAATCGGTAATAGGGTAATTCAATCTAAGATCTGCGGCGGAAACAAACTTACATGAATGATTTCCATGCAAAGGCAAACTTTCTGAGTCTGCTCATGTTCAGGTGACACATCAAAGAGAAAATATTTGTGTCTGGGCTTGAGATGTTCTTGTGATTAGATTGCAACTGTGTATGAGGGCATTTTGTCTATGTGAGTGTATAAATACAGAAGTATGAGGTGGAGTGGTAGAGCCTGGTACACAGTTTCACTGTGTTTGTATAGCATGGAAACTCATCGCATAACCTGTGAGTAGTGTGTGAGCAGGCACGGCTCACCATTAACAATATTTTACAAAATCTATATAACATTCTTTCACGTTAATCCTCGCACATCAAGTAGTTAAGTATGCTTCATCCTTACTGTGTGTCATGTTTTACCTTTCAGGACATGATAATCAAGTTGGAACAATGAAGGGTTGACTCATGAGAGAGATTTTGATTTGAACGCACAATGACTTTACTGTAAAGGTGTACACCCACTATCTGTACTTATTCTTACTTATCAGTGTGTGAGGGGGGAGGGGGGGGGGGGTAGCTTGACTAACCACTTCCCACTGTTTACCACTGCTATCATGTCAGCATGCAACCAGTATTGCATGAACACATTCAGAAAGCTTGAAGGGAAGAACACACATTGACTACACTTCTATATGCTTTTGTTTCCCACACAGTACAACAGGCCATGAGTCTAACACACACTGTAAACAAGATTGTCGGCACCTTCTGCCCACAAAGTAGAGCTAATAAATCTTGTGCTGACTGTAAATAGTGTGTCCCAGGCAGCGCAGAGCCTTGTAGAGGGAGTAATCCCTCTACTTCAAAGTTCTGTGGTGTGTTAAAAGGTGCTGATGTAGGGAGTGTCAGGATGAGTGGACAAAAAGATCAGGTCCATCACCAAGAAGCTTGTGTGTGTGTGTGTGTGTGTGGTGCCCAGACTTGTCACGGGTCATGCTCTGACTGCTCCACTCTGTCCATTATTAATTCACAGGTCACGTGAACTGGCTCACTGTGTGTGTGTGTGTGTGTGTGTGGAACGGAACAAATACTATGTCTAAGATGGAAGAGGGAGCAAGATGCTCATATTCAAATGTAGTACAACTTAGACCTATGGGATAGTTTTCCTGTGTTTAGACTAGAAAGTGTATCTGTTAAATCTTCTCATCTACTTTTTATGTATTGTTTAACACCATGCCAGCTCTGATATAATCCAATAGTCTTTATGTCTCTGCCTTTCTTTCTGTCTGTATCCAGGCTTCTTGCAGGAGCACCAAAAGAGAAAGCCGAATCTCTACGAAATGTCAATGAAACAGGCGCCGTCTACTCCTGTCCTATTACAACAGATACGGCCGACTGCTCCAGAATGGACCTGGTCAGCACAAGTAAGTATGATGCAGAGCTCATTGAAGGGATTCGTCATTTTGTCATTTAATAGGGGAATGCGGTATTCTAACAGAGTTTCTGTACAGGTCCGGTTAGTAATTTGAGTGAGCCTGAGGCACACAGTGAAGGTAGAGTTGACTGCAGTCTGCACCTGAGCAGACTCCAAGATGAGGGAGATGAATTAACATTGAAGTGAAAACAAGACAAAGCCTACAGCCATGCTAGCTGCTCTGTGGGGCTGAATTTAGGCATAGCAGTGAGCTCAATTTTAACATGCTCACAAAGACAATGCTAACGTGCTAATGTTTAGTAGGTATAATGTTTACCTTGTTCACTAGCTCTAAACAAAAAGTACAGCGGAGGCTGATGAGAATGTCATTAGTTTTGTAGAAAACAAGGTGTTGGTCAAATTTTAATTGCAACATTATGGTGATGCTAGATACAAAAGTAAAAAAATCATTAGGATTCATCCTCTGGGCACCATGAATGTATGTACAGAATTGTCATGGCCATTCAGTAGTTGTTGAGATCTTTGAGTGTACACTCATTGTTAGAGCAATATTAAATAATATAGAGAAATATTATTTAAAGGATACTCAATTGTTAACTTGTTAATCTACAATTACTAATATAGTATTTCACTTATATAAAGGTGATTTAAAAATAATGGTCAAAACTGAAGCAGCAGAAGAAGAGATGTCCTACCCGGAGATCAAACTCCAAAACCTTCCCTAGACCCGCCCTGTCTTGTTAACATGACTTTCAAACTCCATGCCCCCAGTCTGTTAAAGAAAAAAACAAGATAACTCTGATCTTGACTCTATCTGACCTTTATGTGTGAGTTTCCCTTCAACACATACAGTTCACTGTGAAGGATTTCCCTGATTGCAAAGTGATGAACTGTAAATAACAACCTGCTAGCTTCCTCTTTATTCAATAAGCACAGTGCTAGTGTGTCAAACAATCTCTGAGTCTAATCCTCTGGCCTGCCCTACAGCATTCCCCGATCATTTGCTGCGCCTACATGATTAGCTCCAGGATATGAAACTCTGAAAGCGCATCTTTATTTTAATTGAAGGTTATTAACTGATAGACGTACCGCTGTACTACCTGGAGGTGAATAGGCCCCCTCTAGAGGCTACAAGAAAAAACCATAATGAAAGGATTCCTCATCACTTTTGATGTTCAGCTTTTGAGTAACTATTGCTGCCGTCACTGCACATTTTTGTGGTTAATATTTGTCAGGGCATGATCCAGGCTGAATCAAGCTTGACTGTTTGGATTGGTCTTCCTGTGACTATTATCACCATAATCATGTTGAAGGTTTTCTGTTTTTTTCTTCTTCTATATAATGGATGATTGGGCATGGCTGACTATGAACTGTATACTGGTTTGTCTGGTTAAAATATGGTACTGAATTAACAGTAGAAACCTAGTTTTAAATAAAAGACCAAACATGTCAGTAACCTAGATGTGAAACTGTGTTTGGACATCTTTTTTTCATGTTCATAGTAACCTTTTAAACCCTTTAATTAATAAGTCAATAATCTGACCCATCCACAGCAAATCCGTCTGAGATGGTGGAGGGCATGTGGCTGGGTGTGACAGTGGCCAGTCAGAGAGACCAGCCGGCGGGACGCGTGCTGGTGAGATGACAGCCTGCTTTACTCTTTTAGTCAGTGTCACAGGTGGCATATATATGGTCATATTTACTGTAGCACTGGGGGGATACAGGGTGAGATAAAACCCTTTTGTATTTTATTATTTTGCGTCACAGATGACACAGTGTGCTTGTTGCAATATTTACTGCAGCATAAAGCAACCAGATGATACACTCAACACCCACACACCCAAGACAGAATGAAACATACAGGTAGCAGTTGCCACATAGGGTAACAATGAAATCCTGGTCATAAGTAAGATAACATTGGGATTTAATATGATTCAAGAGAACATTGTGCTAACATGTTATAGTTATTGGTTTTTTTTTGTTGGAAGATAATTGGCTCAAAAAACAGCAAAAAGACTGCCTCACACACAGAGACATTACTTGCATTCATACAAAAAATATTATTTCCAGAGGAAAATAACTCCCTAACACTTTTGGGCTGTGCCACTGAAAATGGGCCCAAGGCAGGAGTCTCTCTGTGCTTGTCCCATAGGCTTGTATACAATTTTAAATGTATCTTGTATAAACTGTTCACAAGGAAAGCAATATTCAAATGTGATTACAGACCTAGAAATACCTTAAAGTTTTTTTTAAACATATTTCTTTAAAAAGAATGCTTTAAACAGCCTAATCCCTAAACAGAAACAAAAACACCCCTCCCACTCTACTGCCCTTGTCTCTTTCCCTGGGAACCCATCTTCTTATTCGAATGGACCCTCCCACTTGGGTTCGGCAGTTCCCAGTCTTTTACTGTGCCTCAGAGTAGAGTAGAAGTATAGACTGTTTTTTTTTTTGGTGGGGGGGGGGGGGGGGGGGTTTGTGTTTTTTTTTTTTTTACTTTTCAGTATGACATACAGTATCAAAAGAAAATATGAAAAGTACAAACATATTTTGTTTGTTTTGTGTAGACCGCTGAGGGTGGTGGGTGGGAGAGGGTTTTTGTTCTTGTGCAATTTGTGTTTCTCTGTTCTGTGCACCATCTGACATTACCTGTCATACATTGTGAAATTTGACATATTGAAATATCAACAATATAGAAAGAAGAAAAGCCACAAGCAAAGTAAGATTAAACAAAAAAACAGATAAGTAGAGAGAGAGAGAGAGAGAGAGAGAGAGAGAGAGAGAGAGAGAGAGAGAGAGAGAGAGAGAGAGAGAGAGAGAGAGAGAGAGAGAGAGAGAGAGAGAGAGAGAGAGAGAGAGAGAGAGAGAGAGAGAGAGAGAGAGAGAGAGAGAGAGAGCATAGACTGTTAATATTAATTTTACAGTCAATGAGTAGAAGAGACAAGTGTATCTGTGTGTAATGGGGACACTGGTGATAATTTGCTGGTTTTTATGCTATCTCATTTACTTTAAAGGATTTTTTTTTCCCACCGCCATTGTTATTGTTATTATGTAGACTTTACAGAAAAACTAATACATTATTTTTTAAACAATTCTAGCTCTGATTTAATCTCAGTATGGATACAGTACATTATCAGAAGAGGTTTCCAGATTGGACACATTGTAAATTAGAGCAACTGCACAGTCCATAACATCCCAGAATACATACTCTTCTCTTGTCTCCAGGCATGCGGGCATCGCTATGTGAAGATAATCCAAGGCGGCACAGAGGAGCAGCGGCGGATGATAGGAAAGTGCTATGTCAGGAGCAACGACCTGACCTTTGACCCAAATGATGAATGGCAGACTTACAGTTATGAGGTCTGCAACCCCAACTTCGACATGGAGCTTGAGGGCCTGTGCAACATGGGCATGTCAGGCGGCATGACAGACACTGATGTCTACATCGGCGCTCCAGGCAGCTACGTGTGGCAAGGTGGGCACTGGAGAGTTAACACCAAAAACAGTGTGTTTTGTAATACTGAAATAATGGGCTGGTTTCACAGACAGGGATTAAACCCTGTGCAAGTCTGCCAAATTCTAGTGTTAGTCTAACACTGGGATCATTCTCTGTCTGGGAAACATGTCCATTGTGCATAAAACAGAGATAACAATGTTGTCTAATTCTGCTTTATTATAAAGGAAATGTCCATGTAACGTGGAGAGATCCAGATCCAGCGAATGCCTGGGACTCTATAGGCAAAGACTTTGGACAGCAGAATAGACGATACAGTTATATGGGTAAATGAATATACAGTATGTTTTTGCTTCATTTAAATATATAAATTCTTACACTTTTACCATGCTTTATAGGGGTGCACGGTTCAGAAAATGTCACGATTCAATTCGATATTGATTTTTAGGCTCAAGATTCAATTCAAATTCAATTTTTGATTCAAAAACGATTCTCGATTAAAAAAATGATTCACAGTATGTAAATGTAGTTGTTTTTCCCATGTGATTGCAGTAGACGTACAATAAAAAAAGAAAGAAAGAAATAGATTTTTGGAATTCTATGAATCGATTTTGAATTGGTAGAGCTTGAATCACGATTCAAATGTGAATTGATTTTTTTGCACAACCCTAATGCTTTAGGACCTCTAAACCCTCCCACAGTCAGATGACAGTTTAACAGTGAATCTCGAATGCTTTCTTCTGCAGGTTACTCAGTTGTTGAGGAGAGGAAGCTGCTGAGCCATAACGACTACACAGTGGTGACAGGGTCTCCCAGGGATGAGTCCAAGGGCTCAGTGATATTCGGGAGTAAGACTGACAAAAACATCGAATTGGTGCTCACTCTCCCTGGGGAACAAGTGGGCTCGTACTTTGGGAACAGCCTGGCTGTCACTGACCTCAACAATGATGAGTGCGTCTCTGCACACCACACTAACAGAAATGAATAATATCTTTAGTCTTTTCTTTCCACATAGTACATTCAGACTTTTTCCATGCTGGGAATCAAATCTTTTTCTTTTTTTTTTTTTAATGAATTATGTCCCTGGTTTAAAAACATCATTTAATTGGCCACAGTCAGTGCATCTTTCACTCCAGGGAACCAAAACAAACTGGCAATCCATTAATTTGGAAATAATTTTTCCACCTAATGCCATATTTTAAGCATAAGCTGCTTATTATTCTAAATTCACAGACGCAGAAGAAGAAAAGCAGATGTGTTATGTTTGCATGTCTTAATGGATTGTCTGTAACTGTATATTTTGCTTCTGAGCTGCCTCACGCTTAAATGCTCTGTAGCTATGATCTGCCTTGTTATGCGGAGAATGCATGACACTGATGTATGTATGAGCAGAGATGAGAGAAGAAAACCTGTCCCTTCAGCAGCTGAGATAAGGTGTATTCGTCATGATATTATGGTGAAATCATGTGTATCCCTTAATGCATGAGTGAAGCCTTGTTGGGCCTTTCCCCCTTAGGATTTTAAGGACTATGCTAAGTTTGAGATCCAAGGAATATAATGTATAGGATGTCCTTTTCTTGTGTGTGTGTGTGTGTGTGTGTGTGTGTGTGTGTGTGTGCAGCTGGAACGACCTGATCGTTGGCGCCCCATTTTACTTTGACCGTATGAAGGATGAGGGAGGAGCAGTGTATATCTTTATGAATGAAAATGGATCGTTCCAAAAGACCGCCAGCGTGGTGCTGAAGGGTCCATCGGCCTCTGGATTTGGCTTTGCAGTGGCTGCCATCGGCGATGTTAACCAAGACGGATTCCAAGGTATGACATTTGTTTTACATTGACAGGGTACAAACAAAATAAAGTAAATACCTCATGGAAAAGTTGAAAACACAGATTCAAAACTCCAAAAAGGCTAAATAATTTCACCCAAACTGCAATTTCATTAATAAAAACAACTACCAAATGATGTACTTTGTGAAATAATTAAAAGGTGGTGTACTAACTGTTCCACTGTGAAAAGGTATCAATATATGGTAAAAAGCAAGCATAAAGTTCCCCAGTAAGACTTTGTATGATTGTTTTTTATGCACTGTTGCTAAGCAGTTATCTCAGCAGGAAAAGGTAATGTACTGTGTTGCATTTCGGACCACTGAAAGCTGTACAAAATAGCTGGCAATTTACTAATCATTGAGTAGTGCTATGCTGCCGCCCAGAGGGCAAATATATGTATTCCAAACACAGACCTACCTGAGCTTCTTCTTAGCAGACCACCTTTGCATGTTTCCTTTCAACATTTCACTCTGTTGTTTATGTTTGTAGACTTTGCAGTGGGAGCTCCATTCCATGACACAGGAAAGGTCTACATTTGGATGGGAAGTAAAAAGGGAATCTCAAAGGAGCCCAGTCAGGTAACATCTGACTATATGCCATGGATGGACTTCAAACATACTCTGAAAGGGCCAGATGTATTGTGTTGACTTGTGTGTGCCCTGTAGGTGATTGAGGGTAAGTCAGTGGGAAATGGAGGATTCAACACGTTCGGCTACTCCATCAATGGAGGGATGGACATGGATGGAAACAGTTACCCTGACATCTTAGTTGGCTCTCTGGACGACCGCATGGCCCTGCTCAGGTAGAAATTAGAGAGAGGCTAAAGAAATGTGGAATTTTTATTTTTCTTTTATTGCAATTGATGTGGTGTATGTCTCAATTGTAAATGGTAAAATGGTGTACTGTTTTCATATGATGATATAACCTGGGTACAGTTTTATTCCTCTTCCTCTTTTTTTCAGGGCTCGACCAGTCATCCACTTAACTAAAGACTTCACTGTCGAGCCAAAGATTGTGGACCCCAATCAGTGTCTTCGAAGTACACCATGGTGAGATGTCTCCTCAGAATATCTCATTCTGAAACTGGCTTATTCAATATTGTTTGAACATAGATTCATTTTTCTTTGTGTTTTACAGCATCACAGCGACACTGTGTATGTCTTTCACTCTAAGCAATGGAAACAAAGACTTCAAGAAAAATACCAGTAAGCACTCTTACTTCACTTTAATTACAGATTTTTTTTATGTTTCAGTTTTGAAATTGCATATAATAATGGCTGCCATTTTGAATGTATGACTAGATGTACATCTTAAGTTACAAACTGTGAAGATACTGGCTTGCTGGAGACTTGCTATATTTTGTAAAACTGTCGTATTGTTGACTAAACAAATGCACTTGCCGCAGCGTTCTGTAATGTACTGTATGTGTTTCATCTTTGTTAAGCGGTGAAGTACACGGTGAAGGCCGATGTGGACAGGAGAAGCCCTCGTGTTCGTTTTGAGGACAATGATGACACATATATCGGCTTCTTGAGCCTGCCATCTTCCAAATCCATTTGTCATACTCTGAAACTGATTGTAATGGTAAAGTCTCAATACAAATACACCTTAGTGTGTGTGTGTGTGTGTGTGTGTGTGTGTGTGTGTGTGTGTGTGTGTGTGTGTGTGTGTGTGTGTGTGTGTGTGTGTGTGTGTGTGTGTGTGTGTGTGTGTGTGTGTGTGTGTGTGTGTGTGTGTGTGTGTGTGTGTGTGTGTGTGTGTGTGTGTGTTCTTGTTTAACTATATTCGTGGGGTCCAAAAACCGGGAATACAGTATACTTGTGGGGTCTGGACAGCTTTGTGGGGCCAATGCTGGACCCCACATCTTCAAATGGCTGTTTGAGGGTTAAGATTTGGTTTTAGGATTAAGGTGAGGGTAAGTGTTAAGTTTAGGCATTTAGTTGTGATGGTTAAGGTTAGGGTAAGGGGCTAGGGAATGCATTATGTCAGTGACGGGTCCCCACAAAGATAGTGAGATGCACTGTGTGTGTGTGTGTGTGTGTGTGTGTGTGTTAATACATGTGTGTGATATGTAATTTACTGACATTTACATTTTATGTGAAAAGGTGATGTTACCCATGTGCTTTTCAAGACTAAAATTAGAATATTGGACAATTCTACAGGTGCCTGTGAGAGACAAACTGGAGCCGGTGGTCTTTTCCCTCAGCATGTCCTTAGATGAACAAAAACCTAATTCAAGACGTTCCCTGCAGAACCTAGACTCTTTTCCAATTATCAGCCAGGAGCAGAAACTCACTCAAAGAGCTGAGGTATGGAGTGGTGCATACACTACATTCATATGTCACATTGAAATACTATAGATAGTGAAGCACATGTATACGGGATCGTCCCCCTGTAAGGTATGATGTAATATTTGTTCTATTTCCTGCAGATTAACTTTCAGAGGGAGTGTGGCTTGGACAACAAATGTAGCAGTAACCTGCAGCTGACAGCCCAGTTTGTTGACAACGAGGGAAAGCCTTACCTGAGGTGAAATGAAATTCTTTTTTTTCACTCTCATGTGTTTACAGTAAATGTATAGCTAGTACCAGCAGCTGGTTAGCTTAGCATAAATACTGGAAAGAGGGATGTAACATGTTATATATTTTTTGTTTAATCTATGCACTTACCTTTGGACAGAGCCAAGCTAGCTGTTTCCCCTCGTTTTCAGTCTTTATGCTAAGCTAAGCTACTGTCTCTTGGCTGTAGCTTCATGTTTAGCATACAGACATGACGCTAAACAAAAGCACAAAGCTTCCATTCCCATTCTTTTCCCATTTTCCCGTGTCTGGCAAACTGTTTGTATGGCATCTTTTCAAACGCCCCCACCCTAGCCATCTCACAAGCTCAGAATTTGCACTTTTGAATGTAACAACAACAATCACAAATGTTTCTCTCAGAACTTTAGCACTAAAACTGTGGATTAGCTGTCACTGCCACATTCTTACAGTTGCAAGGATATAAATAAGGCTGTAAATTGATTAATTAGCCAAAAATAATTGTTAAAAAATAAGTGAAGAAATAATGCATGTTGTCCATGTATCCTTTTGTCCAGGTATGGCGAATCGCAGATACTCCCGTTCAACAGCAGTGTAAAGAAAATAGGGCTGATGGTGGAGGTGACTAACTTTCCTGGTCAGGGAAAGCTTGGTGAAGACGCCCACCAGGCCATGCTTAACGTCACCATCCCTGACGCACTGAGTTACTCTGCGGTCTTGTCTGAGGTACGTCCACTGGAGGGCAGCAGACGACTGACAAATGGCCATTTATTCATTCATTTGTTCATTCCCTCATGCCACTCTGCATTTATGTTTGTCATCGAAATTGAATCCTTCTGTTCACTTTCTCAATATGCTAATTGTGTGTTCAGGATCATAATGTACAATGCCGTCTGACCGACACAGTGATTTGTGACCTGGGGAATCCACTTAAAGGCACTGAAAAGGTATATTTGGATATTTTTTCTCTTCTACATGTTGAACTTTTTTTCTCTGCTGAAATGAATTTAACACTTCTTATATTGTTTGCATTATCAGGTAACACTTTTGCTCAAGTTTGAGACCTCAGGGATCAATTTGTACACACAAGAGATTGAGTCCCAGCTGCTTCTGTCCACGTAAGTGCTAAACATTTGGTGCAACTTTGGTCCCAGTTTTGATTCCACAGTTTGGCATTTTATAGCTGATCCTAATAGTAGTTTTTTTTTTTTTTTTTTTATTTATTGCAAAATTTTAAGTTGCATTATTGCTGTAGTGGCTCTAACATACTCTCAACATACTACACTGGCACCCAATGTTGTAATAAGGGTTGTTTCTCCAGTCTTAGTGAGCAGAGTGACCTGAAGCCTGTGCCTCTGAGCCTGCTGATTGAAAACACCATCCTCCCCTCCTTCTCCATGTGAGTCCCATTACATAACATGACGTACTGTATGTACAGTATAGAGCACAGAACTGCAATGGACAATGTCACATCACATTATCTTCCACATCAGTTTTTACTTGCACAGCGTACAATTGTTTCTAACTCTCACCCCGTCCAGAGCGAACCAGCCGGTGAAAACACAATTCAGTGGGACGGTGATGGGCATGTCAGCCATGGTCAACACCAGTGACGTGGGCAGCCTGGTCGAGTTCACCTTCGATGTGAGTCACCTCCACCACCTCCAGGACTGTATATTGCATCTATAATATGTGTGCTACCCACATTTCCGTCATCTCCACTCGCTCTTTGAAGCCCAAACTTAATTTTTGCGTGGGGAAGGGATTGTTATGTAAGCCAGGGTTTGTGGTGTAAGCATGACCAGGGGTGGATACTAATTAGGGGTTACAAAGTCACAGTGAAGCCCTGACTGTTATTCCACGCCATATTGTTATTTTACACCATCTGTTTGATTTCTACTAAAGTTTCCTTTTTTTGTGCTGCCACTAGGTGAACATGGAGGGACAGCCCCTGGGACACATGGGGACCCTGGCTGTGGAGTTTGAGTGGCCCTTTGAGGTAGCCAATGGCAAGTGGCTGCTGTACCTGACGAAGATTGTTGTTAAAGGGGAATCTGAGGTGGAATGTAAACCTCCTGGAGAAGTTGTCAACATGCTTAACCTAACTGTAAGGCTCTTTTTTAGGCTTTTGTTTAGAACTAAAATATGCTCATTTTCCTCAAGAGCCAATTGATATATAATTGTTCCTGCCCAGATTATTTCTAAATGCTTAAAACTCATTGAAACAGATAGAGAAGATGCAGATTGTGAACAAAAAATACACACAACAATGCCAGTGATTCAGCTGACTATAAGCCGCAGGAAAAAATCCTGGGTTCATATTTAGATCCATCTAGACATTTGATACATGTCATGCTTTTCCAATCTAATTTTCCTTACCTCTGAGTACTGTCTACTATGCAAAAGTTTGTCTGTTCTTTCTCCTGTCCACACCCAAGACATAAGCACTTCCCAAAATGTCCCATTACTGAAAAGCCACAAACACAGTTCTATATAAACAGGTACTGGCTTTAATGAAAGGCCTAGAACCAATAACAAGACTTTTTGTCTACAGCGTGGCTAGCAGCTCTGTGACTCTGGCACAGCTGCACTTTGAGCTAAATGCTTACTGCAGCATGCTAACATGCTGGCAATGACAATGCTGGCATTCTGATTATTAGAATCAGAGTTCGAAGAGCTTTTTTGTCCCTCAAGGGGACATTTTATCTGCAGTTGGCAGTACAAAAACACACACAAACAAGGCATAAAACATTGTAGCAGCACACAACCAACAAATTGATAAAGAGCAATTTCTTTCCTTAAAAGTGAACAGTGTCAGATTACAATCCTTGAGTGCCTAAGAAAACAAGGAGTGATTTCTAAAAGTGTCATTAAAAAGACCTAAGTGCCTAACTATGCACTCAAGAGTTATGCAAGTTAATAGCTTTAATTTCACAAGGACCAAAAGAAAAGGTGTACCTGTTTGTTTTTGCTTTAGGGAGCCTACAGTATATCTCTGCCCAGAGGGAAGAGGAATGAATTCCTCCAAGAGTGGGTGGTCAGAGCTTCTCAAGATTGACCGTGCCTTCTGCAAAAGTTGTCTGTCAAAGATCTTTGTGAGAGAGATGCTGTATGCCAATTATCTTACTGGCCGCTGTTACAATTTTGGACAGACGACTTTTGTTTTGTATTGTAAGGTTCCCATAAAATGAAATCAAACAAAAAGTTAAAATGGACTCAATATAAGATCTGTAGAATAAAACCATCAAAGTCTTTAGTCTGCGCAGGAAATACGCTCTCATGTCATTGCTAGACTAACAGTTTACCATTTTAGTTTAACATGCTAGCTAAACACAAAGGTACAACACAAAGCGAAGCTGATGGCTGATGGGAATGTCATCAGTTTTGTAAGTCATAAATCAAAGTATACCGCCAGCATGCTAACATGCTCACAATGGCAATGCTAATGTTAATTTAGTTGATTTTATTCCTCAGATACCCTTTGGAATTTCACTGAACTAGACTGATATTAGACTAAATGTACCCTAACTTTGCTGCCGTTGTGCTGTTCACAGGCCTTTTACATGAGCTGCAATTCATCCTGACTTGAGTGTGAATTGAAGCTGTATGAGTAAATGTCAGTGGTAGGACATGGGTGTGAAAATGGCCTCAAAGCCAAACCACAGATGTTCAGAAATACATTTTGGAAAAATCTGTGTCGCCACTTACAGACCTCACAGGGCCCCAAATAGAAAGTCATAACGCATGCGGACTAGATATAGACAGTAGAAATGACAGTGCTATTCTAAGAAGAATCTGGTAATGTCTTTATCAAAACCAGCAATTACCACGAGCCCTCTGATGTCATGTCTCTGTCTCATCTGCTTCCTTCCTTAATTTCCCCTCCTCCCTCTCTTGTCTTCCAGTTGTCAGGGAGCAACCGAAAGCGTACTAAACGACAGATTACAGTGGCTGATGATGATGATACGACAAAGCCACATATTGTTGAGCCACAGGCAGCCATCACGCTGCTTACTCCTCGCAAAGAGACCTACCTGTTGGTAAGAAATGGATCTGCCTTATCAAGCGCTGTCATGAACAAGCATATATTGAAGTATATATATATATACAAATTATATTTGATCAAAGACCATGCATGTTTGTGCCATATTGCATGCTAACACATCCAGAAATTGGTGACAGACTTTTTCACTATTAATCACAAATAAATGTGCTAGTGGGACCCGAAGAATAGTCAGGTGGGAAAGTCAGTAGGATTCATCCTCTGGGGGGATGATGTATATGTGTACCACATGTCATGGCAGTTATTCTAATAGTTGCTGAGATATTTCAGTATGGTAGGCCGTTAGTGTGGCTAGAAACCTCTAGCAATGACCTACTTTCACTCAACATATACTGTGGTAAAGAGCGTTAGAAGTAAATCTTCTACTGTACTGGCTGGCTCCCAAAACCATGAACTACTATAACAGTACAGCTTATTTTAAATACAAGGGCTCCTAGACATTAATAGACATTTTCTAAACAACAAAAGCAAAATGGTGTTATTGTCCATGTTTGTTCACTTGTATAATAGTTGTTCTGTGTCATCCTGTGTTGAAGGAATGCTCCAAAGGGACAGCACGTTGTGTGAAGTTTACCTGCCCGCTGGTCAACATGACGAATTCAGCCAAGATTTATGTCCGCTCCCGTTTGTGGAACAGTACAATGCTAGAGGTAAGCTCTCCAGCTATACACACACATACACACATTATTAATAATTTAATAAAATTGTCCATGGCTTTCTTTGTCTTCATTTTGAAGATGTTTTTTCTACTGTGTGTGTGTGTGTGTGTGTGTGTGTGTGTGTGTGTGTGTGTGTCTGTGTGTGTGTGTGTGTGTGTGTGTGTGTTTGCAGGACTATTCCAACGCTCTGACAATTACGGTCAGAGGTCAAGCCACACTGAAGCTCATTCAAAATAAACCAAATATCAAGATGGATGTTCAGACCAACATGGTGCGTGGTGATGATGATGATGATAATGAGGAGGAGGAGAAGGAGGAAGAGGGGGACGTTGATGATGATTCTACTTGACACTCTCCTCTCTTTCTTGTAGTTCACAGTAGAAATAGAACCACTGGAGGGGGTGGAGGCACCCTATGAGCTCCCGCTGTGGATCATCATCTCTGCAGCTATAGCGGGAATTGTCCTACTGGGAATAATCATTCTTATATTATGGAAGGTGAGACTACCAAACACTGCTGCACTGATTACACTGGTTTACATGCTGTATCTCTGCAGACAGACTCACAATAGCGCTGAATGTCTCCACATTTTTTACTCACACCAACGATCTTCTCTGGATTACACAATGGCTGTCTCCATATTGAGCCTTTAGTCTAACGTTTGATTTACCCCCCCATGCATCCTCCTCCTCCTCCACCACCCCCAGTGTGGCTTCTTCCAGAGAGCCAGCAGGAGGGAAATGTATGAGGCCAAAGCCCAGAAGGCTGAGATGAAGATCCAGCCCTCTGAGACAGAGAGGCTGACCGAGGACTACTGAGGCCCCCATGGGTCCCCCAACAGCACACACCAGTGGGGCTTTTGGGTAACAACACCCCTACAAATGGATTTTCTATGGATGCTATTGATTCAGCTTGGGGTGTGCTTCAACCTCTCTCTTTTTTATGTCTGCTCTTTGTATCTACCCTGTATCACCCTAACATGGCTTCTAATTCCCTTTCAGGCTAATACTGTACACTGTGCTGCTGATTACTTTGTATCATGTTTGTCTTCACTTCTTTATCAGTCTTCTCCATCTTACTCAGTGTGGGTTTATCTTTTACCTAACTTGATTTTCCTCAGCCTATGAATCCTAAATCTCTTTCTCAACCCGTCATTAATCACAGCTCTCCTGCTTTTTAAGTGTATCCTCTTTAATGTCACCTCCCTCTCTTTCTCTCTCTTTTCTCACTAGCTTGGATTCTTCAAGCGTGCCATCTACTACCGGATAATGCCAAAGCACCAGGGGGTGAGAATTCGCAAGGCTGAGCGGTATCAGTTCAATCTGGGATTTCAGCCTGAGGAGCCACAGAAAAAGTATTGGATCACCAACTGGACAGAGATGCAGCATTACTACTACTGAGGCCTTTACTTTGGCCCCTGAACCACTCACTGTCACACTGGTTTGACTCAGGCCAAACAAAGAACATTGGGCTCGGTCAAGCCACGTGCATGGACCAATTGTGGATATTGCATTCCATTTTTTTTTTTTACTTTATCTAGATTTCAACTTTTTCAGCGCAATAGACTGAACCATTTGCTTCAAAGCTAAGTATTTTTGATGAATGCAGTGTTGGAATCTGGGTTGCATTCAAGAGTAAATTGTTTTGATTATGACGTTTGCATGTACCTTTTTTTTGCAAAGTTGCCTGGTCAATAATCATCTTTATTTTCACCATGTCTGTTTTCCTCTCTAATAAGAGGAGTGAGTCTATTGATCTTTTCCGTGATTGTGTATTTCCTGCTCTGTCCCCAGCCATCACTTTGTGGTCAGCGGTTGTAGACTATGTAAGGGTTTTAAACCTACATCAGTTGTTTAGGAGATCGTTTTCGAACTGCACTTAGAATATGTTGACCAGCATCCACTCTGTTATGAGAGACTTTATGTGAATGTCCATGGTTTACGTAGACTCGCATCTCAAATAGTTGTGGCACTGACCTCCAAAAAGTGACATAGAAAATTATTTCACTGATTTCAGGGAATAAATGCCCAGAGGTACGGAGGAAAATAGCCACTTATTGGTGAATAATACATTTTATAGCCCAGTTGGACATGTTTTAATTAAATTCCAGGGCAAGAGTCATTCAAGCACCCCTGCCACAAGTTGAAAAACAATAGCTTCTTGTCTGTATGTAGAGTTGGCAAACATGTTGATGAGATCATGTGAGTACACTTGATTATTATTTATTACACTGTCTTGTGTTATTAAAGTAAAGAACCTATCTTTTTTTTTTTTAAATATCACAAACTGAGTCATGACACTGGAGTAAATAATACATGATGTTATATATGTCTGGAGACTGTAAACTCTAGCATAGTTATAAATTGTACATAGTGACCTGATAAAGTGAATTGAGTTATTTGAAAGAATGGCTTTTGTTGTTGCTCTGTCCCTACGCTTTGTACTTTTGTATGAGACAGTATATGGGACAGTGCTGACAATTGGATTGTTTCCAAGCCATTGTGGCCCCCATTGAGGTCAACCTGCAGCACTGAAAACAGACTGGACCAGAAGAAGACAGTCACTGAACACAAACTGTGATGGGACCAAGTGTTGCATTACCACTCTAGTCTGTGTTACCTGAGAGTGACTGTGGCGGTTACAAAGGCTGCATTGACTCTGTGAGTAAAGAGGGAAGGGCTGAAACCAATGCACAAACTCTGTTCTCTGTCATGCTGGTGTTTTTTATTGTGTGGTTTCAATGTAATTAAATAGTTTTTAACAACCTTTGCATTTTATTTGCTACCGTAATTGTTGTGTTTTCTATAATATCTTGATTAAACACAGGCAGAATACATAATTAATGTCTTTATTGTAGAAATGCAGATTCAACAAAAGAAATCAAATATTTAAAAACGCAATCAATTACTTTACAAACATTCATGTAAAACATTCCAACTCTACACATTCAAATATTGCAAATACATTACAAAACTGTAATGTTCTTTTGCGTAGGCAAACAATAATTTGACTCCAAGTTTATACAATAAAAATACAAGACTAAGAGGCAGACCAAAAAGAAGAGCAAATTTAATCAGATGTAGTGTACAGTACACAAAAATACTGATGTTCACATTGAGGTTGGTTCTTAGCCATCACTGATGACTAGTCCTTTTGCTTGAGCTCCATCGTGGATAAGGACTTTTCAGGCTTTTTTGACCTCCTGTAATTGTAGGCCAATATGATGGTGGCCACCAAGAGGACCACACCAAGGACCAACAGGATCCACTGGCCAGCTATGGCAGATGCACCTTCCACACTCATACCCAGGAAGTCAACTTTACTAGCCTTAGGTTCACCTGCAAGACACATACATAACATAAAATAAAACACGTAAGTACTATGCCCGACGGTTCACAAACTCGCTCATTCAACTTTAGCTCCATATTCTCCAAAAGGGTGTGCTGTTCTGTCATTTTCAAGCCAGTTCTACAAACACCTATTTGTGGCAGCAAAAGGGAAGGAAAGTAAGTATGAGCAAAAGCTGTTCCAGGGTGTGTGCAGGGATCCCGAAGTTAAATTGAATATGTTTATATTATTATACTATTATTATATTATTTTGGGGGCTTTTATTGGATAGGACAGTTGAAGGCAGGAAAGTGGGAAAGAGATGGGGATGACATGCAGCAGAGGGCCACAGGTTGGGATCAAACCATGGCCGCTGGGGCAAGGACTGAGCCCCAGTACATGGGCTGAGCTACCAGAGCCCCTATATACCTTTTAAAAGTGTCATAGTCAAAAAAATGCTAAAAAGCCAAAGTGTTGTATGTTAAAAAAGTGGAAAAACATCATAGTATAGTATGCCAAATAAAAGTGCTAAAAAGCTAAAATATAGTATGTCGAAAACAGTGATAAAAAAGCCATAGTATAGTATGTCGAAAAAAGTGTTAAAAAAGTCATAGTATTGTATGTCAAAAAAAGTGATTAAAAAAACATAGTATAGTATGTCGAAAAAAAAGTGATAAAAGGTCATAATAGGGCATATCGAAAACAGTGATAAAAAAAACATAGTACAGTATATTAAAAAAAAGAAATAGCGTTGTATGTCAAAAAAAGTTTAAAAAAAAGTCAGAGTATACATGTTGAAAAAAGTGGGAAAAAAAGTCATAGTATTGTATGTCAAAATTTTTTTATTAAAAAGCTATAGTATAGTATGTCGAAAAAAAAGTGATAAAAAGCCACAGTATGTCAAAATAAGCCATGGTATAGTATTAGGGCTGGGCGATATATCGATATTATATCGATATCGTGATATGAGAATAGATATCGTCTTAGATTTTGGATATCGTAATATTGTGATATGACATAAGTGTTGTCTTTTTCTGGTTTTAAAGGCTGCATTACAGTAGAGTGATGTACTTTTCTGAACTTACCAGACTGTTCTAGTTGTTCTATTATTTGCCTTTTTCCTACTTAGACATTATGTCCACATTACTGATGATTATTTATCTAAAATCTAAGTGTGAAGATATTTTGTTAAAGCACCAATTGTCAACCCTAGAATATCACCGCAATATCAATATTGAGATATTTGGTCAAGAATATCGTGATATCTGATTTTCTCCATATCGCCCAACCCTATATAGTATGTTGAAGAAAGTGCTAAAAACGGCATAGTACAGTATGTCGAAAAAAGCCATAGTATTGTATGTTGAAAAAAGTGGAAAAAAAAGTCATAGTATAGTATGTCGACAAAAGCCACGGTATAGTATGTCAAAAAAAGTGGTAAAAAAGATATAGTATAGTATGTTGAAAAAAGGGATGAAAAAGCCATGGTATAGTACGTCAAAAAAAGCCATGGTATGGTATTTTGAAAAAAGTGGGGAAAAAAAGTCATAGTATTGTATGTCGAAAAAAAACGTTTAAAAAAAAGTCATAGTATAGTATGTCGATAAACGCCATAGTATAGTATTTCGAAAAAAGTGATTAAAAAGCAATAGTATAGTATGTCGAAAAAAGTGATAAAAAAGCCATAATAAAACATATCGAAAACAGAGATAAAAAAGCCATAGTATAGCATGTCGAAAAAAGTGGAAAAAAAAGTCATAGTATAGTATGTCGATAAACGCCATAGTATAGTATTTCGAAAAAAGTGATTAAAAAGCAATAGTATAGTATGTCGAAAAAAGTGATAAAAAAGCCATAATAAAACATATCGAAAACAGAGATAAAAAAGCCATAGTATAGCATGTCGAAAAAAGTGGAAAAAAAAGTCATAGTATTGTATTTAAAAAAAAAGTGATTAAAAAAACATAGTATAGTATGTCGAAAAAAGTCATAGTCTTGTATGTTGAAAAAAGTGTTAAAAAAATATAGTATAGTATGTCGAAAAAAAAGTGATAAAAAGTCATGGTATAGTATGTCGAAAAAAGCCATAGTATACATGTTGAAAAAAAGTGGAAAAAAAGTCATAGTATTGTATGTGGAAAAAAACAATAGTATAGTATGTTGAAAAAAGTGATTAAAAAGCAATAGTATAGTATGTCGAAAAAAGTGATTAAAAAGCCATGGTATAGTATGTCGAAAAAAGCCATAGTATAGTATGTCGAAAAAAGTGGAAAAAAAAGTCATAGTATAGTATGTGGAAAAAAACAATAGTATAGTATGTTGAAAAAAAGTGATGAAAAAGACATAGTATTGTATGTGGAAAAAAACAATAGTATAGTATGTCGAAAAAAGTGATAAAAAAGCCATGGTATAGTACGTCAAAAAAAGCCATGGTATGGTATTTCGAAAAAAGTGATTAAAAAGCCATGGTATAGTATGTCGAAAAAAGTGGGAAAAAAAGTCATAGTATTGTATTTAAAAAAAAAGTGATTAAAAAAACATAGTATAGTATGTCGAAAAAAAAGTGATAAAAAGTCATAATATAGCATATCGAAAACAGTGATAAAATAGCCATGGTATAATATGTCGAAAAAAAGTGATGAAAAAGACATAGTATAGTATGTCGAAAAAAGCCATAGTATAGTATGTCGAGAAAAGTGACAAAATAGCCATAAGATAGCATATCGAAAACAGAGATAAAAAAGCCATAGTATAGCATGTCGAAAAAAGTGGAAAAAAGTCATAATATAGTATGTCGAAAAAAAGTGATAAAATAGCCATAATATAGCATATCGAAAACAGTGATAAAATAGCCATGGTATAATATGTCGAAAAAAAGTGATGAGAAAGACATAGTATAGTATGTAGAAAACAGTGATAAAAAAGCCATGGTATAGTATGTCGACAAAAGTGACAAAATAGCCATAATATAGCATATCGAAAACAGAGATAAAAAAAGCAATAGCGTTGTATGTCGAAAAAAGTGGAAAAAAAGTCATAGTATACATGTCGAAAAAAGTGGAAAAAAAGCCAAAGTATAGTATGTCGAAAAAAAAGTGATAAAAAGCCACGGTATAGTATGTCAAAATAAGCCATGGTATAGTATGTTGACAAAAGTGATAAAAAAAGCCATAGTATAGCATGTCGAAAAAAGTGATTAAAAAGTCATAGTATAGTATGTCGAAAAAAAGTGTATAAAAAGCCAAAGTATAGTATGTTGAAAAAAAGCCATAGTATAGTATGTTAAAAAAAAGTGATTAAAAAGCCATGGTAGAGTATGTCAAAAAAGCCATGGTATAGTATTTTGAAAAAAGTGGGAAAAAAAAGTCATAGTACTGTATGTTGAAAAAAAGTGATTAAGAAGCCATAGTGTTGTATGTCAAAAAAAGCCATAGTATAGTATGTCGACAAAAGCAATAGTATATAGCATGTCGAAAAAAGTGGAAAAAAAAGTCATAGTATAGTATGTAGAAAACAGTGATAAAATAGCCATAGTATTGTATGTCGAAAAAAGTGTTAAAAAAGTCATAGTATTGTATGTCGACAAAAGTGACAAAATAGCCATAATATAGCATATCGAAAACAGAGATAAAAAAGCCATAGTATAGCATGTCGAAAAAAGTGGAAAAAAAGTCATAGTATAGTGTGTCGAAAAAAAAGTGATAAAAAGCCACGGTATAGTATGTCGAAAAAAGCAATAGCGTTGTATGTCGAAAAAAGTGGAAAAAAATTCATAGTATACATGTCGAAAAAAGTGGAAAAAAATTCATAGTATACATGTCGAAAAAAGTGGAAAAAAAGTAATAGTATTGGATGTGGAAAAAAGTGATTAAAAAGCCACGGTATAGTATGTCAAAATAAGCCATGGTATAGTATGTCGAAAAAAGCCATAGTATAGTATGTCGAAAAAAGTGATAAAAAAAGCCATGGTATAGTATGTCGAAAAAAGTGATTAAAAAGTCATAGTTAGTATGTCGGAAAAAAGCAATAGTATAGTATGTCAAAAAAAGCCATGGTATGTCGAAAAAAGTGGGAAAAACAGTCATAGTATTGTATGTCGAAAAAAAGTGTATAAAAAGCCATAGTATAGTATGTCGAAAAAAAACAATAGTATAGTATGTTGAAAAAAAGTCATAGTACTGGATGTTGAAAAAAAGTGATTAAAAAGCCATGGTAGAGTATGTCGAAAAAAGCAATAGTATAGTATGTTGAAAAAAGTGATAAAAAAGCCATGGTATAGTATGTCGAAAAAAGCAATAGTATAGTATGTCGAAAAAAGTGATAAAAAAGCCATAATATAGCATAACGAAAACAGAGATAAAAAAGCCATAGTATAGCATGTCAAAAAAAGTGATAAAAAAGCCATAGTATAGCATGTCGAAAAAAGTGGAAAAAAAAGTCATAGTATAGTATGTCAAAAAAAGTGATAAAAAAGCTATGGTATAGTATGTCGAAAAAAGTGATTAAAAAGTCATAGTATAGCATGTCGAAAAAAGTGGAAAAAAAAGTCATAGTATAGTATGTCAAAAAAAGTGATTAAAAAGCCATGGTGTTGTATGTCAAAAAAAAGCCATAGTATAGTATGTCGACAAAAGCAATAGTTTAGTATGTCGAAAAAAGTGGAAAAAAAGCTATAGTATAGTATGTTGAAAAAAGGGATGAAAAAGCCACGGTATAGTATGTCGAAAAAAGCCATAGAATACATGTTGAAAAAAGTGGGAAAAAAAGTCATAGTATTATATGTGGAAAAAAGTGATTAAAAAGCCATAGTATAGTATGTCGGAAAAAAACAATAGTATAGTATGTTGAAAAAAAGCCAAAGTATAGTATGTTGAAAAAAGTGATAAAAAAAAGCCATGGTATAGTATTTTGAAAAAAGTGGGAAAAAAAAGTCATAGTATTGTATGTTGAAAAAAAGTGATTAAAAAGACAGTATAGTATGTCAAAAAAAGTGATTAAAAAGTCATAGTTAGTATGTCGGAAAAAAGCAATAGTATAGTATGTCAAAAAAAGCCATGGTATATCGAAAAAAGTGGAAAAAAGTCATAGTATACATGTTGAAAAAAGTGGAAAAAAACAATAGTATAGTATGTTGAAAAAAGTGATTAA
Organism: Zingel zingel; assembly: GCA_023566125.1. Classification (NCBI taxonomy): domain Eukaryota; kingdom Metazoa; phylum Chordata; class Actinopteri; order Perciformes; family Percidae; genus Zingel; species Zingel zingel. The sequence goes on from CM042334.1 coordinate 23,272,599, forward strand.
AAAAAAAAGCCATGGTATAGTATTTCGAAAAAAGTGGGAAAAAAAAGTCATAACAGTGTATGTTGAAAAAAAGTGATTAAAAAGTCATAGTATAGTATGTTGAAAAAAGCCGTGGTGCACTTTCATACTTTTGTAGACAGCAAGACTCAAACCATCAACCCTCCACTTCCCAAACCAAATCCCTATAGACTGAGCTAATTCCACATGAAAATACCATACTATCATGTTTTCCGACATACTATAATATGGCTTTTTTTTATCACTTTTTCATGGATTGGTGATAAAATAGCCATAGTATAGTATGTTGAAAAAAGTGATTAAGAAAACACAATCCACACTCTTGTAGATGGAATTGAACCATCAACCCTCCAATTCCCAACTCAACTCCCTATTGACTGAGCTAGTTCCACTTAAAATAGCATGACTTTTTTATCACTTTTTTTCAACATACCATGTGATGGCTTTTTTATCACTTTTTTCATGGATTGGTGATAATATAGCCATAGTATAGTATGTCGAAAAAAGTAATAGTATAGTATGTCGAAAAAAGTGATAAAAAAGCCATGGTATAGTATGTCGACAAAAGTGACAAAATAGCCATAATATAGCATATCGAAAACAGAGATAAAAAAGCCATAGTATAGCATGTCGAAAAAAGTGGAACAAAAGTCATAGTATATTATGTAGAAAACAGTGATAAAATAGCCATAGTATAGTATGTCGAAAAAAAGTCATAGTATTGTATGTCGGAAAAAAAGTGATAAAAAGTCATAATATAGCATATCGAAAACAGTGATAAAATAGCCATGGTATAATATGTCGAAAAAAAGTGATGAAAAAGACATAGTATAGTATGTCAAAAAAAGCAATAGCGTTGTATTTCGAAAAAAGTGGAAAAAAAGTCATAGTATTGTATGTGGAAAAAAGTGATTAAAAAGTCATAGTATAGTATGTCGAAAAAAAAGTGATAAAAAGCCACGGTATAGTATGTCAAAAAAAGCCATAGTATAGTATGTCGAAAAAAAGTGATTAAAAAGCCATGGTAGAGTATGTCAAAAAAAGCCATGGTATAGTATTTTGAAAAAAGTGGGAAAAAAAAGTCATAGTACTGTATGTTGAAAAAAAGTGATTAAAAAGCCAAAGTGTTGTATGTCAAAAAAAGCCATAGTATAGTATGTCGACAAAAGCAATAGTATATAGCATGTCGAAAAAAGTGGAAAAAAAAGTCATAGTATAGTATGTAGAAAACAGTGATAAAATAGCCATAGTATTGTATGTCGAAAAAAGTGTTAAAAAAGTCATAGTATTGTATTTCGAAAAAAGTTATAAAAAAGCCATAGTATTGTATGTCGACAAAAGTGACAAAATAGCCATAATATAGCATATCGAAAACAGAGATAAAAAAGCCATAGTATAGCATGTCGAAAAAAGTGGAAAAAAAGTCATAGTATTGTATTTCGAAAAAAAGTCATAGTATTGTATTTCAAAATAAAGTGATTAAAAAGACATAGTATAGTCTGTCAAAAAAAAGCAATAGCGTTGTATGTCGAAAACAGTGGAAAAAAAGTCATAGTATAGTATGTCGAAAAAAAACACAGTATACATGTCGAAAAAAGTGGAAAACAAGTAATAGTATTGTATGTGGAAAAAAAGTGATTAAAAAGCCATTGTATAGTATGTCGAAAAAAAAGTGATAAAAAGCCACGGTATAGTATGTCAAAATAAGCCATGGTATAGTATGTTGACAAAAGCCATAGTATAGTATGTCGAACAAAGTGGAAAAGAGTCATAATATAGCATGTCGAAAACAGTGATAAAAAAGCCATAGTATAGTATGTCGAAAAAAGTGATAAAAAAAAGCCATGGTATAGTATGTCAAAAAAAGCCATGGTATAGTATGTCAAAAAAAGCCATGGTATGTCGAAAAAAGTGGGAAAAAAAGCCATAGTATAGTATGTCGAAAAAAGTAATAGTATAGTATGTCGAAAAAAGTGATAAAAAAGCCATGGTATAGTATGTCGACAAAAGTGACAAAATAGCCATAATATAGCATATCGAAAACAGAGATAAAAAAGCCATAGTATAGCATGTCGAAAAAAGTGGAAAAAAGTCATAATATAGCATGTCGAAAAAAGTCATAGTATTGTATTTCGAAAAAAAAAGTGATTAAAAAAACATAGTACAGTATGTCGAAAAAAAAGTGATAAAAAGTGATAATATAGCATATCGAAAACAGTGATAAAAAAGCCATGGTATATGTCAAAAAAAAGTGATGAAAAAGACATAGTATAGTATGTCAAAAAAAAGCAATAGCTTTGTATGTCGAAAAAAGTGGAAAAAAAGTCATAATATTGTATGTGGAAAAAAGTGATTAAAAAGCCATAGTATACTATGTCGAAAAAAGTGATAAAAAAGTCATAGTATAGTATTTTGAAAAAAGGGATGAAAAAGCCATAGTATAGTATGTCGGAAAAAAAGTGATAAAAAGCCACGGTATAGTATGTCAAAATAAGCCATTTTTATAGTATGTCGAAAAAAGCCATAGTATAGTATGTCGAAAAAAGTGATAAAAAATGCTATGGTATAGTATGTCGAAAAAAGTGATTAAAAAGTCATAGTTAGTATGTCGGAAAAAAGCAATAGTATAGTATGTCAAAAAAAGTGATAAAAAAGCCATGGTAGAGTATGTCAAAAAAAGTCATAGTATAGTATGCCGAAAAAAGTGGAAAAAAAGCTATAGTATAGTATGTTGAAAAAAGGGATGAAAAAGCCACGGTATAGTATGTCGAAAAAAAGCCATAGAATACATGTTGAAAAAAGTGGAAAAAAAGTCATAGTATTATATGTGGAAAAAGTGATTAAAAAGCCATAGTATAGTATGTCGGAAAAAAACAATAGTATAGTATGTTGGAAAAAAAGCCAAAGTATAGTATGTTGAAAAAAGTGATTAAAAAAAAAAGCCATGGTATAGTATTTCGAAAAAAGTGGGAAAAAAAAGTCATAACAGTGTATGTTGAAAAAAAGTGATTAAAAAGTCATAGTATAGTATGTTGAAAAAAGCCGTGGTGCACTTTCATACTTTTGTAGACAGCAAGACTCAAACCATCAACCCTCCACTTCCCAAACCAAATCCCTATAGACTGAGCTAATTCCACATGAAAATACCATACTATCATGTTTTCCGACATACTATAATATGGCTTTTTTTTATCACTTTTTCATGGATTGGTGATAAAATAGCCATAGTATAGTATGTTGAAAAAAGTGATTAAGAAAACACAATCCACACTCTTGTAGATGGAATTGAACCATCAACCCTCCAATTCCCAACTCAACTCCCTATTGACTGAGCTAGTTCCACTTAAAATAGCATGACTTTTTTATCACTTTTTTTCAACATACCATGTGATGGCTTTTTTATCACTTTTTTCATGGATTGGTGATAATATAGCCATAGTATAGTATGTCGAAAAAAGTAATAGTATAGTATGTCGAAAAAAGTGATAAAAAAGCCATGGTATAGTATGTCGACAAAAGTGACAAAATAGCCATAATATAGCATATCGAAAACAGAGATAAAAAAGCCATAGTATAGCATGTCGAAAAAAGTGGAACAAAAGTCATAGTATATTATGTAGAAAACAGTGATAAAATAGCCATAGTATAGTATGTCGAAAAAAAGTCATAGTATTGTATGTCGAAAAAAGTGTTAAAAAAGTCATAGTATAGTATGTCGGAAAAAAAGTGATAAAAAGTCATAATATAGCATATCGAAAACTGATAAAATAGCCATGGTATAATATGTCGAAAAAAAGTGATGAAAAAGACATAGTATAGTATGTCAAAAAAAGCAATAGCGTTGTATTTCGAAAAAAGTGGAAAAAAAGTCATAGTATTGTATGTGGAAAAAAGTGATTAAAAAGTCATAGTATAGTATGTCGAAAAAAAAGTGATAAAAAGCCACGGTATAGTATGTCAAAAAAAGCCATAGTATAGTATGTCGAAAAAAAGTGATTAAAAAGCCATGGTAGAGTATGTCAAAAAAAGCCATGGTATAGTATTTTGAAAAAAGTGGGAAAAAAAAGTCATAGTACTGTATGTTGAAAAAAAGTGATTAAAAAGCCAAAGTGTTGTATGTCAAAAAAAGCCATAGTATAGTATGTCGACAAAAGCAATAGTATATAGCATGTCGAAAAAAGTGGAAAAAAAAGTCATAGTATAGTATGTAGAAAACAGTGATAAAATAGCCATAGTATTGTATGTCGAAAAAAGTGTTAAAAAAGTCATAGTATTGTATTTCGAAAAAAGTTATAAAAAAGCCATAGTATTGTATGTCGACAAAAGTGACAAAATAGCCATAATATAGCATATCGAAAACAGAGATAAAAAAGCCATAGTATAGCATGTCGAAAAAAGTGGAAAAAAAGTCATAGTATTGTATTTCGAAAAAAAGTCATAGTATTGTATTTCAAAATAAAGTGATTAAAAAGACATAGTATAGTCTGTCAAAAAAAAGCAATAGCGTTGTATGTCGAAAACAGTGGAAAAAAAGTCATAGTATAGTATGTCGAAAAAAAACACAGTATACATGTCGAAAAAAGTGGAAAACAAGTAATAGTATTGTATGTGGAAAAAAAGTGATTAAAAAGCCATTGTATAGTATGTCGAAAAAAAAGTGATAAAAAGCCACGGTATAGTATGTCAAAATAAGCCATGGTATAGTATGTTGACAAAAGCCATAGTATAGTATGTCGAACAAAGTGGAAAAGAGTCATAATATAGCATGTCGAAAACAGTGATAAAAAAGCCATAGTATAGTATGTCGAAAAAAGTGATAAAAAAAAGCCATGGTATAGTATGTCAAAAAAAGCCATGGTATAGTATGTCAAAAAAAGCCATGGTATGTCGAAAAAAGTGGGAAAAAAAGCCATAGTATAGTATGTCGAAAAAAGTAATAGTATAGTATGTCGAAAAAAGTGATAAAAAAGCCATGGTATAGTATGTCGACAAAAGTGACAAAATAGCCATAATATAGCATATCGAAAACAGAGATAAAAAAGCCATAGTATAGCATGTCGAAAAAAGTGGAAAAAAGTCATAATATAGCATGTCGAAAAAAGTCATAGTATTGTATTTCGAAAAAAAAAGTGATTAAAAAAACATAGTACAGTATGTCGAAAAAAAAGTGATAAAAAGTGATAATATAGCATATCGAAAACAGTGATAAAAAAGCCATGGTATATGTCAAAAAAAAGTGATGAAAAAGACATAGTATAGTATGTCAAAAAAAAGCAATAGCTTTGTATGTCGAAAAAAGTGGAAAAAAAGTCATAATATTGTATGTGGAAAAAAGTGATTAAAAAGCCATAGTATACTATGTCGAAAAAAGTGATAAAAAAGTCATAGTATAGTATTTTGAAAAAAGGGATGAAAAAGCCATAGTATAGTATGTCGGAAAAAAAGTGATAAAAAGCCACGGTATAGTATGTCAAAATAAGCCATTTTTATAGTATGTCGAAAAAAGCCATAGTATAGTATGTCGAAAAAAGTGATAAAAAATGCTATGGTATAGTATGTCGAAAAAAGTGATTAAAAAGTCATAGTTAGTATGTCGGAAAAAAGCAATAGTATAGTATGTCAAAAAAAGTGATAAAAAAGCCATGGTAGAGTATGTCAAAAAAAGTCATAGTATAGTATGCCGAAAAAAGTGGAAAAAAAGCTATAGTATAGTATGTTGAAAAAAGGGATGAAAAAGCCACGGTATAGTATGTCGAAAAAAGCCATAGAATACATGTTGAAAAAAGTGGAAAAAAGTCATAGTATTATATGTGGAAAAAGTGATTAAAAAGCCATAGTATAGTATGTCGGAAAAAAACAATAGTATAGTATGTTGGAAAAAAAGCCAAAGTATAGTATGTTGAAAAAAGTGATAAAAAAAAAGCCATGGTATAGTATTTTGAAAAGAGTGGGAAAAAAGTCATAGTATTGTATGTTGAAAAAAAGTGATTAAAAAGCCATAGTGTAGTATGTCGAAAAAAGCAATAGTATAATATGTCGAAAAAAGTGGAAAAAAGTGATAAAAAAGCCATAGTATAGTATGTCGAAAAAAACCATGGTATAGTATGTTGACAAAAGCCATAGTATAGTACGTCGAACAAAGTGGAAAAAAGTCATAATATAGCATGTCGAAAACAGTGATAAAAAAGCCATAGTATAGTATGTCGAAAAAAGTGATAAAAAAAAGCCATGGTATAGTATGTGGAAAAAAGTGATTAAAAAGTCATAGTTAGTATGTCGGAAAAAAGCAATAGTATAGTATGTCAAAAAAAGCCATGGTATGTCGAAAAAAGTGTATAAAAAGCCATAGTATAGTATGTCGAAAAAAAACAATAGTATAGTATGTTGAAAAAAAGCCATAGTATAGTATGTTAAAAAAAAAAGTGATTAAAAAGCCATGGTAGAGTATGTCAAAAAAAGCCATGGTATAGTATTTCGAAAAAAGTGGGAAAAAAAAGTCATAGTACTGTATGTTGAAAAAAAGTGATTAAAAAGCCATAGTATAGTATGTTGAAAAAAAGCCATAGAATAGTATGTTGAAAAAAGCCGTGGTGCACTTTCATACTTTTGTAGACAGCAAGACTCAAACCATCAACCCTCCACTTCCCAAACCAAATCCCTATAGACTGAGCTAATTCCACACGAAAATGCCATACTATCATGTTTTCCGACATACTATAATATGGCTTTTTTATCACTTTTTCATGGATTGGTGATAAAATAGCCATAGTATAGTATGTCGAAAAAAGTGATTAAGAAAACACGACCCACACTCTTGTCGATGGAATTGAACCATCAACCCTCCAATTCCCAACTCAACTCCCTATTGACTGAGCTAGTGCCAATAAAATAGCATGACTTTTTCATCACTTTTTTTCAACATACCATGTGATGGCTTTTTTATCACTTTTTTCATGGATTGGTGATAATATAGCCATAGTATAGTATGTCGAAAAAAGTAATAGTATAGTATGTCGAAAAAAGTGATAAAAAAGCCATGGTATAGTATGTCGACAAAAGTGACAAAATAGCCATAATAAAGCATATCGAAAACAGAGATAAAAAAGCCATAGTATAGCATGTCGAACAAAGTGGAAAAAAGTCATAGTATAGCATGTCGAAAAAAGTCATAGTATTGTATTTCGAAAAAAAAGTGATTAAAAAAACATAGTATAGTATGTCGAAAAAAAAGTGATAAAAAGTGATAATATAGCATATCGAAAACAGTGATAAAATAGCCATGGTATAATATGTCAAAAAAAAGTGATGAAAAAGACATAGTATAGTATGTCAAAAAAAGCAATAGCATTGTATGTCAAAAAAAGTGGAAAAAAAGTCATAGTATTGTATGTGGAAAAAAGTGATTAAAAAGCCATAGTATACTATGTCGAAAAAAGTGATAAAAAAGTCATAGTATAGTATTTTGAAAAAAGGGATGAAAAAACCATAGAATAGTATGTCGAAAAAAACCATAGTATACATGTCGAAAAAAGTGATAAAAAAAGCCATGGTATAGTATGTCGAAAAAAGTGATTAAAAAGTCATAGTTAGTATGTCGGAAAAAAGCAATAGTATAGTATGTCAAAAAAAGCCATGGTATGTCGAAAAAAGTGGGAAAAACAGTCATAGTATTGTATTTCGAAAAAAAGTGTATAAAAAGCCATAGTATAGTATGTCGAAAAAAAACAATAGTATAGTATGTTAAAAAAAAGTGATTAAAAAGCCATGGTAGAGTATGTCAAAAAAAGCCATGGTATAGTATTTCGAAAAAAGTGGGAAAAAAAGTCATAGTACTGTATGTTGAAAAAAAGTGATAAAAAAGCCATGGTATACTATGTCAAAAAAAGTGGAAAAAAAAGTCATAGTATAGTATGTCAAAAAAAGTGATAAAAAAAGCTATGGTATAGTATGTCGAAAAAAGTGATTAAAAAGTCATAGTTAGTATGTCGGAAAAAAGCAATAGTATAGTATGTCGAAAAAAGTGATAAAAAAGCCATGGTATAGTATGTTAAAAAAAAGTGATTAAAAAGCCATGGTATAGTATGTCAAAAAAAAGCCATGGTATAGTATTTCGAAAAAAGTGGGAAAAAAAAGTCATAGTACTGTATGTTGAAAAAAAGTGATTAAAAAGCCATAGTGTTGTATGTCAAAAAAAAGCCATAGTATAGTATGTCGACAAAAGCAATAGTATAGTATGTCGAAAAAAGTGGAAAAAAAGCTATAGTATAGTATGTTGAAAAAAGGGATGAAAAAGCCACGGTATAGTATGTCGAAAAAAGCCATAGAATACATGTTGAAAAAAGTGGAAAAAAAGTCATAGTATTATATGTGGAAAAAAGTGATTAAAAAGCCATAGTATAGTATGTCGGAAAAAAACAATAGTATAGTATGTTGAAAAAAAGCCAAAGTATAGTATGTTGAAAAAAGTGATAAAAAAAAGCCATGGTATAGTATTTTGAAAAAAGTGGGGAAAAAAAGTCATAGTATTGTATGTTGAAATAAAGTGATTAAAAAGCCATAGCGTAGTATGTCGAAAAAAGCAATAGTATAATATGTCGAAAAAAAGTGATGAAAAAGACAGTATAGTATGTCAAAAAAAGTGATTAAAAAGTCATAGTTAGTATGTCGGAAAAAAGCAATAGTATAGTATGTCAAAAAAAGCCATGGTATGTCGAAAAAAGTGGGAAAAAAGTCATAGTATAGTATGTAGAAAACAGTGATAAAATAGCCATAGTATTGTATTTCGAAAAAAAGTGATTAAAAAAATATAGTATAGTATGTCGAAAAAAAAGTGATAAAAAGTCATAATATAGCATATCGAAAACAGTGATAAAATAGCCATGGTATAATATGTCGAAAAAAAGTGATGAAAAAGACATAGTATAGTATGTCAAAAAAAAAGCAATAGCGTTGTATGTCGAAAAAAGTGGAAAAAAAGTAATAGTATTGTATGTGGAAAAAAGTGATTAAAAAGCCATAGTATAGTATGTCGAAAAAAAAAGTGATAAAAAGCCACGGTATAGTATGTCAAAATAAGCCATGGTATAGTATGTTGACAAAAGCCATAGTATAGTATGTCGAAAAAAAGCCATAGTATAGTATGTCGAAAAAAGCCATAGTATAGTATGTCGAAAAAAAGCCATAGTATAGTATGTCGAAAAAAAACAATAGTATAGTATGTTGAAAAAAGGGATGAAAAAGCCACGGTATAGTATGTCGAAAAAAGCCATAGAATACATGTTGAAAAAAGTGGAAAAAAAGTCATAGTATTATATGTGGAAAAAAGTGATTAAAAAGCCATAGTATAGTATGTCGGAAAAAAACAATAGTATAGTATGTTGAAAAAAAGCCAAAGTATAGTATGTTGAAAAAAGTGATAAAAAAAAGCCATGGTATAGTATTTTGAAAAAAGTGGGGAAAAAAAGTCATAGTATTGTATGTTGAAATAAAGTGATTAAAAAGCCATAGTGTAGTATGTCGAAAAAAGCAATAGTATAATATGTCGAAAAAAAGTGATGAAAAAGACAGTATAGTATGTCAAAAAAAGTGATTAAAAAGTCATAGTTAGTATGTCGGAAAAAAGCAATAGTATAGTATGTCAAAAAAAGCCATGGTATGTCGAAAAAAGTGGGAAAAAAGTCATAGTATAGTATGTAGAAAACAGTGATAAAATAGCCATAGTATTGTATTTCGAAAAAAAGTGATTAAAAAAATATAGTATAGTATGTCGAAAAAAAAGTGATAAAAAGTCATAATATAGCATATCGAAAACAGTGATAAAATAGCCATGGTATAATATGTCGAAAAAAGTGATGAAAAAGACATAGTATAGTATGTCAAAAAAAAGCAATAGCGTTGTATGTCGAAAAAAGTGGAAAAAAAGTAATAGTATTGTATGTGGAAAAAAGTGATTAAAAAGCCATAGTATAGTATGTCGAAAAAAAAAGTGATAAAAAGCCACGGTATAGTATGTCAAAATAAGCCATGGTATAGTATGTTGACAAAAGCCATAGTATAGTATGTCGAAAAAAAGCCATAGTATAGTATGTCGAAAAAAGCCATAGTATAGTATGTCGAAAAAAAGCCATAGTATAGTATGTCGAAAAAAAACAATAGTATAGTATGTTGAAAAAAGTGGGAAAAAAAAGTCATAGTACTGTATGTTGAAAAAAAGTGATTAAAAAGCCATAGTGTTGTATGTCAAAAAAACTTTAAAAAGTCATAGTATAGCATGTTGAAAACAGTGATTAAAAAGTCATAGTATAGTATGTTGAAAAAAGCCGTGGTGCACTTTCATACTTTAGTAGACAGCAAGACTCAAACCATCAACCCTCCACTTCCCAAACCAAATCCCTATAGACTGAGCTAATTCCACATGAAAATACCATACTATCATGTTTTCCGACATACTATAATATGGCTTTTTTTTATCACTTTTTCATGGATTGGTGATAAAATAGCCATAGTATAGTATGTCGAAAAAAGTGATTAAGAAAACACGACCCACACTCTTGTAGATGGAATTGAACCATCAACCCTCCAATTCCCAACTCAACTCCCTATTGACTGAACTAGTGCCACTTAAAACAGCATGACTTTTTCATCACTTTTTTTCAACATACCATGTGATGGCTTTTTTATCACTTTTTTCATGGATTGGTGATAATATAGCCATAGTATAGTATGTCGAAAAAAGTCGGAAAAAAAGTAATTGTAAAGCATGTCGAAGACAGTGACAAAAAAAGACATAGTATTGTATTTTGAAAAAAGTGATTTAAAAGCCATATTATAGTGTGTCAAAATTGGCTTGGAGATTGGAAAACTTATTTTACATAAATCAAATATTTATTATTTTACATTTAATTCAAATACATATATACAAATACAAAAATCAAAGCTTGCCTACATGCCTACTACATTTATCCATGTTTCTATGGAAGTTTCAAAGTACGTGGATGCATAAGTGTGTTGGACGTACTTTCCAAGACGTTAGGTTTCCAGTCGTACTCAGGCCACCCGCGAATATCGTTATTCTTGTTGTTCTCTTTCTCCAGCCATTCAGTGAGAGGTTGGAAATACTCCATGAGAGGCTGGGCACTCATTTTGGGCTGGCCGGTGATCATGGCCATAGCCTCAGGCCAAGGCTTACTGAAGCCCAGCTTCATCACATCACTGCAAACAACAACACAGAGCGTGTCAGAGGGGAGGTTGAAGCAGACAAGGATCAGTAGCAAGAGTGTGTTCTGCCGTGCGTGCGTGCGTGCATGCATGCGTGCATGTACTAACCCCAACAGCTTCCCAGCTTCTTTAGACTTGTAGATATCACAGGTATGTAAAGGCCCAACATGCTTTGCAGCATCACACATAGCCTTGTGGAACTGAAACTGGATGATGAAGCTGACAAAGTACCTGGATAAAGACCATTAAACATGTACTGTCATGACTTTGCTTTAATGCCAGAAGGAAACAGAAAAACTGTCAAGTCTGTATAATGATTGCTTAATTTATTTTTTGCCATGTGAGTAGCCGTGTTTATCTTATCTTTCCATAGTTCATTGGAGTGTATTGAAGCTGTTATCAATCTGTTTGTACTCAATTATCAGGTGCCCTGTTTGTTGTTTTGAATCATAAATCTTTACCTCACATAAGGCACGTTAGCAGGGATGTGGAACTTTGCACCTGGGTCGAAGTCATCCTCAGTACGGGTTACAGGTGGGCACAGTCCCTGGTACTTCATTCTGTAAATGTAAAATTGTAAATCATTTACAAATTAATTACTTTATTACACAATCAATCTACCACTTACTGATAAACGTTCCTTTATTTAATTATAAAATAAACATTTTCTACATGATAACAAGGGTTGGGTACCGAAACCCGGTTCCACTATGGAACCGGTTCCTACAGTAGTATTCGGACCGTCAGAACGCAAATTTCGGTTCCTCATTTCGGTTCTGAAATGAAATACTGAAATATTTTCCCTCTGTCGCTCTGGACAGCGGCATACTCTTTTTTTCTTTCTCCCTTTTCGCCGAGTGGTGCACGTGCCCGCTCGCGGTGTGAAGCGCGTGTCCACGCTATTCTCCGACATGCACTCTACAATCACTGCTGATTGTACACACTCCGAAATGGACGTAAAAATATCACACTTTCTCTCTAGTCTACCGTTAGCTAGCTATCGTAAATGTAGGCTACTTTTAAAATGCCATATTTTCCCTCTAGGCTCACCAAAACGGACGTAAAAGCATATTAACCATTCACGTGATCACTAGTAAACATATTACACTTGCTCTGCCGACCCTGTAGCCTGGTGGTGGGGGAAGCGGGACAGCCTCCCCAAATTGTCTGCCCTTTCAAACTCATACCTGTGTCTACAGGCCTCTTGGACACCATCTGAGAGAGTTTTCTCCTGTGCAGGACATGCCATAAGTCAGGAGAGGTGTTGTATCTTGCCAGAGAAGGCAAATATGGTCATTTTTCTGCAAAATAACTGCTAAAGTTTCAAGCTGGTTGGCATACAAACTCAACAACATTTATTTTGTTGTTACTTGTTAATAGTGTAACCGTTGTTTGTTAAATTATTGTAGTTATGTGTTAGGTGACTTAGGTTTACTTATTATATATTTAAGTACTTTAAAATGTTAATATATTGTTAAATTTAAATCATTTTCAATAAAAATAAAAGAGCCTTTCTTTGATGTCATTTTTCAGTTTTTCAAGAATCGGTTTAGGAATCAATTAGAAATTGTTGTAAAGTACCGGTTTGGCATCGGAATCGTAAAAATCCAAACGGTACCCAACCCTAATGATAACACCTGCCCTTTGTAATTGGAAAAAACACTGGTGAACTTTACCTGAGGTTCCACCACTCTTTATTGTACTCAGTCGATGGGATACGCCCGTCAAATACCTTCCATCTCCACTGATCCATCAGGTAGCCAAAAGGTAGGAAGGCGATTTTGTCAAGCGCCATGCTCATCAGGAAGTTGATATCGCTCTCTAAGGGAAGGGACAGAAACATATCATGAGCTGTGTTTATAACATCACATGCTTTTACAGAACTATATAGTACTCATGGTCACCATCGTTGTTTTCAACTTTGTCTAGGAGGCCAATGCTCTGCAGATGTTTGGGCGTGGACACAGACAGGGCTAGCACATCGCCGATGGCCTCATGGAAGCCGGGGTTGGCTCCATCGCGGAAGGGCACAGGCTGGTCTTTGTACTGCAGGAAGTACTGGACGTGGCCCATCTCATGGTGCGCCGTGATCAGGTCATCCATAGTCACAACAGTGCACTGTTTGATCCTGTTGACACAAACAAGTCCATAATTACAGCACAGAACCTAAAAGTATTACATCTTTTTGGCTTCCATGCACTTCTTATACACCACCGTTTTAAAGTTTGGAATCACCTGGTATATTGATGTTATTCTTCTTTCAATAATGGCTATTTTAACATAGATAAAAACAGTATAATTCAGATGCCTTCATCTTCCATTTAGTTGACAATAATATATCTATTTAGCTGAAGATAAAATGATTAACCTGAAGTCTTTTCGGTTATAGAAGTCCCACGCAGAGGCGTGGCACACCACCTGTCGTCCATCAGACGGCTTCTCCAGCATGGATTTTTCCCAGAACTCTTGTGGCATTGGCAGCAGACCCAGAGAGGTGAAAAAGTTATCTGATTCCTTGAACATTCTGACGGCGTTCCAGCCCTGAACGGGAAAAGAACAGTACCAGTGAAGATGTGGATGTAATTGTGCGTATATATGCTGTAAACAGTTTTTACAGTATATATACGTATATATATATATATATATTTTGTACAAAATTCAACATTTGGAATAAAGCAACAGCTACGTTTAGAAAAGGGATGACTGCACAAAGTGTAAACTAATTATGGTTCTAAAAGGAAAGGCGGTAACATACACTTGAAAATATGTATACACTACAGTATGGTCATGTATTATGTACACTTCATGTCAGTTATGAATGTCTGCTGATTTGTGCTATAAATCCTCCGTATTTATCCTCATTCTGCTAGAGCCTCCAATCTGGACTGTATCCAAGTCTCATCGTCACTGGAACAAAGATCCTTGACCTCTAAAGTGGTGGAAGATGTGTTCAGTGGTGATCATTGTGCAACTTGCTCATGTGTTCATTCACCTGTGACACCATGGCAGGAGTGGCGTCAACCTGCGTGGCATCCGGGTAAGGCATGGCCAAATCCATTATGCCAGACCACGTCTGTGCCCACATGTTGCCTGAAAGGACAGAAGACAGACATTCATATATTCTTTTTCCTAAATTATGTGGCAAGTCATCCTCTGCTCTGCAGGTGTTAAACCAAGTGGGATTTGTGGCTGTGAGTCAGGCCAATCCCGAACCATGTGGACCTGTCACACTTAATCTCATGCTTGATGCCTCTGAAAGCAAATTAAATCCTGAGTTAATCCAAATTCATCTACCAGTCAATGACTGAGAATATAAATGGGGTATGCGTCCACACAAAAGAAGAGTTTGGGCTACAGTGTTAGAATCCTTTAAATTCCAAACTGAACTACTGACTGAAGTGTGGTTTTGGCTAGCTGTGACCTCAACTCCTGAAAGCCTGGTATATTCAAAATAAAATGTCTAAAGGTAAAGTAGCACATAATATAGTATTATGAAAACCAGTTCCAAAACTTCCTTCTTGTTACTTACCCAGCAAATGAGCAGGAATGGGTCCCTTCAGGTTGATGTACTTTGAACCATACTTTTTGTACAGAGCCCTGCGGACATAGGCATGCACATTCTGATAGAGCGGCTCCAGCTCCTTCCACAGAGCCTCCAGGTCTTCCTCAAAGGTAGGGGTTTCATACAGGGAACGCCAGAAAGCCCCATTGTCAGAGTGTCCTATAGACAGTACCAGGGATACCAATATGAATCAGTAAGGTGTGTTTTCTATCTCTGTATTGTAGGCAATGCACACCTTTGAAGCTGCTTCTAAAGCCTAAATGGTGAGTTTAGGTGAAGCCAGCAAGCTACTTTCATGTCTGTAGGGTCAATATGAAGTCACTGTGATCAGCCAGTTAGCTGATCTCAGAATAAAGCTACTGGTCCCGACCAAATTAAAGTAATTAAAAATGAAAAGTTATGTTTTTAGGCTTCAGTTTTTATACTGTTTAAACAAACACGATATAACTTGCTATAGAGGTGCTGGTAGGCGGCCGTGGACAGCTCTCACTGTAAAAAAAAAGAAATTCTTAAACTGCTCTCCCCTGTTCTCCAGGGTTCTCATTCTTGTATTTTTCAAGCAAAACAGATCAGGGAGAATTTCAAGGTGGATGTAAAACTATACCATAAAATTCATACCATTGAGTTTGGCAGCTGTGTTGGCCAGCTCAACATATCTCTTGTAATCCTGGCGAAGCACTTTGCCAGCAGCATCTCTCCATCCTTTCCAAGCAAACAACAGTTCGTCATAGTCCCTGGACTCTGCCATGATCTTCTGGAGATCTGAAACACAGCGCATTCTTTAAACACTAACTTTACCTACTGCATACTGCAATATGCAGCAGAGCATTCATGTATTTTCATTTTTTCTTGTAAAATACTTAAGCTGATAATTATTGCACCTATAACAGTTATTACATGATTTCATAGTAGCTAATAATTACATGTTTCAATTATCAATAATTGATTTGACATTAACTATCTGGTAAGTATTATTAAATTACTGTTTGCACAAATGATTCATTTGCTTCATTAATAATTACATATTGTATATTATCACTCATATTTTTGAGTCTTTATATGAGGATTGGCATATATAGTATTTCATAGTCTTACCTGGATCCAGTGGATGGCACGTCCCATTATCTCTGCACACCTGAGCCACACTGTACTTGGTCTCCATGTTGGATAGGAGAGTGTTGTACTGAAAAGGTAAAGGCATCCACCAAACATTAGATCCCACTGAAACATCTGCAATTACATTTGGTACATTTGGTAAATACATGTGCCAGCTTTCTAAAGGGTGCTCAGGTGGAGGAAAGAGGATAAGGGCATGTAAGAGAAAAAAATTACTCTGAAAATGAATTAGAAAAAATATGTCTAATTTACATTTTAACAATGGCTACAGTTACTACTTGTTTTTGAGTGCTGGAGTTGGCTGGTACTTGTTTGGCATACAGTATGTATTCATTTGTGCACACCTCCTAGAGCTCTGTGTCTGGTCCAAAAAGAGCTTCCCCCTTAACTAAAACACCAGTTTGCGGAAGGCATTACATACAAGCAAACAAGTTCATGGTGGCTGGCTCTTGCTAAATGTTGCCTAAGTAGGATAACAGGTTTAAAAAAATATTTGTAATTCTTTATAAATGTGGCCTTTCCACCACATTCACACATTGGACTGATTTAATGTTTAATGGGGTTGCTACTATGAAATAGAAGAATGTTTTAAGATAAGTCACTGTGTGTTAATGGCTGTTTCATGAGTAGTGCAAAAGTTTGTCAGGCTGTATGGTCAAATTGGCATGCTAATAATAAGCAAAAGGCTTCAAATTGTTGAATTGGGGTTTTCTTAATTTGCTTGTGTTTTGTCTATTGGCATGTGTTTTCTGTGTTGAGCTCTGAGGGCCACTGTATATGTCCAATGTCTGATATATTTTGGTGGAAACAGCACACAACACACACCACCTGTAAGATCTACCTTTATATATTCTGGCTTAGCATCATTACTGCTACTAGATTATGTTTGTTAGCCGGAGCCGACGGATGCCTATCAGCATGACCAAGTGCAACTTACATATTTGCCTTCAATAAGCATGAGCTATCGTTATGGTTTCGTTTTTTCTGCATCCCCGTTGCATGTGCATTGATGATTTTTTATGAGAAACACGTCTCGGTTTTCTGTCTATTATTGTAGAGAAAGACATTTCCTCCACACCTCTTCCAGTTGTGCCGTGGTCAGCGCAGCCCTCTCAATGTCGCTGAGTTTTTTGATGATGCGTTTGACCGAGCCGTCCTGGAAGTCAGTGGTGTCGTACTGACGGGCCTTCTGTCCATACTTCAGGGTGTGGGCTGACATCTCCAGGTTCTTCTCAAGCTAGAGAGGAATAATGAATACTCATGAATAATCTATTTATATTATGCATCAGTGGAAGCAGGGTGATTGGCTGGATGGGAAGGTACATGGGTAATTATGGAGATACATGGGTTGATTAGTGACTCGCTGACTCAATCAATTATTGATTCATTGACATGTTTTATTAAGCAATGATTTTATTGATTACCCAACTTGCACAAAATCAACATAAGATGTAACAGTCCTTCACGTTTGATTGATGATAGATGATGCTTGGACAATGTTAAGGTGATCTTAGTGGAGTCGATCTGTTAGAGGGTCTCACCATCGCCTGCTTATTGGCTTCGTTGATTTCGGTGTTGTACTTCCAGGAGGCCTCGGTGTAGGCATTCCACACCACCTCAGCTGTGCTGTTGTATTCGTTCAGAAAATTCTTTGCATTAAGCTCATCTGTGTTCTTGTCTGAGTAAACAAGAAGAGGGACAAGTCAGCTGAAACACTGTACATAAAGATCCACTTAATCCAGTCTGAAAAATAATGTCACATTTTAGTTAAATTACAGTGTTTATTATCATTATGTGTAAACACCACAGTGTTTTTTTTTTTTTATTGGGCGTTTGCTTCCAAAGGATAAGAAAACTGTACTTTTCTGTTTGTGTGCATGCATGCAGAGAGGATCTTGGAACAGACTGCTAAACATTTTATCAAGGCTAAAGAAATAGTTTACACCCCTGCACCGCATCGAATCCATCCTGCACAGCCACCACGTCTTTGTTACATTTTAGAGAAATAAATTATTGTTTTACTTTCTTACATGATTTATTTACAATAGTTCTTATATTGGATTATTTCCTTCCAGATAATGTTAATGTATTTCATCTTCTGTTTTTGTGCTATTTGTTTACTATTAATTTTGAACAGAACTCTTACCAATATCCTCAGGGTAGCCCTCTGGGATTGGCGGGACCCAGTTAAAGTCAGGCCATCCCAATGTCTCATTCACATTTTGCTTTTCCAGCCACTTAATAATGGGGTCAAAGTATTTCATCAGTGAGCTGGCATCCAACTTGTTGTTTCCTATAGCATCCTGGAGCACATCAGGCCAAGGTTGGGAAGAGCCAGCCTGGAGAATTTTCCTGGAGAGTGTAGAATGAAATTGTATTACATCTTCACTGCTTCCCTAAACACATTTTTCATGCTCTGTGTAATAAACAATGGAGACCCAATCACATCACATACTTTAAAATGGCCCCTGCTTCTTTGGAGCGGTAGATGTCACATGTGTGCAAGGGACCCGTGTGTTTGGCTGCCGCGCACAGTTTTTCGTGAAGCTGGAACTGCAGGATGAAGCTAACAAAATACCTGCAGGGAAAGAATTGCATCTTACTACCTTTCAAAATGTTCAACAAGATTTAATTAAAAGTCAAAAAGGACTACTTTTTGGTAAAGACCATCAAAAATCGTTTACACATCAATACACTGACTAGAATAGTACAAAACAAAAAATGACCCTTAAGTTTAGATGATAAGAATGTTGTGAGTGTGTGTTTCAGCAACCACTACAAAAAATGTGTTTGCTTGTTTAAGTAAGTGTGTGTTTGACTATCTGTCAGTCCCCACATTGTTAAACAAACCAGCTGGGGTCAGAGGCTTTTCTTTTAGAAGCTTCCTGCTATTGTAGGGTTATTGTATCGTTTAAACCCACACTCAAGTACCAGTAATTGAGTCCAGACTACAACACACAATACCTTAATTCCCAGATCACCAGCCATTCTTGCATGTTCATTAAATTGACCTTATTCACATATTTCCCTGGTGCCCTTAGATGTATGTGCAGGCACATACACAAACACAGGCCCTTTTAGGCATATTCTGGAATTGAAATCTGTAATCTGTAGGAGTGATACTAACTACATGTCATGGAAATATCATGCCTTGGTCTCTTCTGTGTGTAAACCATTACATTGGCTATGAATGATGGTTGAGATGATATATATATATGTGTGTGTGTGTGTGTGTGTGTGTGTGTGTGTGTGTGTGTGTGTGTGTGTGTGTGTGTGTGTGTGTGTGTGTGTGTGTGTGTGTGTGTGTGTGTTACAATGATGATGCACCTTACTAGAGTGGCTCTACAATATCATTGTGCAATGACAATAAACAGAATGCTACCTGATGTATGGCGTGTTTCCAGGGATGTGGTATTTTGCACCAGGATCAAAGTGATCCTCTGTACGCCTGGTGGGTGGACAGATGCCTTGATATTTTGTCCTTTAAAATGAAATAAGACAATTAGATTTAGAAAACACTGACATACGCTGGATACATAACTAAGACATTAGTTGGAAAGTTATTCAACCTATTAATGATTGTTTTTTCCCCCTTATTTGTGTCAGCTGTGAATGTATGCCCTTTTTACACACACACACACACACACACACACACACACACACACACACACACACACTAACCACAGTCTTCTACTCTTACTATGGAGCAGCTTGACTTAATCTGTTGCAGCTGGGATTTGTTCAGTCTCATTAGCTGTAAAGTGGTTATGGAATATCAGTCATTAACTGACAAGGCCAATGTAAATCTATGTGACAATGTGAAAGAGGCCGCTGGTAGTGATGAACCTACAGAGAATGATCATCTGACAGACAAATTTAGTGACTAGCTGGTGAACATAGTGGAGCGTTTAGCAGCTACAGAGACAGATATCAGGAAAAGGTAGAGACCAAAAACAGAGATAAAAGACTATTGGACTTTCATTCATCAGATAGACACTAACATGACATCAAATAAATGATAATGCTAATAATCAGCATGTTTAGGTTTAAGTCATTTTCTCAACACGTCTAAAGAGTCAAACAACAGACAATTGCTAGCCAGATAGCTTAGCTTAGCATAAAGACTGATACAGTGGGTAGCTTCATATTAAGCTAACAGATGAGAAGATTGATACCACGCTCGCTTACCGGAGGTGCCACCAGTCAGCGTTGTAGCGCTCTGGAGGTGTGTCTCCACTGAACACACCCCATCTCCACTGGTCAATGAGGTAGCCAAAGGGAAGGAAGGCTATCTTCTCCAGAGCCATCTTTAACAGGTAGTTGGTATCAGTTTCTGGAGAAACACAATGCAGAAACACAAATTTTACAATATTTTAGAACTCATCAAATTAAATTGGCACATGTGCTCTATGGGATGGTATTTCAGTGGCTTGGATTTATATCTGTCTTAGTCTCTTTACCAGGGTCAGAGGTCACAGTTTCCAGCAGATTAATGGTTTGCAGATGTTTGGGTGTGGAAACAGAGAGAGACAAAACATCCCCAATAGCCTCGTGAAAACCGGGGTTGGCTCCGCGACGGTAGCCCACAGGCTGGTCCTTGTACTGCAGGTAATACTGGACGTGCCCCATCTCATGGTGTACAGTAAAGAGCTGCTCCATCGTCACTGTGGTGCACTGCTTGATCCTAAAGAGGATGAAATCACTTTGATTTATCATGTTTTAGCAACAAGTTGAGCAGTTAAGTTGGCAATTAATTAAATGTAACTATATCTCACTAAATAGCTCACAATTTTACCTGAAGTCTTTGCGGTTGTAGAAGTCCCAGGCAGACGCATGGCACACCACCTCTCGACCATCAGGCTTCACCAGCATGGATCCATCCCAGAACTCTTCGGGCATCTTCTCTAAACCCAGAGACGTGAAGAACTCCTCGGCCACACGAAACATGTGCGTGGCATTATAGCCCTGTGGAGAAGTCACAATTCAGCTCAAAGCTATCTGACAAAACTATAATCACCTAAGAGCAGAGAAAGAGTTGGATTTATGAGATATGAGATACTTAAGGTCACTGTCTGCAAGACCAACAGAATAATTTTTTTTACTACAATCCATCCTAGTGGCACAAAATCTTTCCCCCATACTTACTTGTCTGACCATTTCATCAGTTACATCCAAGTTTGGTTTGTCAGGAAATGGGATCATCATACCATAAATATTGTTCCAAGTCTGGGCCCACATATTCCCTGAGAGTGAGGAAGAAAACATGCTTAAACAACATTATGGGATACTCCGCTTAGTCACAGAAATGTAATAAGCACACAAAATGACTTGTCATAGAGTTTCGGCATCTTAATACTGTATCGTCCCTGGCATGTGTGATTACATCTTTGATGATTCCCAGGCCTTTATTAAGTAATGATTGTTTATGCTAGGGACTGTATGAAAGTTATTGGGGCGGGTTATGTATGATACTACTTTTACCAATCAAAAATAATTGATACATGATTTGCAGGTAATAATGCAGAATAAAATGAAGGACATTTTGAGCCAGGGAAAAGACTCTTCAGATAGATAATGCTCAAACCTCATCAACTGCAAGGATCCACAATGTGTGTTTCTTAAAGCTGACATTATGGTCCCACAGCTACTACAAAATAAAGCCCTGATAAAGAAAAATGGATTTTGGCCTCTGCGTATGGCAAAATTCATCCATGGTGTACACACATGGCATTTTTTTCATGCAACAATTTTGATGTAACTGTTCAACTTTACAGTAAAGACTTTACAGGGGGAAATAAAATCTGGTGCATGGGGAAATTAAAGACCCTCCCCTGCACTCCCAAAAAAATCAGCCGCTCCCCCCCATTTTGCTTTTGTCAGCAGACAGTGTACAGTTTGTTAGCAACATATGACTGTTCAGTTGTACCGAGCAGGTGGGCAGGGATGGGTCCTTTAAGGTTGATGTACTTGGGACCGTACTGCTTGTAGAGCTGGCGGCGCACAAAGGCATGCAGGTTCTGGTAGAGGGGTTCAATGGTCCTGTAGAGTTCTTCTATATCCTGCTCAAAGGTCTTAGACTCATACCAAGAGCGCCAGTAATCTCCAGTGTCCGTAAACCCTAAATAGGACAAAATGTTAATTTCTCTATTTTTCACTCTCTTTCTTTCCCTTCCTCTATCAGACATTTCTACTCCTTTACTCTCCTACTCCTATTGTTACGTCATTCTTATTAAATGAATTACTTATTTGTAGCATTATGAACCTTGTGCTCTCAATGTCAAAGGTGAAGGGGGAGTTCTTACCGTCAGCAACAGAGGCGTTGTTGCTGAGCTCCACAAACCTGGGGTAATACTGCCTAAGAGGGACACCTGATTCATTGTGCCAGGCCTCCCACACATACAGCAGCCTCTTGTAGCTCCTGGAGTTGGCCATGATATCTGTGAGCTCTGCAAAAATGAAAAAAAAAAATCCCACTCTCAGTCATAAGAAAAGCATGTAAAATAAAGAGAGGCTAAACTGTTGCACAGTCAAAAAAGTATAACTCAAAAGCAAAAGCTGTAAGTTTTTCCTAAAACAATCAAGATGTATTGGTGTTTAGATGACTTCATGCTCTCTTAGCAGGAAAAGGACAGAACAGATGCATTATTCAAGAGATTATCTTTGAGTTATGACAACTCCATGATAGTCTGAGTGTCATGTAAAACAACATCTATCTTCAAAATGCCAGAAGTAGGAAACAAAGGTAAAGAGAACAATACAGTTGAAGACAACTAAGGAAGGTTGAGTTAGTGGAAAAAGTGATTGTTGACAGTTGGTTTGTTATTATAATAACACCATGTGATTTGTACCACAAACTTTGAATAACCCTGTTCCACCTTTTTATTGTTTCCAAGACTAAGAAACCATGTAATCATTACATAACAACAGTAAATTAGCTAATTCATTTTTATGAGTAATAATTTAAGTAGAAATAATTGTTTTTGTAATAGTGTGTGTTTTGGCAAGCATGTCTTACATATACTTTTAGCAGTTGTTGCTGAAAAAACACAGAGCCATTGTTCACATGCCGGCAGCGTTCAAAGTTAAGTTTCCATAGCCTTTTACTCAACACTAATAGGCACATTCATAATGCTTCCTTTGGAGTCCTCTCTGAAGTCATTGTGCTCATCCTGTTACTTTTCCAAGAGCAGATAAGATCTTTCTTTCTAGACTCCCCATCTACATTGTTGTGTTTCATAATGCTCAACATTGCACTGATCCTATTTCTTTCTAATAACTCCAAAGCATTTGTATTATATAATTTATGCCACAAACTGATCCGTTATCCAATATTTACTAACCAGGTTCCAGGCTCCAGCTTACATTCAGCGCTGGTTTCACCTTGGCTGTTGAATAAATGTTGTCCATAGTGCTGAGAATTGTGTTATACTGGAGGCAAGAAAAGAGATTTGAAGTCAGTCTTTCTTGTTAAAAAGAGGTCAGAACTAATACAGCGACAGGACACATCTTCCACAAGACATTTTCCATTATGAAATGTGAAACGGTTAATAAAACATACATGAAAAACAAAAATATGTCAAACAGAAACAAACCTCCTCTCTGTCTTTCTGGGGCAGGTTGGCAACTCCCAGTAGCATGATCTTTTCCATCAGTTTCTTGTCTGAAGGGTCAGGGAGAGAAAATTCACGAGAGAAGACCTGCTTGGCCTTTAACCCCCACTCTGAGGAGAAGGCCTGCTCTTCAAGGGATGCCTTTACCTAAAGACAAGAGGAAGTGAATGATAACAATATATTGGTTACTCAAAAACAACAACCTGAAATTTAAAGGCATGCCAAGAAGGGCTAAATGACTATGTAGCTTCAGTCATTTAGCTTCTTAATGCCTTAAAGCGTGTTTTTATAACCAAGCGAGGGCCACAGCATTATTTTCCTGTGTTGTCAGTTTTTTTTTTTTTGCAATATCGATGTATGTCAGGAGCAGAAAGTGGGCAGCAATGAGAGTACGTTGGGACATGGTGGACACCTTTGTTGAGTGGTGTGGGAGGAACCACCTGTAGCTCAGTGTGGCCAAGATGAAGGAGGAAATGATGGTGGACATTAAGAGAACTAAAATACTTATACAGATTTAATTATTTGCTGGGCCTAATGAACAGGGAACAAGACTGATTCTATTTTTTTAGGAAGCTCAGATTCTCTAAATATACATCAGTTTGTCATTACACATGCATACATGTACTATTGGATGGATTGTCATAATGTTACCTTTGTTAATCCTACCGACTTCTGTGATCCCCTGACTTTTCCTCGAGTGTGAAATCTTCAGTGCAATTTGGTGCAGGCATTAAAGCAACACTAGAGAACTTTTCCCGCTTCGGTCCCCCTACAGGTTGGAAGCGGAATTGTACATTACATTACATTGTCCAGTTCATTCGAACTACAGATCTGCTACCCGATCTGGCAAACTTGCATAATGTAATGTAATGGACAATTCCGCTTCCAACCTGTAGGGGGATCGAAGCGGGAAAAGTTCTCTAGTGTTGCTTTAATGTTTTTGCGACCCTGTGTCCGAAACAATTACGTTCCCATATAACTAAACTACATTGTCAATCAGTTTCAAGGGTTAAACCCTTTAATTCTCTAGATTACGTTTGTTTCAAAACAAACTTATAGTAGCGACAGGCACACATTAAACAGTCACAGTTTTAAACACGTGGTTAATGAATTGAAATAAAACTACTTGGTTAGGTTCATGAAAAGATTATGGTTTGGGTTAAAATAAGTATGTTTGTTACGCAACTTAAGTCACATACATAAATTAAGAAGGTTACGCAAGTTGACTTTTGGTGTCGTACGGGACACGAACAGTGGTCTCCTGGGTGTACATCTCGTGTGACTTAGAAACGTATTTGTAATAAACAAGGAGAATGACATTTTCCTCTAAACGTTATTGAGAATACAGTTTAGATGTATAAGAACATAATTCTTTGGAGGTAGTGCTGGGTCTCTGTGAATTTTTGGTGATCTCATGACTTTTAATCTTAAAGCCATCATCAGGTAAACATTTTTAATTTGTCCAATAATTTGGTTTACCTGGGGTTGTATTTGAAATACATAGACCGTTCCCAAATACGTGACTTCTATCGTTTTTTCACATCCGCATGCACGCACGCTCGGAGCGGCTATCAAAACAAACAGAGAAGTTCGGATTACAACAAACCGAGGGAGTGAGATTTCATTCTCTGCTCAGGAAGCCATTACTCCACTCTATCTTTACATAGCAAATCCTCTTTTGCGGCTATGTTAATGTTCTGAATATCAAGAATATCCCCTTTAACAATGACCGCTAGCGTGGATGAACACTCTTGTTATCCAACTCCTATACCTACAATATGTCTCCACCTGAGTCATGTGTTGAGTTCTGTACCAACACATCTTCCCTCTGGGATCAATACAGTGCTCTGCCTGTCTATTGGGAGTAAGGACAGAGCAGCGAAACGACCCTAGCTCAAGGATAATATTTTTGAAAAATGCATTTGTCAATGCTCAAGTACAGATGCTCTTATATGGCCTCACTGAATCTCAGGAGCTTTTCTTTATGGCAGGTCATGGACATACTGTAGGCATTCTCGGTATCCATTGACAGTGCTGGGAGAATCAATGGAGTCAAGCCTGCTGTGGAACATTGCATGGATAGTATATGTCTGTCACATTGATTTGCTCCTATTCAAAATGATGAACTACAGCTGTATTGTTACAGCACTATGTGTACAGTATATGCTGCACTGTTAACATTTTATTGTCCTAAGAAAAACATTTTTACTGTTACAACCCCTATGAGTCATGTTAAAGTTAGGACATCACACTGTAAATAGCTTGGTCACACTTGGGGAAATTGGAAATGCATGCACACACACACACACACTAATGTTAAGGTAACCACCAAACAGTAAGTTCATTCCAGTAATGTTTCATTGAAGCCTTCCTTATCTGTCTCTTTCTCCCAGCCTTCTCTATAATTGCAGGCTGCAGGATGGGAACACTGGTGACAGTGAGTTGAAGTATTAACTCTGACCTTTGTGCTCTTCCTCTCAATCTCTGTCTTTTTCTCAATTATTTTTTCCAGCCTGCCTACACCCATCAAT
This sequence comes from Zingel zingel, assembly GCA_023566125.1. Classification (NCBI taxonomy): domain Eukaryota; kingdom Metazoa; phylum Chordata; class Actinopteri; order Perciformes; family Percidae; genus Zingel; species Zingel zingel. The sequence continues at coordinate 23,298,653 of CM042334.1, forward strand.
CCAGCCAGATAATCATTCTCAAAGAAACACAATAAAGATACTGCAAGGCTGAAATGCATTTTTTTGCTGATTTTCTTTCCCTCAAGGTCTTTCTTGGTTATACAAGCTGCATTGAGTGTTGTAATTTGTAAGGAGGTTACAGTGACTTCTCCATTAACAAATCTTCATACTCATTTACCCTTTGAATACATAACCTGTATGTGTACAAATGATAACTGGACGTGAATGCAACACTTTTGTACGAGATTAATTCCAAAATGAGTTGGAATTGTTGGATTGTTAGCTTTTTAAAGCTCCCATGGTAAAAAGTGAGATTTCCATGTCTTTATTGATTATAAAGCAGGTCGATTTCCTATATAAATACTGTGAAAGTATCAGCACGCTCAATCCCAGAGAAATGCACACAGCCCATATTCAGTGCCGCTAAAGTGCAGTTAAATTCATTCCCCGGCAGCAATGATGGTGCAGAGACTCTAATGGCATTTTTCCATTCCATGGTACCTGCTCGACTCGCCTCGACGCTACTCTACTCGCCTTTTTTGGTTTTCGATTATGGAAAAAAAGTCCCTGGTACCTGCCAACAGGTACTTTATTTAGTACCACCTCCGTCGAGTTTCCAAGAGAGCTGAGGCGATACCAAAAGGTGACGTGAAAACCTGCAGACTACTGATTGGTCGGAGAGAATCGTCACTAATCCCTGCGTCATCATATCTAGCGATAGACAGGGGTGTCCTGAACAAACCCACCATTTTTAAATAGTTTAGCCAGCTGTGTTTTTTTTTGCTGCCTCCAGCTTTTTTTGAAACAAAATTTGTCTTCTGGCTGTGGCAACTAACCTGACTCCGCCAGATGGATTGCTTTGCATTTGCTCGACATATCCAACGGGGAACTTTCCGCTGGAGAACTTTTGGGAAGGGGCGAAAATACTGGTTAGCTGATTGGATAAACCATCTGTCTATCACCACCTTCTTCACGACTAGCGGAGCCAGTTGATATATCAAACTCTTGCCGAAACCATTCAGGAGAAGAGCAAAAACATCTTTTCCTTAAAACTTGCGCGATAGCTACGCTTATCTCATCTGTGGAAGCCGACATGTTGTTTAGACTGAACAGTCGCTTCACACCTAAAACTGCCTCAAAACCAACGCTGATTGGTCGATCGTTTGGCGAACGGCTCCAAATTTTCTCTATCTCAAGATGCCAGACTGATCTGCGAGTGGAAAACTAGAGCTCGCGAGATCAGGTCGGTCTCACGAGGCTATGTAGCAACAGCCACATGGCGAGAATCAAAAACAACACACCTTTGACGTTCTGTGTGTGTGTCGTGTTAGGTCACGGCAGTTTCCTGCGGTGTCGCTATGACGACCAGCCACGCTCGCCTCATGCATGAGGCGGTACTAAATCTGCAATGGAAAAAGGAGGACGGGGCACCGCGGTCAAGTCATGCCGAATAGAGCTGGTACTAGCAGTGGGTAAGCGCAGATGCGGAAGCCACAGAAACGAGGAAGAGACAGGCACTAAAATGGAGCATTTCAGACAGAGGGTGAATACAGGTATATTCAGACAGACAGTACGAGATAAATAATGTTTTTTGAACATTAAAGCATGTAAACAATTTCTAGTAGAAACCCAAAATACAAGTATGATCCTGAAAATAAGCATAATATGGGACCTATAATCTTCCTTTTCTTAGAATCTTTTTTTGCTTGGGTAACAAAATGTTTCCAAAATTGATTTATAGTATTTCAAAATGAAACTCTTGAAGGTAGTTCTCAAACTTCACATTCAAGTCACGGGAAAAAGCTTGCAGTTTGCAGCGAAATGAGCCTCAGGTCTGATGCTGACACTTGACGACAGTTGGTATTTTATTCTGGCGTTCAAAGGACATCAGCCATTGATATCCACTCTCACTGGGTCTTATTCAGCTTGTTTAGTAGCTTGTGAACCGATCCTCATACGGTTTGATCCTCCACGCGTCTAATGTGAGCCTCATTTGTACCGAGACCAAATCACCCTCACCTCTGAAACTGGCTGAGGAGGAAGTGTGTGTGTGTGTGTGTGTGTGTGTGTGTGTGTGTGTGTGTGTGTGTGTGTGTGTGTGTGTGTGTGTGAAGTGCACATGTTATGTAATTAAATCTGCCACTTTATTCTAATAATTTCAGTGTGATGTAACAGATTTACAGTGCATCATAAGTGGAATGCCAACATTAGAACATTTCTCTGCCATGCTCTCCCCTGGCTGCCAGGTTAGATGGAGCTTAGCACTGTGATCCACTTTGATCCCATCTTTGAACTGTCCGTGCTCGTACATTGCAACTACAATCCCCGCTCATCTTTCACCTTACATCCCAGACACATTCTGGAGAGCAGAACATGTTCTGCAGCCTGACCCTGTTGACACTGGTGTGGTGGGGGCCCACATCAAGATTCCTGTTCAATGTGTGAGGAGACCGAAGCCTGAATAGTGTATTGAAATTTTGTTGTGACAGCTGTCCAAGCACATGCGGAACAAAATCCAGAGGCTTTGCTGTTAGTGTGCCGGTTGGACAATTTGCTTTTACAAGTTTTTATATGACAGAAAAAGCTTGCGTTGTTTACACATAACCATGAATATGTGTATATTGACTCTTGTGCCCTGAAGGCAAGTAAACACTCTCTAACACCTCTACAGTTACATCGGCTCGTGCAATATCTTGCCTCAGTGATACTCTTCTCCTGCTTAACTGCCTGTGTCCTTTCTCCCTCATCTATGTTTATGCAAATGTTTCTCAAGCATATGTTGATATGAAACTATAAAACCATTCCAATCTGCTATTAATGTCCTTTAAAAGCCTGAACATTGGATCATAAAGACTATAGTGTGTGTGTAAAACTGCATCTTGTAGCAGGTGCGCCCATCTGGACAAACTGTATTAAGCAGAAAATATCATAAAACAGAGTTAGAACAAATGAATAGCCAACATAATAGCATGCAAGACCCCCTAGAAATGTATTCAAAACTTGAAGACGTTCGCACCACAGGCATACAGATCGGTTTTATATTTCCAGTAACCCACAAACTGAGTTGGCTGCGCTGGGAGGAAACAAAGCATGTCATTCTGGAGAGAGATGAATAGGCGTGATCTCCAAATCAAGCAGGGCTCAGTTCCACAGAAACCCTTGACCATGCATGCATTTGTGGTGATGTGATGCCAATGCTGGCAAGAACAGATTTAAATGGGCCAATTTCATACCAGTGTGAGTGAAAGGTTCAGCTCACAAGTCACCCTCTGAGCTCAAGACTCCAGGAGTTGTCCTACCTGAAGCTCGGAGTTGTGGGTCGTGATGTTGGTGTTATAGTTCCAGCTGGCAGATACACTGAAGAATAACACCTCCTCAGCAGTGCTGTTGTAGTCGCTGAGGAACCTCAGAGCATCAGCCGTGGTGTTCTGATATTCCCCTGGCATCCAGCTTGCTGGCAGAGCCTCAGAGAGTCCCAAGACTGGCAGCAGCAGTACCACTGACCACAGAAACCTGTCCACACCAGTGCCCATGGCTAGCCTCCACCAAAGAAAGAGTGGAGGAGAAAAAACTGTAGAGAGTAGGAAGAGTTGGAAAGAAGAGCTAAAAATACATTTGCATCAATGAAGTGAGAGTACACCTTCCCCCTGGAGCTGTTGTCTCATGCACTCTTTCGCTGCTCCCTTCTTATTCTCCCAACCTGGCTGCGAGTGAAATGCACAAAAGCCGAAGCAAGCTTCTTTTTAAGTGTCAATTTAACCCAGCCCACACTTCTCTGCAGCCTTCCCTCTTACCACTTTACAGCACTGAACACATCCCCCCCGTTCCCTCCCTTGTTACTATCTTTTCTCCCTCCCTTCTTTTTCTGTTTAGCAGCCAGGATTTGGATGGGTGGCAATATCTTTGATCAGATCCAAGTTTCTATAACTGTACAAGATGAGAGATACGATATGACACACCAGTGCAGTCTGCCTGCCTGCCTGTAGAGCGGCAAATCCTGAATGAACAGCACTTGAGTGTCTGGAAGGGACTTCACATACTTTGCTCTCAGTTCCCTCCTTCAGCTTAGTGACAGAGGGAGGGGGAGTTATAAAGGCAGGGGAACTGAAAGAGAGAGGGCATATGGGAATGAAACAGGAGGTGGGGGGGGTGACAGGATTGAAGGCTGTGGGTTGAAAAGGCTGTAAGAGATTAGCAGAAAAAAGTGAGTTAGAGGCACAAAACGGTGAAAGGGGCTCACCTCACCTGAGTTTTATACAGCAATGCTTTATCTCCCTAATCAGAGGAAAGAAATATCAAACTACAAATGGAATTTTTCTGATGTGGTACTGACTCCAACACTAAATTTACAAAGTACAAAATTAGTGATCAAAAGTCTGCAATAACCCCCAGAAAGAGACAGCAGAGACAGTTGACAGGTCTTTTTTAAGATCCAAAATGTACTGTAGTTATCCCAATTTTTATACTATTTATGGTTGGCATGTTTTTGCAAAATTAAGTAGGTAAGTAAGTAAAATGTATTTATAAAGAGCTTTTCACAGACATAATTCACACAAGAAACACAAAACAGAGCGAGAACACGATACATAATCAGTATTGCACTATAATATTGAAAGTGCAGACCTGTCAACCAAACGTCTGTCTAAACAGGTATGTCTTTATCTGATTTTTAAAAGAATCCACAGAAACTGCAGACCGTAAGGGTGGAGGCAGAGGATTCCAAAATGTAGGTGCTAAGGACCCAAACGCTTGATCACCTCAGGTCTTAAGTACTGGAGTAATGTACGTCTGTCTATTTGACCTAGTGAGTAGCGTTGCAGCAGCATTGTGGATTGACTGAAGACGATCAAGAGTAGACATACTAAGTGGGGAGAAAAATGTGTTACAGTTGTCAATGTGAGATGAGATGAAGGTTGTGAATGTATAATCCTCACAAGTTCAGCAGTTGAAACTACAGATCTCAGTTTACTAATGTTGTTTTAAACAAAATCCGGTCAGCAGCTTAACATTGGTGTCGAACGACAAGGATTGATCAAATATTACCCCTAAATGATGCAGGTTGGAGCAGACTGCAGAGGAAAGAGGCTCAATACATTGCATGATCATGGAGATGATCTTTTCTGGGGCAACAACCATAACCTATATATATAATAATGTCTTATCAGCATTGAGCTGTAAGAAATGTTCCGCTAACCAGTCGCTAATATCGTTCGGCACTCAAGAAGCCTAGATAAAATAAAAGCCTCACTGGGCTTAAATGAAAAATGGAGCTGGATATCATCCGCATATAACTGATATGCAATATTATATCTGTTCATGATCTGTCCCAAGGGCAGCAGCTATAAAAAGAATTAAAGCTGCAAGCGTTGGACGGGCACTCGCTCCTCTGCGCGTGTCGGGGTTACTGGCAGACGCCGCTCCTTGCGACCGTGCAGTAGCGCGGCACTCAGACACTACAAATCGTCACCAATGAAAAGGGAACTCCCTGCTGGGAGTTCAATGATTCAATGATACCTCACACAAGACTCTACGTCAAACAGTTCATTAGCTATGAAAGGGGGCGTGGCTTAAGCATAGGGGGGCGGGCCAAACCATCACCAATGAATAAGGAACTCTCTGCTGAGTTCAATGATACCTCACACAAGGATCTGCATCAAATGGGTCATAAGTTATTAAAAAGGGGCATGGCTACAGCATAGAGGGCGGGTCAAACCATCACCAATCAAAAAGAAACTTTCTGCTGAGTTCAATGATACGTCACACAAGACTCAAAAGCCATAAGAGGGGGGCGTGGCCTAAGTATATGGGCGTGGTTAAAGTATAGGGGGCAGCTCAGTATCACATGTAGACCACACATTATAAGTTTCATGTAAATCGGTTGATGTTTGTCATATAAGGTGGATTTCCTGTTGCCAGCAGGGGGCGCTATGATCAAAAGTCAATTTTGGCCTGTAGATGTCTTCAGGCCTGGACTGTTGTAAAACCTGAGAAATTTCAAGCAGATATGACAATGTACACTAAAGTTACAACAACTTCTTCGTATCAATAAATGCTCAAAATGACTTTGAGTCATTTTTGGCTAGTAAATGTCCTCAGGGTTAGAGTCTTATGAATCATGAAAAGTTTCGAGCCAATTGGACAATGTACACTTGAGTTACACCCACTTCCTGTTTCGATGGCGAAACGCACAAAATTAGTTATTAAAAGTTTTTCTTTTAATAACTCTAACTCTAATCTCTAAAGTCTTAAGATGGTACAGACCAAATTTGAAGTTGATCGGATGAAATCTCTAGGAGTAGTTCATTAAAGTACGAAATGTGGAAATGGCCAAAATCACACTAATTTCGAACTTTCAATTAAAAATGTCGGACTTCCTATTGGGTTTAGGGTATGGCTCCAATGAGCTTTTTTGTACGTCTTGACATGCTACATATGTGTACCACGTTTCGTTAGTCTACGTTAAATGCACTGCAGGGTCTCAATTTTTTTTTACTTTGTAGGGGGCGCTAAGCGAGCCATTTTTGTGCACCTATTCCCAAAACCCATAAAATATGTACATTTTCACCAGGTTTGATGCGACCGCCAATTTTGGTGAGTTTTTGAGTATGTTAAGCCCCTCAAAAAGGCGATTCATTTGCCGGAAGAAGGAATAATAATTCCTTCAGTTTCAATAGGGCCTTCGCCACTGTCGGCGCTCGGGCCCTAATAACAGCGGCCCCAGAACCGAGCCCCGTGGGACACCACAGGACAGTGGAGAGGAATCTGACGCAAAGTCTCTAATAGAGACGATGAAACTTCTGTCAGTGAGAAAACTATTCCAAAGCCTGATATGCCCACCCAATCATGTAACCTCTTATTCAGGATATGATGGTCTTCTGTATCGAACGCCGAGCTGAGGTCAAGAAGCACCAACACAGAACAATCTGTGCATCAGAGAACATTCAAATATCATTAAAAACCATCAGAACAGTTTTGGTACAGTGCTTTTTCTAAAACCCTGATTGAAACATAAATATTGTGCCTCTCCAACACAGCAGTTAGTTCATTGGCCACAACCACACAATTGGGAGTGGTCGTTTTCTACACTGTTTTTTTGAGGCGGTTTGCATCCAAAATGTGTCCATACTGAATTGAACATAAGACTCAATTCTCCTATCTAATCTAACTGAAAAAAAAGTTCTCTCCCAACCCTCATCCCATTCTCCAATAAAACTAACCTTATCAATTTAGGTTTTGAGAGGGCCTTCCTCACAGTATCAACAACTATTTGTATTTTCTCAGACTTCCTTTTAAAGAAAAATCTTGACATGCTGGTGCAAAACATGCATCCCCTAAGGCAGAGCCATTAAATACAGGAAGTGGCCAATCGGGATGTACCAAGTTTCACCACATCATAGGGGGATTGGGATTTATAGTTTAGGAATTTTGGTTACTTATTTAGAGTATATCAGTTTGCTGGTAGTTTTGTTTTGGTAATAACTGAACTATTTATACTGAGACTAATGAACTTGTTTTGTTTAATTGAAGTGTGGTAGTGTTTTGTTTTGTGTTACATTATATAAGTTTCCCTTCATGTTTTTTTTTTTTTTTCATTTTTGGTCAAAGGAAACTTGAAAACCCACCTGGGACTCCTCATGCCTGCCAGCTCAGCCCCTCACAGACCCTATCCACATTACATCATTGTCATTTGATCCAGTCCAAGTAAAAAATATAGCAGCTTTAAATGGTGCTCTTAATTTTAAAGAATACAAATTTATTCAGTGCTGAAATGGCTTCCTGTCACATTTACCTTTGTAATCCCCTTTTGTGCTTTACGATGCCATGTTCACACTGTTAAAATATATCCGCTGCTTCTGTTGCTACCAACCATCTAATCATTTACCTGCACCTTGACCCTGTCTGGACTTGGTCAGATTACTGGAATTGGTTACAGTTTGAACTAGAATTAAAAATAAACCATTGTTAGTCCACCGCAAATGTGTGCCTGGTTTCTTTCTTATTGGAAATGTTTGGAATGTTTAGTAACATTTTCCTTAAATAATACAATATTTTATATTTCTGAGGAAATTATGCCAGATAGAAATTAAATAGAATGTAATTTATATTAGAAAATCAACCCGTATTCAAGATTACACTCTCTGGTTTTGTTACAGCCAAACACAAATTGTCCCTTCAGAGCACTGTTGATCAAATCTCAAGTGTGAACTGTGTCAAGTTTGAAAACTGTTAGACAGTTAGCTGAGAGGAAATTTGAAGAATGCCTTTCAATGAGGCCCTTCAGAGTAAAGCAGTGAGGCCATAAAACTTAATTCATAGTTGCAGCTCATATTTCCCAGGTTCATGTTAATCTATGTACAGTATTTAGCATGTTGATTTATTGTTGTTGTCATTGTTGTTGTTGTTGTTGTTGTTGTTGTTGTTGTTGTTGTTGTTGTTAGGGACCGTTCAGTATTTATGGTATGGACCACCGGAGGAAAATAGGGGAGGGTCATGTTTTTTTATTCTTTGTTGATGGGAGGGTCATCCAATTTTTTTTTGTCTAGTGGGGAGGGTCACCCAACTTTTGTATTCATGAGAACAGCAACATTTCAAAGTGGCTCTTTTGGTGCATATTTATCCATGTAGCTCCATGTAGCTCTTTCAGTCTCGGCCCCTATCGCTAGCAGATTGGTCCCTCCCTGTTTAGTCAGCCAGACAATTTGAGCTGTAGCTTTAGAGACTGTGGGATTTCCAAAACTGAATAAATCCCGCTCGCACATATAAACACAAAACTGCTTTGCTAGCTCCATCCTGTTGTAACTAAGACATCTGATGAAAAAAATCATTTTATTCATTAGCATGATTGCCGTACTGTTTAGTTAAAAAACATCCAAAACACTATACAAAAACATAGTGAACCAGACGCTTGCTTTTATTTTGAAAAGTTGAAGCTCACAAACAACAGCAGCTGGGAGGCCGGGAGGGCACGAGATAGGAGGTCTCCAGGCTGCAGCCATACCCGAGTCAAATATCCTTTCCGTACCGGTGATTATTTCTGAAATTGTGCAAACAACAGCCTTTTCAAGGCATTTGAGAAGGAAGGAGTGGTAGCATGCAAGCTTCCAAATTGACACTCGTCTGAGAAATGGAGTTTTGGATAACGTTCAGCTTCGGCAGCTTTACCTATGTGCTAAAATATACATTGCTGAGGAAGCCTAGTGACGAGACCATAGCAATCAGTGTTGAATTTGGTATTACCCAGTGTCCTTTGCTGAATGGTCTTAATGTTTTATTGTTTTATTTCATGTGAATACTAGTTTACTAGATGAGTAACTTAGTTTTTGAAGTAATGCAGGAAGTGTGCATTTAGTTTCCATGCTTATTGTGTTTCCACAACTATGTTAGTGAGTAAATCTACTGAAATGGCCACCACACCATAACAGAGGAGTGGGATGCGTAAGATGAGAATGCAAAGGTTTAGTTGCATATGTAATCGCTATATGAAAATTATGGGTATCTATATGTCTTTACAAAGTGTAAACCCATACAGAAGGCACCATTATATTGTGGGGAGGGTCATCCCTTTTCCAAATTATGTTGGAGAGTCTTCCACAATGTATTGCTGGTGAAGGGAGGGTCAGGTCCATTTTGACTAAAGATAACGAACAGACCCTTATTATTAGTCATGAGTCAAAGTATCTATTAACCTTGATATTCACATTAATACAGGCAATTAATACTTATGGTATTATAAACCTTATCATTCAAGAAAGGTTTTTCAATTGGAATCTCATCTCATAAAACAGAATGTATTTGATGGTGGAATACATGGTGTTACTTCTGATAGGAAGATAGGGTAGGATAAGGAGTTTCCAGATAAAGATGCAATGCTGAAATTTTATTTTTGAGGTAAATTAACTCTAGGGGAACTTAGTCGCCTAACTTACACATTATTGCATTATGATTCTCTGCAACACACTAATTGTGAAATTGTAAAAGTTAACTTTAGCCTGTGAAATAAGTGAATTAACACAGAAACTGTGACTGTGATGTGATCACTTTAAAAAGAAAAAAACACTTGATTGAAGCTGAAGCCTGAATGGTGTTAGTCAGGCCAAAGCACAATAAGACAGAAAGATATTACATGACTAGTTCAGGGTCACAATGGGTTCAGCTTTGGATCACAGGATTAGATCTGTCTCGATTGGGCCGAGAGAAGTCATCCCAGATATCTGTCGAGTCATGTAGCAGATATCTTAAAAGAGATAACATATCTCCAATGTTCCTGTACACACACACCCATGCTGATTTCTTTGCAAACGTGAGACACATGTCCAGCAAGTGGGCTGGGTACTTATTGACCATATACCGTACATCCTACTTGGGCTGATAGGGATGGATGAAGCACTGTGATGAAGTGATAAGGCGGTGGTGTGCATCTAAAGTTGCTGAGGTGAAAGAGTACTCACACACTTGTGGCCTTGTCGTGATAGTGTTAAAGGCCCTGAACACCTATCCAATCTAGCTGATTGGACCTTTCCCAGGACTGTGTGGGTGTGTATAGATAGATAGATAGATTGATTGAAATCTTCCTGAACCTCTTGTTAGCTTTGTTGTTAGGGCAGGACAAATGACAGCTTTATTGTTCTTATTGATAGAAAATATTTGGGACCTAATAAATTCCCATCTAAGCTCAGACCCACCTTCAACTTGAGCGGAGTCTAATCAGCCAGAATAACTGAAATCACCTGTATGGGTGTTCAGAGGCTTTAAGTCAGTACACGTATAGAAAAATATATGCCAAATGTCAATACATTTGATGAGAAAAGAAATATATCACAAGATATATATATATATATATATATATATATATATATATATATATATATATATATATATATATATTTTAATTCTGTATTCCAACACCAGTGGCTTAAAAACTGAGAAAAGTCTGAGAAAAGGGCAGCAGGTGCCTGGAGACTAATTGGAATTGAGTTCAGAGTGTTAACTGCTGCGTGTGTGTGTGTGTGTGTGTGTGTGTGTGTGTGTGTGTGTGTGTGTGTGTGTGTGTGTGTGTGTGTGTGTGTGTGTGTGTGTGTGTGCGCGTGTGTGTGACCTGACAATGTAGTTTTCCTGCAGACTCCGGCACAATAATTGAATTTGGCTTTTCCTTTAATGGAAGTCTGTGGAGTGTGGAGAGAGGCTGTGATAGAACCAGGACATCCAATCTCCACAAATAGGCATATGTTGCACACCAGTGGACATGGATGCTGTGCTGCAATACATGTGTGTATGTGTACTGTAGGGTGTCAGATGACATTCTAACTCTAGTTGGTGGTTTCTTCACCTACATTTTGAATAACGTCATGCACACCGCAACTATTAATCCAGTTCAGATTAGTCTGCATTAATCCTGCATAATGCATGTGTCCTGTTCTGTAAAATCCTTAATATATCAAGAAAAGTGATAATACTAAAAAAAAAAAAAGGTATCAGTTCATGATACAAAAAAGAATAATGATTTAAAATCATAATTCACAGGAGGTAACCTTACTGTTTCAGTGTTGCTTGGATCATAAGCCATAAAATGACTGTGGGAAGTTCAGTTTTTTGCTATTATTAAGGTATTAAAGAGAAATTATTGTTATTGTATAACATATTTTATATTATGGTGATATTTTGAGCCTTTTTAGTGGTACAAAATAGCGATTTATTTTTACTTTCCCTGTGCCCCGAATACTAGCATTGTACACTAATCAGCGGTCCGCGCTAGCTTCTTTCAAGTTACAAACACAATTAATTAGTATGAAATCATGTCCCAGAGAACGACAGAGTGGGTACACATCCGTTAATAACCCCTAGGTTCGTTTTGCGCCGGAATTGTCCTTTAATGGAATTGACATCACATACTGTGTATATATATTTATTATTATTACTGTTTTAATGAATAACTTATAGGAAGGAATTGTATTTAACACACAATAATAAGACCTCAAGGTGACACAAGGAGTTTTGGTGAGCAACACTGAATGCAAACATATTTTTTCTTTGCATTCAGTGTCACATTTATTATTATATATATAGTATTTTAACTATGGTCTGCCTGCACAGATGGTTTTTCCACTTGTCATAGTAGAAAAACACAGGTGTTACTAATAACACTAACGATGGCTCTGTTCTATTTCTGTGTCCCATGCTGCGTTTACACGTTGCCGGCTATTTTATAAACTTTCTGTTTTCAAAAAGAACATTGTGCACAGCTGTCAGTTTTCAGAAAAGTGTTCGTTTACATGTACCCGTGTATATACCCGTCAAGAGCACGCCAAACCTGTAGGTGGCAGTGTAACGAGAAGCTCAAGCCCAAGTTAGCCAATCAGAAGCAACGAATCACTTCCTCTTTCTCTCTCTCGGCTGCCTAACCTCCGTTTGTCTCAGTTTACATGCAAATGTGAAAACAAAGTTTTCCAAAATCTCCACTCTGGCGGAGGTTTTAGAAAGAAGCGTTTTCAGAGGCAAATTCTCCGTTTACGTGTAAACGAAGGTTGTCTCAGTAAATGTCTCAGTTTTTCTAAATAACCATGTACGTGTAAATGGGGCACCAGTAAGCTTTGACTGTGTTACAGCGAGCCAGCAGAGATGAGACCGAAGCAGCTAAATGAAATTCAGCCATCATTCATTTTATTATTTACACTGGTGAAAGATAATACTTTCCTTTACACTTATACTAAATTATAACTTTAATTGAGGGTAAAGGATAGTTTGTCTGTGTAAACAAGACCATAAAACAGCACTGTGCTGTTCATGCTTTCCTGAATGATACGAGTGTTGGATTTGGCTTTCAATGCAGCCAATCTGTAGTGGGAGAGGGCCCAGTTATTAACTATCTATATCATCTTTTCAGCTGGTCCAGGATAAACATTCTGAATTAGTTTACTAATAATGACTTTACACAAATGTGACCTCTCCAATATTGAGATTCCAGAGGAATAAAAAATGTAAGTGTGGAATAATGTTTGAATGAGGTAATTGAGGGTTACAAAAGCTTGGTTGCGCATTTGAGGCTCAGGAAGAAAATGACATAATGTCTGAGGTCAGTGAGAGGGCAGGAAAGTAATTATAGAGTGTTCTCCCTCTGCAGTAGGTGTCTCTACAGTTTAAGTTATCATAAGGCCATGTCTGTTGTCTTGGTATAGTTTGTAGTGTGTTACCAGCGGCATTAAACCCCGCAGAACAACAAAAGCAAGGGGCAGAATTACAGCTATTTGTCATTGCCACAGACAGAGAAAATGTATTGTTACACAGTACAACACACAAGATGTCAAATTTGTGTCGACATGCACAAAAATAAAATCTGTTATCATTAGTGTAAAAGGTAAATCTCCCTTTGCAGCCAATCCTTTCTTTCCACAGCACAACAAATGATATGGTAACATTATTATTTTTAATATTAACAGGATATGACTCCAGATCATGCTGAACATAGAGAAAAGGATTGTTCAATAAAGAAATAAAGTTATCCATAATCTCTTATCAGTAGACAAAGATCCTGATGACTCTGTAATATAAGCTCCAACAAATTGATAACAGCACACTGTTGCAAACCTTTACTGTAACACTTTCAATCATATAAAATGTGACAAAAGTTTGGATTACTTTCAAAGGAGGACGGAGGCACGTGTGAACAGTTATCAGATCCTTAAGAGAACATTAGCAAATAATTTTCTTGGTGTTCATATCAACATCATTAGAGTATAAGATTAATGAGTTTTATTTGCACACTTCAAAACTTACATGTAATGAGGTAGGAAGAAATAGAAAAAAACAAATCACCAAAAAAGGTAAAACATTTTATATTATAACTTTGGAAAGGTCATTAGTATTTGACATATGGAAATTTTGACTTGGTGAATATCGACCTCCAGGTGGTGCTAGAGGAAAAGTCAGGGGCTCACCAAAGTTATTAATATTCATATTTCGTAAACCATTGATGTCTGTAAAAAATGTGGGTCCTGAGCAATACACCTGCCATGACATAGTCTTTTGTCTGTTATGTAACCTTGTCTATGTACCTTGTCTGTTTGTTGTATCTACGTAACCAAAACTGTAAAGCGTCTTTGAGTGTCTAGAAAAGCGCTATAAAAAATAAATGTATTATTATTATTATTATTATTATTATTATTATTATTATTATTATTATTATTATAGTTGTATCCTAGTAATGCTAGAGTATATGCGTCATTTGCTAACAGCTAGCTATTTGGGACTAGGCTATTTCTGGGATATAAGCGTTAAATTTGAAGGTTACATTTGCTGATGCTTGAAATATTTGAGTTTGCTACAATCTAACAATGTAATGTATAATGATCTACCCAATCTGTCTTCATTTGTCTGTTCTTGAATGTACTTTAGCAAGCAATTGTCGTATATTTAGTTGCAGTGCTGCGTTGCCGATGTGTGGAAAGGAACTCTGCTGACACTGATCCTTGATTATAAAAAGGTTTATTATATCAAAGATTCAGCATTAATTTACAAACTCCTGCAGGAGCTCGGAGAGGACAGTTCTCAATTCTCAAAATGGTCACTCTGAATTTCTGCTGGTGAAACCGATTATATATTTCCTATGCTTTGTTTCATTTTAAGAAGTGATATGTGTGAGTATATGTTTGGAGCAGGAACTGACCAATCAATGCCTTATCTCTGGCATAACTCCAAACAAGGGCTCTTCTGTCAAAGAGGCCCCCTCTGCTCATGTTAACAGTTTCCAGATGTTTCAGTAAAAGTGGAGTAAAGTTCATAGAAATCCCTATTTTATACAAAAAGCTTAAGTACAAGTTTATAAAAAAGTTATAGAATGTTTAGATACTACAATTTGAGTTTGCTACAATCTAAAAATGTAATGTATAATGACCTACCCAATCTGTCTTCATTTGTCTGTTCTTGAATGTACTTTAGCAAGCAATGGAGAGCGTGCTGTACCCAGCATGCAGTTCAATGATGTAACAGTCGACAATGCACTTTGTCCGTACAAAATGTCATGGCATCTTTACTGTCAGCTATCTTTCAAAGGCATAAAATGCACAAAAATGTATTAGTGTGACACAAACAATGGAGGTTTACTGTTTATTGTTAAAATTTCTGAGGAGGTCAGTATGTAGGTCTGTAGAGCTGCAGTATGTAAAAAGTCAACTGGCTTTTGGTCAGGGATCTTCTTTAGTCACCTGATAGTCAGGTAGCAATGCTGGCCTGTATTCAAATAAAGTGTTATCATGGTTGGTCACATGGCTCAATGTGGTGAGTGCCAGACAGCGCAAAAGTGTCCTGATAACCTGACACATGGAAAAACGGGCACTAATAACATGGGTTGTATCAGACTGGACCGCGAGCATGTGAGCCAACAAAACCTCTTTAAAAACTGGAGTCAGGCCACTGTGCACACACATGCAAACACAATCAAAGATGTGGAATTCAAGTTGTTTACACAGAATATCCAGAACAATACAGTGCGTTTTGACTCTGGCTGAGCATTTTGTTACATGAAGCTGTTTGGAAGTAAAACATCATCCAACAATCCAGCGGATGTGGCGTTATTAATCTAATGCTGAAAGTCACGAGTGAGCTTCTCAGTGCTTGGGTTATACCATCATCATCATCATCATCATCATCATCATCATCATCATCATCATCATCATCATCATCATCATTCATCATCATCGTCATTATCCATAATGCAGAGTAGCCTACGATAGACATCAGCTAATCAGCAGACCTTGACAGAGGCACTTTCTTCTAGACTGCACTGCCATCTAGTGGATTTTAGAAATAACACAAATACAAAATAAGTAAAAAACACAAGTGGCTCAGCTGTGACGCACACCTGGCATCGTATGATATTATTATAGGATATGTTATAATTTATAATATTGTCTATGTAACAATAATATAACAATATATAAGGTATATCATGTGCCCTTAGGAGACAGATGTTAGGCTACTTGTTAGTCCGTTCCAGTGCTTATGTAGCCTGTACCTTGTGCAGAGCCCTGCCCTGAGACCAGCTGCTCTGGAAATCTTTACCCTGCGGTAATTCCGCGTTCACCCCCGACCAAACACCTCCCTGTCTCGGCTGACTCTTGCCAAAACTTTTACAGCCTCCTCAAGTAGCGTAGTTAAATCTTTTTTAATTTTTTTTTTTTTAAAGTAGCGCTAATGGGAGAAATGACGGAGCAAAAGAACTTGTCTGAAGTTATTAGTCAGATATTTAAAGAAGTGCCAGCTGCCAGGAGGGATCTTGTTGATAACCACAGTAACCTCCTCCGCGTCGCAGATTACTGCGAGAACAATTTTCTTCAGGTGAGTAAATGCTCATTAAAAGAAAAGCCACTACAACGTTGTGTTAGTTTTTAGATCTTTTTTTTATTTGAAAAAGCCATTGAAGAATTGTACAACATGTATAACTTAAAATTGTTATCCTGCAGGCAGAGGATTCAAGCAAGGCTGTTGAAGAAGCCAAGGGTTTGGCTGCCCAGGCGCTGGCTAATGTGGCCTACCAGATCAACAGTCTGGCCAGCACCCTGCTGAGGCTGCTGGACTCACAGGCCATGCAGATCAAATATATGGAGTCTTCAGTCAACCTGCTGTCACTGGTGAGGAACACGTTTCCCCTTAGTTAATAAGGCTGAACGATTAATCGTTTTCAAATCGAAATCGAGATGTGAAAGAATGCAATTAGCTATTCGTGAAGACCGCAATTAATCGAATGTGCAATATTTAGTTGCATGTTTGGGGTAACATTTGTTTTAACATTTTGCATTCCTCTTTTTATTATTATATGTACTGTTTTAGATACATGCTGGAATAATGTTACATATCACATTTTGTTTCCAGAAATGTCCTATTTTTAGTAGATTTTACATTGATTTTGTATTACTTTATTTAATGTGATAGTAGATGTAATATGTAGATGCTGCTATTGAACTGAGGCAGATCAGAAAAGTACTGACATTTTTTTATTTGAATTGTTTTTTTATTATTATAACTTTAACTTGTTTGATACATGTTCTGTTTGACTGTGCAATGATCCATGCTTATAAAAAGACATGTATTGCTGGTTTTATCTGTGACATAGTGAATATTGAACTTTAGCTGAACTTAAAAAAAAAGAATAATTGCAAATCGAATTGTAATCTGGCACCAAAAAAAATCGCAATTCAATTTTTTACCCAGATCGTTCAGGCCTATGAAATACTGAACACCTGACTCTGAGCTCTGCCCAAGAAAGTGAGGTGATCTCTGCATAGCTGGCAAATAATATCCAAGGCATAGTCCATAGAAGGTTGCACCAGACCAGTCTGCTTTTTGATGAAATAACAGAATAATGAATAAAAAAGATTTGAAGAAAAAAAGAGTTGTACAAATTGACCTGTTCAATTTGAAATAGGTTTCCTAACCACTGTTACCACTGTCCAGATGTTTTTGTTTTCATATATTATTGATCTGCTTTTGCATGGAATGCATAGCCTCCAGGAACTCCAACACAAATTCACTGCATTCAAACTAAAATACATTATTTGTATTCTATAAAGTAGGCCTATTTGTTCCTTTAATCTGTGGTCTGTTTCATTGTTGAGAGAGAGGAGAGAAACTCTCTTAAGGGAACATGTGGTGTGAAAATGAAGTTCTTGTGTTTACACTGCTCTGGTCCAGGATGCAGCTATCCACATCGAGACAGTAGCCAGGAGAGAAATCGGTGCTTTTACTACTCCCAAAAACAGGAGCCGCTCCAATCCAATGAGCCCACCGACTTCAGGCAAGGAGCCGGAGAGAAGCTACTTAAGAGAGCCGATATCATTCTACATCTTGGATTCCATTGGACTCCGTTTTGGGGTAAATTAGATACTAAATGGACAGTTTGAGTCCACACTCCTTTCATTATTTCCCATTAGATTTAGAATGTATAGCACAATGCTTTCCCATTAGGAGTAGTCCCAGTGTGATGTCTGGGGTGACGGATGCTTTTTTCACCTTCATTCATCTTCTCCCCACAGGTCGCTGTGCAGCCGCCCGAAAAGAGAGCAGACACCACAGAGAGCATACAGAACAGTGCTGACTTCTCTGTGTATGTAGATAAAGTCCTCCTTTGCCCTTTCCATAGCAACATTATTATTATTATTATTATTATTATTATTATTATTATTATTATTATTATTATTATTAAGAACTCTACATTACAAATACTCATTATTATATGGGCATAACATAACCTGTACAATTTATGATAGTTTCTGAAAGGTTATGGACTAAATAAACAGTTGTGGGAAATATGTGCATTCGCTTTTCTGCTCATTCCATGAAAAGATTGATGCCACCCTCTGTCTGTTAAATATTAGGCTACAGTTAGCAGACGGTTAGCTTAGCTTAGCTTAGCATAAAGACAGGAAACAAGGGTAAACAGCTAGCCTGGCTATGTCCATAAGTTAAAAAAAAATCACCTAGCATCACCTCTAAAGCTGACTCATTTACAAGTTATATCTCATATGTTTAGTACGTACAAAATGTGGCACTATTCCTTTGACTAAAATACAGATGTATCACTCTCAGTCTATTTTCTGTATGCAGATCCCGTCTTGGCATCGCCGTGCCTCCGCCATCAATCCCCACCCTGCGAACCTCCTCCAACCCCACCAACGACAGCCTGCCTCCCCCTTCTCCTCCTCCAGCCGATTTGGACCCCAATATGCCCGCTCCTTCTCTTCCTCCACCCCCACCTCCCTCTTCCTCCATGGACACTGGCTTCCCCCCTCCTCCGCCCTCCTTCACCTCACCCACATCTCTCCCCCCACCTCCCCCTCCTCCGCCCTCCTTCACCTCACCCACATCTCTCCCCCCACCTCCCCCTCCTCCGCCCTCCTTCACCTCACCCACATCTCTCCCCCCACCTCCCCCTCCGCCGCCAATCTCTCCATGTAATGGCCCCTACCCGCCTCCACCTCCACCTCCTCCTGTAGCAGGAGCTGCACCCTCCCCTCCTCCTCCTCCTCCACCTCCACCTCCTCCTGTAGCAGGAGGGGCCTCTTTTCTTCCTCCACCTCCTCCAGTATCAAGAGCTGCACCCTCCCCTCCTCCTCCTCCTCCTCCTCCCCCTCCCCCTCCTCCACCCCCTCACACCAGCACCTCTCGAATTGTGCCCCCACCACCTCCTCCCCCTCCCCCTTTTCTCCACTAATGAACATTATGTTATTGGATTTTTTTTGTAAAACTCGCAGGCATGCTGGGTTTTGCCATTAGATGTGTAAAACATGTGCAGCTTATGGGAAACATAATTTAACGCCTTGTTGTGAGATCAACGTTAAGCATCAATAAAAAGCTTGAATAAGTGTGTGTAGTGGTTTAACCTTGAGCTGTTTCATGTGTGTCGAATGGCACAATGTGAGACTCAAATGATAGTTTTTTCCAGGGACAGAAAAAATCCTCCTGTGAAGTGAGACATTGTGCTGCAGTAGAGGTACCTCCAACATGTTTCAACAACACCTTGGCTGCATTCCTAAGAAACAAGCTGGAACAGAGACTGTTGTGTTTTCCTCTAATGTATTGTCCCTTCCTTCTGGCCTTGTGTTGTTTATCACAATGTATCTTAATCAGAGTCACCTTCCCAGCCAGGGACCTTTGGCCCAACACTGTCATTCTACTGTGTTATGAGTGTCCACGATAAGTTGTTTACGTCAGTGGCTGTAACCTCGGTGAGTTCTGCTACTTTAAACAGGTCAATGAGACTATAAAAATGTCGCTGTGTTGCTCTACTTAACCTGCACTACATGGCGTGTACTTGAAGGTAAGCTTTGTTTTCAGCATGGAAAAAAAATATTCAGAGAGAGCTTAACCAAACTTGTTTGTATATTAGATTATGTTAAGTAAGGCCTGACACTGGAGGAACAGTGCAATGCCCATTCTTATATATTGATCAAAAATGGAAAGTAAATGTTTTGCTACTGCCGATCACTGCTGTTTACTTTCACTTAAATCAATCCAAATTCAAGTCTATAATCTTTTATGTAGCAACATGCCATAAAAGCTACACATGCTGGACAGTTTTAACTTTGAACTGTAGTTTTTGTTATGTAGACAAAGTGTGTGAGGAAGAACAAAATCTACTGCGTTAGTGTTGGATATAAATTACACGATTGTGCAGCTTTCACAATAATTATATCTGCCTTAAAGACATTCTGTTTATGTCAGTGTGATTATAGGATAGGAAGAGATAAAGAGCTACCTTTGAACTGTTTGTGTATACATGTAACTGTATTACAAAACTGAACATGTAAATTGTATGACAAACAGTAGAGAGTTACAATCTCCAGGTTTAAGATCTGATCCGTCCTTTTGATTTGATTTTCCTCAGGTGTGAAACCTGATTTAGAAGATAGAACTGCCATGGTCATTTATTATCCTACGATTGAGTAAGTATTCCCTGAGATTAATTTGACTCTGACTGTATTATTGTATGCATGCTGCACGTATTAAGCTGTCCTTCTTTTCAGGATTCCCATGTTGTGTGCTGGCATCGTTCTGTGGGTTTTTTGTTGCCATTTTGCAAAGAAGCGCAGAGAAGCAGAAGGCTGGCCCCAGAGGTCCACTAACACTTCATCCGTGTACGTCATCCCCATATATGAGGAGGATCGGGTGGAAGAAGAAGACGAGGAACTGATGGACATATATGATGTATATTTTCAACCTCCTTACAGAGCCCCTCCTGTGTACTGCTCAGGAAATGTCAGTCCACCTCCTCCATACAAGGTATATTTATATTTATGATGAGGATGTCATTTTTAAGTGTTTTTACTACTTGAAAATGTTTTACAAGATGTCAGATTTCATCATCAGCAACTAAATTGCAACATATCTGTAATGAAATGTCTCCTCTTCTCTTTTCCAGCTTGAACCACCATCCTATCCAGAACCCCCACCATCATACACAGACCCCCCACCTTACTCAGAGCGACCCTGATCCTGCGCCTCTTCAAAAACCCTCTAGCCTGAACATACTGTACTTTTTCTCATAGGGCAGGTATCTGGAATCAAATAAGTGTCAATAAGATTTTGACATTGTGAAATAATGTTCAGAAATGATTTCAAAACGTGGTTGTAAATTAGCTTTCGTAATACCTGTCTGCTTGGGAAATTAAAAATTGTGCAAGTGTAGGAAATTATTTGATGAATGATGATTTTCAGTAGCCTAGAAATCTATTCGCACCCTAGCGGCAACAAATGTAATTTGTAGCCAACATCTTGATGTGGGTCTGGCTTGTCAGGCTAGATTTTCAGCCCTGTTTTTACAGCTGAAATCAGAGCCAATGTTAATGCTTTTGTAATGTACTTTCTGCATTGAATCTGTACCCACAAGTTGAAAACATTTGTGTAACTTCACAGTTTATATTTCTCAAAAGGTCTTTAATTTCTTTAGTTTTGTGACAGTGAACATTTTTTTGAACATTATTTCCCAAGCTCTAAATCTTTTTGTCCCTTATTTGAGCCCATACAGGTTACAATAATTTTAGTGCACGTATGTGGTTATATGTTTCAATTGGGACAACTGTGTAGGGGATTAATGTACTTGTAAACAATCCACTGTGTGGAAAGGAATATCTCTATTTGACGATACAACTAGTGAAGTTTCAAAGAGCACCCAGTTAAAACATATGTACAGTATGTTTTGATAAAAAAAGGTAAAATATTTCATTAAGGGCACTTATTATTTACATGTTTTAATAATACTGTGGTTACTTTTTAACATATGTAATTTACAAAATAATTTATACTCACAACTAAAATAAATTTGGAAAAGTGTAATCAAGCTTAAACTTTGCCCAAAAAAGTGTCAGTTATTTGTTGGTTATTATGACACAGTTTGTACACCGTAGGTAGAAACAGAATAAGAGTGGTTTAATAATTAACCCCTGAGGAATGCCGTGGTTGATGGTTTTCTGTCGTAAATAGTGAGTTAAAAAAGATTCATTCATGTTTTTGTTCAACATACACGAGAAATATGCAAGAGACAAAGCACACCTCCAAGTCCTGTGTCTTTAAAAAAGACATTAATGTTGTAAAAGCTCTTCAGGTTATGCCCTTCCCTAAGTAACACATTATCCTTTGATAGCAACCCTGAGGGCCGGACAGTTTCTGTACAGTATGTTTTGGATTATTTGATAAGGTAAGGACTCATCCCACTGTACTATAATGATCTAGTTATCCTCTAATTCTGTGTCATTAAGGTAACCTATGTTAGAATTGTGTGAATTCAATTTATTTTCCCTTACAGTTGTAGTAAGCAAAAGATTTATAGGATGAAGGTCCACTGTCAACTGTTAAACTCAGACAGCATAAAGTCAAACAGTGTGCTGGTCATTCATGGTAATTGTTACACTCCTAACGTCTTGATTTAACCTTTACAGTTGTACAATGCTGAGCAGTTTTCAAAATGTTTGAAAGTGGAATTATCATTGCAGGGTCACTAAGGGTCACACAATCCTACAATTGGACTGTTAGTCTCATATAATTGTTCCAGTGGGCTCGAAGATGTAAAGACATATCAGATCCTGTGATGACACCTCACACCCACTAGTTGATTTTTGTCAGTATGACTGCTTGTATTATTCTTTTACATTTCATACTAAAGATGTTTTTCCACAACTACAAAACTAATGTAATACACAATCAAACACATTATATTTCAGAACACAATATGGATGCAAATTAAATGTAGTGATCAGTGTACATTATTCTCATTTCAAAGATTTGTCACACTGTCAATGGAAGGCCTTATTTCACATAGTTACATTGTTGATTTTGTCCCTCACAGTAATGTCTGCAGGTTAACATAATTCCAGCCATGACTGGGGTAGTAAATATCTTTCAATATCTGTAAGTAGTCACAAAATTCCAAGCATGAATGAATCTCCCCACAAAAAATAATAAAGTCTTGAAATGATGGAAATGTATCTCTTAGATTCCCAGCATTGATGCTGTCCATAGCTGTGGTACTCCTCTGCTTCTATCTGCACGCAAAAAATAAAAGAGCAGCATATGACGTCACCATACCAACACCGCAAGATGACAACACATCTTCAGTTTATACAATTTCTTTGTCTGAAGATCAGGCAGAAGAGGACAGACGCTATGACAGATTCCCTCCTCGCTACAGCACTGTGGATCACCCACCACCATACTCACTGGTGCGTTAACAGTCAGTCACTGTCATTGGATCAATGCAAACAAACTACTTGTCTACTACTACTACTACTTGTTACTCATAAATATTCCTAACATATATGTGCAGTTGAGCACAGACTAGAACAGACATAGTAATATTATGGTTCTGGAAGTGGATGGCAATTCTCCAATCAATATTTTTAAATTCCAATTAAATGAGAAGATTGATACCACTCAGAAATGAGCATATCAATCTTCCCATCTACTATAACTCTCAGCAAGAAGGCCAATAAGCATATTTCCCAAAATTAACTATTCCCACAACACTGAAAAATGCTCTGTGTTGTTCCTGTTAGCCATCTAGAGTCCCAGGCTCATACGGACTTTCTGTATTACTACAATTTTGAAATTAACTGTTAATACAGTACAATTTTACTTCACTTTCATGCAGTTTGACCCCAAGCTGACAAGTATTTGGCCTGGGGGCTCGCCACCTGCCTACGAGATGTATCCAGTAACACTGCCTCTGGCGCCTCATTACTGGATTACACCCACAGGACCTCTACATCCAACCCCACAATCTTGATCCAGCACCCATAACCAGCCACAGAGGTTACACCAGGCATCCACGAGACACACTCCCATTTTAACTGCCAACAATCGCACCTTGTGTTGTTTTTTGTGTATTTTTAAAAGAAAATAGTATTGCCATTTATTTTATGCTGTGATTTAAAAAAATAATTTGCATTAGTATTAACTGTAGACAGTGAAGCGATATTCTCAACAGTTTTAATACATTTTTATACCAACATCAAAACTACAGTGCAGTTGTCCAACTGCATCTACATACCAGCAGAAATCATCAAAGCACCAAGTGTTTCTCTATGTTATACTATATACTCTTTATTACAATGCAGTACTTACAAGTTTGAGGGAAAAGAAAAGAAATATTAAATGAGTTGCCATGTTTTATTTTTACTCTATGTTCTAAGAAGGAACATGTACAGTTATTGTGTTTCCTTGGCTTTTAAACTATGTTAAGGCAAAAGTAAGTATGGATTTGAAGCCACTGATAAATATTTTACTGTTCGTACATCAAAAATAACAAAAAAACATTGACAACTTAAATTTATTGTCCAACCTGTAATGTTAAATAATGTTTGCCTTCATTATACAATTAGTGCATACTGTAGGCTACTTCTTTTTCTTCATTTTTTGTTGTTTGTTCTCAGTGCTACAAATATAACTCCATCAGAATCAAGCAGGCAGTCGTCAGACACTGTGATCCACTCACTGGGTCCTCTCACTGTCAAACAAACCAGACGCTTTACCAGCACAGGACAACAAATGTACAAATGTAATCAACATTAACAAGGAAACAAAACAAAAAGAGACTGTAACGCAATATGTGCTAATGTATACATCAGCGTCTGTGTTCATTTGTGTGTGAGTAGATGTATTGCACTTATGTTTTTGTTTAAAATTATCTATTGCTGTTCGTTTTTTAAATTAGTAATTAACAGACGCACATTATAAAGCACATTTCTGAACACAAACAATCATACTGTATGATCAAATGGTAAAATATAGTTTTTATCACAAATATGACATTTGGTATCTTTCCCATCACCAATCTGTCCTACCAATCCAATGTAAACATTACACTACATAAAGTAGGAAAGGCTAAAAAACCTTTAATAGAGCACTGTTATCTGCATATTATATACATATTCTTTACTCTAAGTCTATTTCCACGTTCATGATAACATACACACACTCACTCACACTATTGCACTAAACCTCATCATCAACTCTAAATCCTTAACAAAATATTGATAAAATGATTCCAATTCTGACAAATAAAGTACAACTTGACATAAGTCTCAACAGAGGAACAATAGGTTTGTACAAAACGCTCTACATGAGGCTGGTCCTTTGCACTAAATCATGACGCTTGGCCCTTCACTACAGACCTCCACCACCGATGACTGCATGGAGTCAGCCCCTCTGGAGCTACCAAACCGTCCTCGGACCTCCGACCTGTGGCCCTGGCACCTTGCTGGTGAGCTATCTCGGTGACTTTCAGAAGACCCAGCTGACAGGCACCCACTGCTGCTCCGTTGACAGTTTCTCCAGCGCCGACCGTAGACTTCGGAAAGCCGCTTCCAGGCCGTCATTTATGATGCAGAGGTCAAAGTAATGTCCATAGGCCCGCTTAATGCGCTCACTCTCGTCCACCGTCCTCTTTAATTCAGAGTCCTGTATAGGGAGCATCTCAGGGAATGGCGCGAGAAAGTGAGACAATTAGGTGAAAATAAATACAATGAGCAGGCAATTACTTGGATGGAAGAACAGAGTAAACTGTGAAATTGGGGCGCAACTGAACTCAAATTAGTTTACATGAAATGGTACAAATTAAACTTTCTTGTTTGCTATGCTGAGTAAATTAAACACATTTGGTATTCTAATTACTAATAAAATGAGCTTTCATGTGATGCATTTCAACCTAACTCTTTCAGGGTACAACATGTTACTATTTGGATGATTCTAAATGTAGGACCACAGGCCTGAAAACGTGCTTTTAAAAGTATTTATTTATTTTCTTTTATTACATTTGTGACTAAACAAGCAAATTATTAAAGTGAAAGTATAAATAAGTAAGTATTAAAGTTTTCCAAAAAAAAATTCAATATAATTCACAATCAAACTAGTGAGAAGAGCACAGACAACACAGCAGAGACAGCAATCGCTAATGTGAAATAACCAAAACTGTTCCAAACTGTGTGTTTATGTATGACCTTATCTGTCATAGTAGGAGACGAATGAGGGCCTTTCAGAAAACACAAACTTACCGTCAACTGTTTTGTGACCACTCCTGACTCAATTGCTGACTTATTCATGGCTTTGAGAACCTCAAAATCCGTGGCTTCAATGAAGACAACATAGGGCAGGAACTCTGACGTCCGCAGGACTTTAAGAGCCTTCGGGGAAAAACAAACATACAGTGCCTTGCAAAACTATTCGGCCCCCTTGAACTTTTCGACCTTTTGCCACATTTCAGGCTTCAAACATAAAGATATTAAACTGTAATTTTTTGTGAAGAATCAACAACAAGTGGGACACAATCATGAAGTGGAATGAAATTTATTGGATATTTCAAACTGTTTTAACAGATAAAAAACTGAAAAATTGGACGTGCAAAATTATTCAGCCCCCTTAAGTTAATACTTTGTAGCGCCACCTTTTGCTGCGATTACAGCTGTAAGTCGCTTGGGGTATGTCTCTATCAGTTTTGCACATCGAGAGACTGAAATATTTGCCCATTCCTCCTTGCAAAACAGCTGGAGCTCAGTGAGGTTGGATGGAGAGCATTTGTGAACAGCAGTTTTCAGTTCTTTCCACAGATTCTCGATTGGATTCAGGTCTGGACTTTGACTTGGCCATTCTAACACCTGGATATGTTTATTTGTGAACCATTCCATTGTAGATTTTGCTTTATGTTTTGGATCATTGTCTTGTTGGAAGACAAATCTCCGTCCCAGTCTCAGGTCTTTTGCAGACTCCATCAGGTTTTCTTCCAGAATGGTCCTGTATTTGGCTCCATCCATCTTCCCATCAATTATAACCATCTTCCCTGTCCCTGCTGAAGAAAAGCAGGCCCAAACCATGATGCTGCCACCACCATGTTTGACAGTGGGGATGGTGTGTTCAGGGTGATGAGCTGTGTTGCTTTTACGCCAAACATAACGTTTTGCATTGTTGCCAAAAAGTTTGATTTTGGTTTCATCTGACCAAAGCACCTTCTTCCACATGTTTGGTGTGTCTCCCAGGTGGCTTGTGTCAAACTTTAAACGACACTTTTTATGGATATCTTTAAGAAATGGCTTTCTTCTTGCCACTCTTCCATAAAGGCCAGATTTGTGCAGTATACGACTGATTGTTGTCCTATGGACAGAGTCTGCCACCTCAGCTGTAGATCTCTGCAGTTCATCCAGAGTGATCATGGGCCTCTTGGCTGCATCTCTGATCGGTCTTCTCCTTGTATGAGCTGAAAGTTTAGAGGGACGGCCGGGTCTTCGTAGATTTGCAGTGGTCTGATACTCCTTCCATTTCAATATTATCGCTTGCACAGTGCTTCTTGGGATGTTTAAAGCTTGGGAAATCTTTTTGAATCCAAATCCGGCTTTAAACTTCTCCACAACAGTATCTCGGACCTGCCTGGTGTGTTCCTTGTTCTTCATGATGCTCTCTGCTCTTTAAACGGACCTCTGAGACTATCACAGAGCAGGTGCATTTTACGGAGACTTGATTACACACAGGTGGATTCTATTTTTCATCATTAGTCATTTAGGTCAACATTGGATCATTCAGAGATCGTCACTGAACTTCTGGAGAGAGTTTGCTGCACTGAAAATAAAGGGGCTGAATAATTTTGCACGCCCAATTTTTCAGTTTTTTATCTGTTAAAAAAGTTTGAAATATCCAATAAATTTCGTTCCACTTCATGATTGTGTCCCACTTGTTGTTGATTCTTCACAAAAAAATTACAGTTTTATATCTTTATGTTTGAAGCCTGAAATGTGGCAAAAGGTTGAAAAGTTCAAGGGGGCCGAATACTTTCGCAAGGCACTGTATGTGAGACATTTTACAATCACTGCATAGCAAGCAGTGTGAATAACTGAAACTCGCACACAATTATGAAGCTGAGAATGTGTCTTCATCTTACAAATGTATTAAGCTAATGTGTGTAAATAAGAGTAGCAGAATTTTTCCAGCGAATAATGCTGATCATTAAGAGATCCCTTTCGATGAATTTTGATGATGCGCTGAGCCTGAAAATACTTTAGTAGCAATGAGCTGTACAGCATTTGTTTTAATAGAGCATTTTATACTTAAGTAATTTACATTGACAAACGTGACAAAAAAATGTACAGAAGTTCAGATGGCAGAGGAGCAGAAGCAAGGACTGAAGGCCTCTACCTGTGGGTTGACGTCCAGGATGCAGATCTTTCCTGTTTCTATCACCTCGTGTATAGAGTTGATCTTAGTGCCATACAGGTTCCCGTCGTACTCGCCGTGCTCCAAGAAACGACCATTTTTGATGTCGCAATCCATTTCGCTGCGGGTCATGAAGGAGTACAGCTGGCCATCCCTCTCATCCATCTTCGGTTTCCTGGAGGTGACTGAAGGATTAAAAAAGGCAGAAATAAATCATTTCAGCACAGTGCAAATACACACTAACTGGTAAAATCAGGGATACAAACACATAAAGAAGGGGAAAATATGACAATTTAATAATATATACAGTGGGGCAAAAAAGTATTTAGTCAGCCACCAATTGTACAAGTTCTCCCACTTAAAAAGATGAGAGAGGCCTGCAATTTTCAGCATAGGTACACTTCAACTATGAGAGACAAAATGAGAAAAAGAAATCCAGAAAATCACATTGTAGGATTTTTAATGAATTTATTGGTAAATTCCTCGGTAAAATAAGTATTTGGTCACCTACAAACAAGCAAGATTTCTGGCTCTCACAGACCTGTAACTTCTTCTTTAAGAGGCTCCTCTGTCCTCCACTCGTTACCTGTATTAATGGCACCTGTTTGAACTTGTTATCAGTATAAAAGACACCTGTCCACAATCTCAAACAGTCACACTCCAAACTCCACTATGGGCAAGACCAAAGAGCTGTCAAAGGACACCAGAAACAAAATTGTAGACCTGCACCAGGCTGGGAAGACTGAATCTGCAATAGGTAAGCAGCTTGGTGTGAAGAAATCAACTGTGGGAGCAATTATAAGAAAATGGAAGACATACAAGACCACTAATAATCTCCCTCGATCCGGGGCTCCACGCAAGATCTCACCACGTGGGGTCAAAATGATCACAAGAACGGTGAGCAAAAATCCCAGAACCACACGGAGGGACCGAGTGAATGACCTGCAGAGAGCTGGGAACAAAGTAACAAAGGCTACCATCAGTAGCACACTACGCCGCCAGGGACTCAAATCCTGCAGTGCCATACGTGTTGCCCTGCTTAAGCCAGTACATGTCCAGGCCCGTCTGAGGATTGCTAGAGAGCATTTGGATGATCCAGAAGAGGATTGGGAGAATGTCGTATGGTCAGATGAAACCAAAATATAACTTTTTAGTAAAAACTCAACTCGTTGTGTTTGGAGGAGAAAGAATGCTGAGTTGCATCCAAAGAACACCATACTTGGGGGTGGAAACATCATGCTTTGGGGCTGTTTTTCTGCAAAGGGACCAGGACGACTGATCCGTGTAAAGGAAAGAATAAATGGGGCCATGTATCGTGAGATTTTGAGTGAAAACCTCCTTCCATCAGCAAGGGCATTGAAGATGAAACGTGGCTGGGTTTTTCAGCGTGACAATGATCCCAAACACACCACCCGGGCAACGAAGGAGTGGCTTCGTAAAAAGCATTTCAAGGTCATGGAGTGGCCTAGCCAGTCTCCAGATCTCAACCCCATAGAAAATCTTTGGAGGGAGTTGAAAGTCCGTGTTGCCCAGCGACAGCCCCAAAACATCACTGCTCTAGAGGAGATCTGCATGGAGGAATGGGCCAAAATACCAGCAACAGTGTGTGAAAACCTTGTTAAGACTTACAGAAAACGTTTGACCTCTGTCATTGCCAACAAAGGGTATATAACAAAGTATTGAGATGAACTTTTGTTATTGACCAAATACTTATTTTCCACCATAATTTACCAATAAATTCATTAAAAATCCTACAACGTTTTTTCTCATTTTGTCTCACATAGTTGAAGTGTACCTATGATGAAAATTACAGGCCTCTCTCATCTTTTTAAGTGGGCGAACTTGCACAATTGGTGGCTGACTAAATACTTTTTTGCCCCACTGTATTTAAAAAAAAAAAAAAAAAAAAAGGTTCCAACTTCAACAATAAGAGACTGGAAACCAAGATGATAAAGAGAAAAATGTACTTACAGAACCCAAAATGACAACAGTGACAAAATATGCAACAAATACATCAAACAAAAGTACGAAATGACGAATGGATTCTGTATCATTGTATGTGGTTTAGATTGATGATGAATGGCTGCACTCACAGGGGATGGTGGTGGCATAGCGCTGGGGATCCGACACCAGCAGCTTGTTTTTCAGACTGCGACGGCCGACCCCCTGTGCACCAATCAGAACCAGTGTCTTCCTCCTGAAGGGCGGGACCTTGGCAACCTCTTCGTATATCCGCAGCTCGTGGCGATCAAATTCTAATCAGAAACCAGTAATTAGGGAGAATAAGAATACATAAGATGTAACAATGCTGTACTTTGTGAGGTCAGTTACCTGCATTCTTGGTAGTCAAATACATCATCTTTTTTTTCTTCTTACCACCCATCCCAGCACATAGAGGACCTGAGACGGACAGAAACACACAAAACGTATTTAAAAGGCTCCAATCTTGGCACTTTTCTGCCACCCACTTCAACGGAGTCAAAATGATGTTCTATCAAGGTGAAATGTCTTTGAAAGAACTGCCGGGTCATAAATCCAGTATTAGAAGGTTATAGGTAGACAATCCCACTAGGTGGCACTGTGCACCAATATTGATCAGTCCATGCAAGCAGTCTGCTGCCAGAGAACACCTGTGAATAGGCGATCTGCTGACAGCCTGTCCAGTATGGCAGATTATTTACTGTAGCCCATGGGGGGAGAACGTCTTATGAACAGAGACGTAAACAGAAGCAAACATGAGCTCCGCTGTTCATTATTATGTCAGAATTCAACCCATCAAGCTGTGACACCAAATACTGTGTGCACCTTATAGCCAGAGCGCTAAATTAGGTAGTGTTTTTTCTTAATGTATGAATTGAATGATCAACAATTTCAGACGTCACCATCCAAAAAAAAAAAGCAACTAGTTTTTATTCAAACCGTGCTCTCAGATGGTATAATATGTGGAAAGTGTGATAGCCGACAGATGTGTCCTTCCCAGGCTCCAAGGGCAGTACAGTTGGGCTGTCATCTTCCTCTCCTCCACAAGTGAAGGGCATGCTGCTGGCTGTGACTCACCACCTGTTTTCTTGCTGCTAAGGACTCTGCACAAAGTAGATAAATGTAAAAGGAGCACCCGCATCCCATAAGAGAACAGATGATTATTGATCAGGTTTGTATTTACGGGGTCTTATCACCACTCCTCAATCAACCCTCAGGGCTGTTTGTGAATGTCAGGCGCTGCAGCTTAATAAGAAGCAGTTTGGATCAGGCTGACTCAGTCACACTGATGCTCATTACCAGTTCTCCAGTGCTCACTGACAGAGTCGCATACTGGAGAGGTGAGAGGAGGATAAGCGCCTGGCGCCAGATGAAATGCTTGTATGATATGGAGAGGAACAGATGTTGTCATTGTTGCCTGTGTGTTTGTGCAGCGAGGAGTCTGTGTCCAATCTGCAAGATGTGCATCTCTGCAGAGCCGTGTACCTGTGGTAGCAAGCTCCAGGTCTCTCTTCACAAATGCTTTCCTCTTCTCCTCAAGCAGCTGGCTTGGTATAAGACCTGCACTGCCTCCTTCTATGTGGCAGGCCTGTGAGGCAAACACACAAAGAATGAGGGAACAAGCTAACAAGCCGGTGAATACAAACTCTTCAGTCTTAGCTCAAGCAATTGATGCACAGGAATGTTGAATATCTTGGGCTGTACTGACCTGCCACCAATTGAGGTCCTCCTGGTTGAAAATCTGCAGAATGTCTCCACTGTTGAAGCCAAGCCCTGCTTCCTTACAGGGAATCAGGTTATCATGGGATGGGTCGTAGTCGAAGTGACACTTTACAAAGGCCTTAATGGATAAAGATGTTGAAAAGAGGGAAGGTGTCAGTTAAATCAACTGCTGTAATGGATGTCAAAACAGACAGACAAAACAGAAAATACACATTTAATGGAAAAAACAGACTGGGAATGAATACCTAGAATACCTCTGGTGTGGTGTGTGTAAAGTACATGATGGATTGGGTGAGCAAGTGTCCGTCACTATGAAACAGCCTCGCGCACTTAAAGCCTACTCCATCTCTCAGCTCACTTTCCCGACATCTCAAGGCTTCAGGATTCAGCTCATAAACCAAACCCAACCCAACCCCCACGGACAGGACAAGGAGTCTGACAGACAGACAGACAGAAAGAAAGAAAGAAAGAAAGAAAGAAAGAAATATATATATATATATATATATATATAGATAGATAGATAGATAGATAGATAGATAGATAGATAGATAGATAGATAGATAGATAGATAGATAGAGAGAGAGAGAGAGAGAGAGAGAGACTAAATCTGTAGCCATGGCAACCATCCCATCCCCCCCTTGCACTTGACGCCTTTTCTCGTACTGAACTGATGCATGAAAATAAAAATGGCTGCTAGCCCTTACTGTACTGTTTGTGTGTCTCATTCCCCTGTAAGCACACGATGGACACACACACACACACACACACACACACACACACACACACAATTGGCTAAGGGGAGCTGTCAGATGAGTTTAGTCACCATGCGATGCGAAGCTCAAGGCGTGAAACACAGGCAGCTGGATTACATTCAGCAAGAACTTTTGCTTTACTCTAATCATCGCAATTCTACGGAGCCCCCCTGGGGTCAGCTGAGAAAAAAAACTAAACCATGCGCAGTTGCGCACGGATTCATAATCCGTTCTCTCGGTTTCATAAAAGTGAGTAAAGTTAGAAAGATATTCACAGATTCAAACTTCTGGGGTCAATTACTCTATAGCGAAATGTTATTAAATCACAAACTACGCATCTTTCCTAACGTACTAAGGTTAACAACGAGCTACAAACTAATTTTCATCAAAATGAGCCATCCTACAACCTGGAGAAATAACATTGGTCTCTATGAGCAGCCGGCGGTGAGACGGCAGTAAGACGAGTGCTTAGGGACCGTCTACAAACTACAACACCGACACAAAAATATCTATTCATTTAATGATTAAATAAAGGTAGTGTCTCCAAACTTACATCAATTATAACTTGTCTCCTGCTAGTACTACAGCACTTACTTTAGGAGACAAGCACTCGTCTTACTGCCGTCTCACCGCCGGCTGCTTATTTCTCCAGGTTGGAGGATGGCTCATTTTGATGAAAATTAGTTTGTAGCTCGTTGTTAACCTTATTACGTTAGGAAAGATGCGTCGTTTGTGATTTAATAACATTTCGCTATAGAGTAATTGACCCCAGAAGTTCGAATCTGTGAATATCTTTCTAACTTTACTCACTTTTATGAAACCGAGAGAACGGATTATGAATCTGTGTGCACGGTTTAGTTTTTTTTTCTCAGCTGACCCCAGGGGGGCTCCGTACAATTCACCTACCTACACAGCACTTCACTGTGTGAGCACAGCCAAATCATTCTTTAATATCTCTGACTATGATAGCCCATATTAAGTGTTCAAGTAGGCACTTTAATATCTGGAGCTGTTGCCACAAAAAAGGAAAACTAAACACTTGTACACTCTGGTTTCACAAAGCAAAGGTCTAATGGAACTGTAGAAATTTCTTCTTACAGGAAATAGTATGCACCTTTATCAAATTTTCAAAAAGAGCAATGACTCAGAACACACTCTTTACCATGAATAATAACCTTAAGAAATGGCTGCTGCCCTCAATTTCCACAGGTCTTACAAGAACAGTGGGAAAAACAGCTACTGTATAGCTGCTGTCATACATAAACCTGCCAACTCCAGTCCTAGTATAGTTTTCATTTTTTCATTGCATTTCAAAGATTACACAGTTCTTCGACAGACTGAGGGAATTATCTGATCAGAATAATGCAACAACACTAAAGCTGCCTACACATGATCAGAGGTAAAAACTAAAGGTAGTGCACAGAGCATTGTGCACACAGAGGCAAAGTAAACCACAGTTCAGGTATACTGTACGTCATCATTTCTTCAGGCAACCTCCTTTCATAGTTGTGCCTAGAAAGTTCAGCAGCAGCAAGGTCAAAGTTGAAATAATTTGAACTTTGAGTGCAGTGCTCGGTGGCAATTTTGAGCGGTGTGCCACGCCTTGGGTAGCGCTTCCTCAGAGTTGTCTCCTCTGCTATCCCCATAGGAAAACAATGGCACAGCCAGCGCAGAGCAGTTTCCCAACAGTTTTTTTTTTACATTTTCACTCAAAACCACAAATGTCAACCTAGCTGGTGCAAGAAGAAAAGTCAGGGGATCACCAACGTCAGTAGGAAACATCCTATATGTCCTGTAGATGTATGTACAAAATGCCATGGTAATCCATCCAACAGAGATATTTCAGTCTGGACAAAGTGGTGGTCTGACCGACTGACTGACATTGCTCATGGGCTAAAAATCAATCATCATTCAGTGGAAAACTCCCTTTTCAATAATATGCTTCCAATACATGTATTTCTGTGCTGCTGATCCTAAGCAAATGAACCCTCTCTTGATCATTTTCCTGTAAATGATGTTCTAGTATATTTTGGTCTAGTGTAAGGAATTAATTTGGCACGGCTTCTTCAAGCTCTAGTGTTCCTCTTCTCTACTGCTGAGACCAATCAGTCACAGAGCTTTGTGCCCAACACATCTCGAGCTGCGTGTACTGCATCCTCCGATGTGCTATATCCACCCATCCTATTGGCATCACCAGGTAACATAACCCTTCTAGTTCACCTCACTCTAAAATGGGTCACATTGTCAGTGTGACTAGGCTCCTCTGGCTCTTAGAAAGCTAGTGTTCATTAGCTAGCATAACCAAAGATGAGCCACAACTACAACATGATTATTTCAGCTGTTATGAAACATTGTCTTAAGTAATGTCCTACAAATATTTATTTTTTGCACTTTTTGCGAGCCCTTTGGATACCTGCTGGTTGCTGTAAAGTGATACATAAATAACTGTTGATTGATTGATTGACTGATTGATTCAGCAAACTTTCTCACGTGAACTTTACGACCATGGATGGAAAGGACAAAATGAAAAGGACAAGGACTGCAGTGTCATGAGCTGTCTGTGGCATCCTTTTTATCCCTTTCTTGTTCTTGAAGACTTCAATTATTGATCCGTTATGTATTAGAAGAAAATTACTCTACATTTGGATAAGTGACAAAACTGAAAAGCAATGTCATCTACAGTGTCCCGCAACAAAATTAGATCCATGACTCTTGGCACAGCATACAAGGTTACGGGCAGCAGCAAGAATGCCAGGGAGGACAGTATCCTTTCAAACTAATCAGAACTTTTTGTACAATATCTATTTTAGGATGGGTGATCAAAAATGTGTTTTACTTTGAAAGAGTGTAAGATTCAATGAGGAAGATCACAAAGACATTTCAAAAACAAGGAGTTGCGGTAACTCTCCTAAACCAGCACGAAAAGGAAATAAGCTATATGCATCCATTCTCACAAACAGATTTTTACACATTTAAGTATCTTTCTTTCCAATTATTATTATTTGCTGGGTGGTTGGTTTGAGTTGCAACACTGTCTAACAGTGCAAATGTGAAGCACTATATAAATGTGAAGCACTATATAAATGTGCAGCACTATATGAAGCTGACCTGTCTTGGTGTGTGTGGCTCCTGGTAGCTGGGCAGGATCTTCAGCACCACGCTGCCGCTCGCCTCCTTCAGCATCTCCTGGAGCACTTTGGGGTCGTTGCCCACCTCCTTGCCATTCACCTCTTTGATGATGTCACCCACATGGAGCAGACCTTGCTGGTCAATCATGCCACCGTGGAGGATCCTGGCAATCACCAGCTCGCCGCTCTCCACTCGAAATGTCACACCCTACACACACACACACACACACACACACACACACACACACACATTTTCAGTAAATCTTGCAATGTTCTCCGTTTCTCAGCAGTTTAAGAGGCAAGTAGGTGGAGGTAAAGGTGAGAGTTGTGAACAAGCAATATCTTAAGCTGCAATGACTGTAATGGCCACCAGATGCTGGCTGCAAAAAAACTGTCACTAAGAAGATATTTAGGCTTAAATAAAGATATATTTCAGGGTGTCACAGGTATATTACAATCAGTTGGTGCTCCTTATTCGTCCCATTTATGCTCAACTTATGCTTCCTTAGCTTTGATACAATTTAGAGTGGTCTTTTGTGACACCAGTAACTTCCTACATGCTAAAGGTTAATATGATACTTCAGAAGCCTATGAGTGACTCCACAGTGTGTGGGTAGAAAGTAAGACAATAGAGCACCTGACAAAGTTACAACTGAGGCCTTGGTATTAATCAACATGTCAAGATGCTGCAGATAAATCTCCCCTATGTTGTGCTACAAGGCAGTATAATTCTGACTTGCTTATCTTTTAACAATGCTACAGAAATATATCATTATACTGAGTGCATGTGCTGCTCCAAAAACACAAATCATACCATTTATTGAGGAGTTTAATCTGTTCACAATTTACAGGCCTGCCTCGCTGATTAAAATGGGTTGCTCCTTAACTGAGCAGACTTACCAGGTGCTCGCCCGACACCTTACGGATGCCCACCATCCTGACTGCGTCTGGGGGAACGGGCTGGTTGTTGAGGGCTGCGTCCATGAAGGAACAGGGGCTGGGGGGGGGTGTCTCGTAGTTTTTGGACGCCACAGAATCATGGGTCTCTAGGAGGGACTGTGAGAAAGGACAGCAAGGTGACACAAACACTGATGATGACAATGACAAAAAGGCTTTTTGCACTTGTGAGATGATAATAGAATCATGCTATAACAAAACAGAACAAAACAGGTCTTCTCGCTCTGGTCTGTGCATAGCTATTGTCAGACACCACATAGACTGAAATGCATACTGTAGATCCGAATCAATGTAATCCATGCGAGCACAACATGCATCATTAAGCGTGAACATCACTTTTAAAAGTAATCAAAGGTTTAGCCTGAGTGGCTGTTAATTAAAGCTATGGTTGGCTGTGAGATGCAAGACCTGGAAGTGTGGCTCCTTCAGGATGCGGACCAGCTCATCGGCGGCCTGGCTCCTGTTTGTGAGTGGGTTGAGCTCCTTGAGGATGTCCTGGACCAGCTCCACGTTGTTCTCCCTCACAGCCTCCAGCTTGGGTTCCTCAAACTGCTCATGGGCCTGGGATTTAATGAATAAAAAACAGACGTTACTGATAGCCTTGCCTCTACTTTGCAGTACATAAATGTCACCAGGAATCTATAACATCTAGTTCCATTAGTGCACTCTCTCAGTGGGATGTTAATGCACCTTGCTGAGTTATAATCAAATGTTTTCTGACTTCTGACTGCGAGACTGTTTGTTTTGATTCAGTAACACAGAAAAGGGCACAATACAAAATGGCAAAAACAGCCACCTGCATTCAACCCCTGCTGAGAGCAACACACACAGCTTGCACTCATAAATTTGCAATGAAAAACATAAAGACTAAGAAAACTAAGCACAAACTTCACGAGTCAAATCGTGCGCCCTGTAGGTTTCTTCGGTGTGTTGCTGTGAAACATCAGTATTTCAGGGAACATTCATTTTCATTTTCTCCTTCTCTGCTGCCATAGACACAGGGGTCTGTGGTTATTTGATATGGCTTCCACATCTCTGGTGCAGGGTCACAGATAGAAAAATGAACGACTTATCCCTTCCCATCTTGTGCATTTTGTATCAGGGCCCTACATTTTGATTTGGGCTATTTCTGTTATGTAATACATACACCATATTGTGAACCTAAATATCTATCAACTGCTTTTCTATCATTTACAGTAGCAGAACTTGCGACTTAACACCGATCAAGTATTTAAACATCCACAAAGTCAGGCGATCCCACAGAGGACAACAACTCTGGCAGCCACTTTGTTTGTTTGCTGAGGAAGAGAGGAAGAATTCCCGCTGAGAGACAGGATATGGTGCGCACACATATACACACAAAAACATACACAGATGTTCACAAATGCCTGCATGCACACAGCATCACACACAAATCATCATATGCACTTTAGTACACACATTCAGCACACATAAGGACACAAGGACAGCACACATACCCGCATAGACAAAGTTATTTGCGCATGGACTAGAACACGCAGTGACGCAGCAGAAGGACTTTGCTCATTTGGGGTTTTGGCAGAATTCTTTGTAACCTGGTAGAGCAAGCTGTCAGTGTCTGGCCCATGCCAGCATGGATGCTATGCTATATGATTACACTGTTTTGAGAGCCATGGACAAAATCTCTGAGGCATGTGTCTGTTTTGACACCACTTTATATCAGTTGGTTACATTTAAAGCAATAAGCATGTTTTATAGATCCACCATGGGGTCATCCAGGAAATCCTTTTCACATCCTTTACTCATAGCTTGCATCAGCAGATTAATCTGTTATGGGAATGCTCGTCAATACGTTGGTACCATCAAGAATGTGTGTGTGTGTGTGTGTGTGTGTGTGTGTGTGTGTGTGTGTGTGTGTGTTTTACTATATTCGTGGGGTCCAAAAAACGGGGAATACAGTATACTTGTGGGGTCTGCACAGCCTTATGCTGGACCCCACAAGGTTAAAGGGCTGTTTGAGGGTTAAGACTTGGTTGTAGGATTAGGGTTAGAATTAGGTTATGGTTAGGGTGAGGGTAAGGGTTAAGGTTAGGCATTTAGTTGTGATGGTTAAGGTTAGGGTAAGGGGCGAGGGAATGCATTATGTCAATGACGGGTCCCCACAAAGAGAGTGAAACAAACGTGTGTGTGTGTGTGTGTGTGTGTGTGTGTGTGTGTGTGTGTGTGTGTGTGTGTGTGTGTGTGTGTGTGTGTGTGTGTCTTTGAAATATATCATGAACTCCAATCTACTTCACACTTGGTATCCTGGGTACACAATGAACTTGGGGTTTGGAATTTGGATCAGTTTGACAGAATTGGATATTGGATATTAATAAACTGCTAATTAAACTAAACGACCGAACAAAAAAGGTTGAGGAAAACATTTTGAGAAAAAAAGCGCTGCCATAACACTGGCTCTTCCGTGTCCATCCTTCACAATAAAAGCCCATCTTAAATTCACTCAGAGCATTTTGCTAAGAGGAAACTCAATAAAAAGCAATCGGCCTGTTCCAAACAGGCACATTTTGAACGGGCACTGTACTAGTCAGTGGAAAAGAAACCAAAGACAGAGAGATAGGGCGAGAAGGGAGCAGAAGAGGCTCCGCTTTCAGCAATACGGGAGGCTTTTGATGCAGTACATCGTTATGCTCCCTGTGGATAGTCCATCTCCAAATTTCCTGAACAGAACTGCCTCTGAATTACTGAATGAGACTGCACAGCGTTTTACCTCTGGCTCTGTCTGAGTCTAAAAAATAGCCCTGCAGACCACTTCATCTCCCTGAACAGAGAAACATCATGGCCTCAAACAGCTTCTACCTCAGTGCAACTTAGTGAACACTGACACAAAAGAATCACAAATGTGGTAATCCAAACTAATGACTGCTGACAGCATAAAGGAAAGGCAGAGAAGGAATTTCAATGAACTGCATCTCTACTTGTTTCCTTGTGTACTATTGCAGTGCACAGCAGTAAACCTTCCTGTTGCTTTTGAAAAAGTCCACACTTTTAAAGGTTGTGTCAAATTGTGCTCTTGGCAAGACGAGGAAGGGGAAGACACTAGAGAAAGACGAAGTGGGAGGAAACTCTTAAGAGACCACTAATCTCTTTTGCTCTTCTCCCTTCACTTCAAAAAGCTGTACTCTGTAACAGCCACATCTCTCTCCTCCATGTGAATACGGAGAACTAGTTGGGTTTGGTTTCATAAGGAGAACTAAGGAAATATATTTTAAATATCTTCTTATATACAATAAGTGTACTTTTGTTGTGTTTAAGGAATCAGCTGGATTTTCACCAAGTCTTCAATGTAAGAATAAACATGTACCATGTTTGGTTTATCTTAAGTATCCAAAACTCACTGCTCATGACACTGCAATTTAACTGAAATACTGGAAAAATAGCAGGTGGATGTCACTGCTCAAAAAGAAGAAAAGTTTGGGGATAGTTTGCTGAATTGCCATCAATT
Source organism: Zingel zingel (assembly GCA_023566125.1). Classification (NCBI taxonomy): domain Eukaryota; kingdom Metazoa; phylum Chordata; class Actinopteri; order Perciformes; family Percidae; genus Zingel; species Zingel zingel. The sequence continues at coordinate 23,338,852 of CM042334.1, forward strand.
GCTAGTCAAAACAACAAAAGACAATTGCCAGCCACGTCTGAGGGTTCTTGGAATAACTTGACTGATTACTTCCCTCCAGGACAAGCTTTAATCCACTGTCTGGGAAACTGGCCAAAATAAATCTCTGAAAATGCAACACTGATTTGAAAATGTATCCTGATCATTCTTGCAGATATACATGCTGTGGACAAAAACAATGCATGTTTATGCACATCAAGTATGTCTAGGTAGTACGGCAACCCTTGTAATCCTTCTTTAGTGCTGTAAAACAGGTGTTTTAGTGGTGCGTATGTGAGCATTATTGTGTTGCACAAGGTAAAGAAGCAGCTGGTTCTATATATTCCCCTCTGACACTAAACAAGTTGATGTACCACTACTAGTAAGAGAATGTTGCGACATTACCATTGACTGAAATCTGTGGACCCCATTTATCTTTCTTTTTTCACCCAAAATCTTATGGATAATGTGCAAAGAGGCATTTTCAATTCTGTATTATTATAAATGAAATAAAGATCCTCAACTAAAGCATTCAAACAGGTTTTTGTTTGTAAAATAAAATTATTAAGTTTAAAACCTAATGGCTGCCATTCATTCCTGGATTCTCCATTGATCACAGGGGCTGCTGCTCCACCTGCACTTCAACCTGTCAGACATGTCAAGGGTAACTGTGCTGCTCACTGACTGCTATTTCAAATTGTTTGCTCTGATTGGCAGTAGAAATGTTGTAATTCCTTGTTAAAATGACTGACAGCTGGGAAACAGTGGAAATGTTGACAGTCTCTTAAAAATAAACTCTTCTCTGTGTTAAATATTGTTATATGACCCAACCTTTATACAGTAGCATATTCAATAAACTGATCCATCCATCATAGACATCATAGAAAGCCCACGGGTTCACCAAGCTAGGAGCACCATCAGCAGTTACATGAGCCAGGGGTGTGTATTATTTTGGTTTAAGTTTGGCCATGATCACCAACAACATCAGCAGCTCTTTCTGCTGTGCCGGTTATTAAAAATATGTCTACATCTACATTATCTGTAACTGGGAGAAGATGTGGAGGCAAGCAATCTTTAATGGCAGCCATTTTGCCTGCTTTGTCCCCACTAGGCTTGAACTTCAATTAAATGACCCAAAGCCTTTGATATTAGTATTGCCAGTGATAGGGGGAAGTAGCAAAGAGGGGAGGCGCTATTTGACATTTGGGTTCTCATCTGAATGTTGCTGCCTGTGCAGAATAACAGAGTGAAAATGAAATGCCTCTTTAACTATTAACTATTACAAGCTGAAATTTGAAGTTGAAATGTAATAATGGGTGTGAATTTTAAGTTTCCATTTTTCAATATCATTTTAATAACGCTTCTCATAATGCACGCAAATCTCTGTGAAAACAATGATTTGTCATGCATTACGTGCAGTGCATGACAGAATAATGGCATGTACAGTGTTAATGCAGAATAATGGCACATGCAAATGAGGATGTTGAAATCAACTTTTAATGTTAAGGAAAAATGCAAAACTGTATTGTCATTTTACAAAATACATTTAAATTGCAAATTCGCATGCATAAAATATCCTCATGTATGCAGCTGATAAACTAACTGGGAGCCAACTTAATATAACTAGCCTGTGTTGGTGGGATGTAATTGCCATTTAGTTGCATTAAAGTCTTTTCTCATTGACTCATTTATTAGTCACTGGACACAGTCCAAATGTCCTTTACTGAATGTCTCACACACACACACACACACACACACACACACACACACACACACACACACACACACACACACACACACACACACACACACACACACATTTACAGTATAAAGTTGTTCTCACCACTGGGCTCTCCATGATGCCTTTGAGGAAGATTAGGTCCAGGTCATTGGCGGTTGTGGAGCTTGTACTGTCACTCAGTGTATCCAGGGCCTGATGCATAGCTACAAACAAACACACACACACACACACACACACACACACACACACACAGAAAAAAGGAGAAAGACAAGAGATTATTTCATTCCACTCCCCCCAATATTCCACAGTTAGCCATGGGAAATAGACCTGGGGAATATAGATCACATCACTGAAAGAGGGGGAGGGGGAGAGCGAGGGAGAGAAAGAAAGAGAGAGAGAGAGAGAGAGAGAGAGAGAGAGCACATTAGTTCATACTACGTGGCTGAACGAGAGAAGGCTGTAGGCAAAGTGAGCAGGAGGGAGAGGGAGTAGGGGATGGGAGGTGCCTCACATCCTTTCCCAAGCAATTTCTAGTCACCCTCCTCTTATGTCTGTCAGAAGTAGCAGTATCTTTCTCCCACAACTCCCAACTTCCTCCATCCTACATACATGTACACACACACACACACACACACACACACACACACACACACACACACACACACACACACACACACACACACACACACACACACACACACAGCAGCTTAACAACAACAAAGTTGATTTTATACCAGCATATGCCTTTTGCTCAGTTTGTATGCCTGCACCAAACGAGATTTTAAAAATGTCATGAGTCAGTGGTGCATTTTTGAAATATTTTTTTCTGGTACATGCAGCACCCTTGATGATAAGCCCATACAGAAAATACATGCACGCACATGCAGCCTCATCTCAAAGATGTAAAATCAAACTTCTAAACCACAGACATCAATCAATAAGCGAATCAATCAATCAGCAGAAGCAAGGTGATGTCAACAATTCTCTGAAGGTCCGGGAAATTTCAGCCTACATGTAGCTTCAAAGCATCTCCTCCACTGACCTGGAATATGACACATTAAGGTAGCACCACACACTGACATCACCTACCAGCAGGCATTAATCACAGCAGACGTGACTGTCAGAGGAGTGGGCATTTTTATTCACAGGGAACTTTTGTCTGCTATAATTTACTTAACAGACACTGAGGTCTTTGTTTCCAAAGCAAAATATACAACACTGGCTTTTAATTTTGCAAAGCAGGCAGAATGGTGATTCACCACCAATCCTACATAACCCACTTCATAGGTATAATGTCAAATAATGGTATAACAAGGCACAAAGAGGTGAATGGTCCAATTAGAGGGCTGCTAATTAGTTTTGTGTAAGAAGACTGTGTCCTAATTGCTTTCTATGGATTAATTCTAAACATGTTTTAAACATGTCGCACCTTCGCAAAGGAAAATTACAGGATGGAGTATACTTACCCAGTATGCATTATAAAATATAACATGATAGTATGACTCAAGCTCATTCAAAGCAATACATCCCTGAAAAGCACCCATCTTATATTGTTTCCTATTAGTGGTATACATTATATTGATTTCTTCTACAGTATACTAATGACCAAAATATTATAATCTGTAAATACTAAGTATTATTTTATATAATTATGGATGTATGACACACCTTATGGCAGAATTCTACAGACAAGAAGTAGGGATATGTATACAGTACAACTCACATTACACTATATGCAACATTTACTTTGACTCTGTGGTACAATGTCTGTTCCAATATGTTTGCATTTCTGTGTTCTTCCTATTAAGTTATGGAGCGAGCTTGCAAAATAGCATATTTAAAAATAAGTCCCATGTGCACGATTACAGGAAACTTGAGATTGATGGTTGGGCCGAGTACATTGATGCAGATAGCCATGCACTTAAAGTGACCAATGGCTCAAAAGCCAATAAATAAGTCTATGGCCATACTAGTGGCACTGTGAGACCATTCTAGTCACGTCAGTGCTTTGCTAATACCAGCATGGCAACATGCTCACAATGACAATGTTTAGAAGGTATCATGTTTACCGCTTTCACCATCTTAGTTTAGCATGTTAGCATGCTAACATTTGCTAATTAGCACTAAACACAGTACAGCTGAAGCAGATGGGAAAAGTTATTAGTTTTGCAGGTATTTGTACATAAACCAAAGTATTGGGAAACTTTAAATGTTAACCTGATGATGATGCTACAGGAAAAGTTAGTAGTTTAGTTTGCCTGAAGCAAATTTCATGGCAATCCATCCAACAGTTGTAGACATCACTAAAAAGCACAAATGTCAACCTGCTGGTGGCCCGAGAAGAAAACAAGTCAGGCAATCATCAAGATCAATATGACTGTTAATATTATAAATGACTGTCTGAACCATGCAGTCTATAGTCTGTACATGTCATGGAAATCCACCCAACAGCGTTTTGGGTGGACAACACATGATGTGTGCTTCTATGTGTGCAGCTCAGGTCTCTCAAAAAGCTGGCAAATGATTTATGTTTTTATTGCTCAGCAGAGCGCAGTGGGAGGTTTTGTTTGTTAAGATGCTTAAAGACCAGTGATGAAGTAATAGATATTTTGAGAATGAGCAGAAAACTATTTTGGTCTTCTTCTGAGGTGTCTTTAAAGTATTTTTACATGCACATTTACTGTATACGTAACAATAGTCATAAAAAATAATTTTTGCTTTCACTCAGATTCAAAGGCAGAAAGCCATTAAAGGCCAGAGGAAGACAACCTTAATGATTACAGAGTCCCTCTGCCCTCTCTCTGAATAATTTGATAAGTAAATTAAATAAATAATTACATGAGTCTTCCGCAGTGAAGTCTTGTTTTTCTTCTATTTTCCCTGGAACACCGGCTCTGCTCCAGCAGGAGAGTTGCCAGATTTGCGACTGGCAGAGAATATCAGACCAGCAGGCTCGGCTTACAGGTCCTACATAATTCTCTTTAATCACCGCAACTGAACGCCTCCGTTGTTGCCACATCGGCACTTTTCCCGATGTTAGCTTGTCTCTGCTTCACCTAGACGTGTGTGAAGTTAACTCTTTGTTTTACTACTTTTATAACTTTCGCTCACATGCCCATGCTGTCTTAATACATGTACATGTCACTAATCATGATCTTCTCTCCACTTTCACTCCAATCCCAATCAGACATAACGATCCTGATCAAATCGACTGATTCTCTACAGTGCATCAAGGATGTTCGAACAAAAACATCAGCAATAGTCTTGACTTTGCGTTTACATATTCTGCGATATTGCCATTGCTCGGAAGTCTCAGAGGACTACCGAGAAGGTGTGAAAGGGACTGGAGAACAATAGCCTTTTTTTTCGGTGCTGAGTATGCTTGGGGTCGTTCTATTATTCATAGAGATCATTAAAACATCCAACTTGTCCTCCTTCTTGGGTCTCTTTGCCTTTCTTCTCTCTTTATATTCAGATAAATAGGGTCTCTTTCCTTATTTTCACTGGCAAGCATCAAAGCAAAGACAACAGAGGATAGGTCCTGCAGGTCAAAAGTTCAGACAGGAAGAGGTCTGAATGTCAGATTGGAATACAGTATTTGTTTCCTATTTTTCTAACTGCAACTTTCTTTTGAAAATAACTTTCTTTTTAGCATTCAGGTGGAGTATTTCATGTTGTATACCACTGCTGTCAAAGCCATCCTCTCTCGCATAAACTTCATATAAAACTGCACAGCTAGGACCAAACTGCATTTTTTTTAACCCTCAAACAGTATTGATCTTTTTTCTCCTCATGTCTCATATCAGCATCAAAATTGCATGTAGACATTTGCGTAATAATATACTCAGGTTTTTTTCATCCTCTGAGCCTTTACAAGCTAGAAGAAAGTCATTTTTCGCTCCAGTGAATCTAAATTCCCGATACTACACACAGTAACTTGATATCATAAGAGAACTCCATTTAGCAGGTGAGGGCTTATGAGCACAAAAAGGGACCCAGGTGTGCAGACAGACTGAACAAGGAACATGTATAGCGTGTGCTATTCCAGGGATTATTAAAGCTCTTTTCATGCTTGAGGTGGTCTTGTTTTTACAGTATTTCACTACTGTGAGTCTACTGGATTTAAGAGGAAAACTACTGAAAGAGGAGTCCCAGTAGAACAAATCCAATCATGACAAAAATCCAAAATTTCACAAGAGACTGACATGGTGTATTCAAAAGTTAACTAGAGAAAAAAACTGACATTAAAGGAATTCATCAAAATGTGGTGATGATTTATTCAGTTTGAAAAAAAAAACAGATAAATAGTGCTTTGTCAATTACAAATATTAACACACCGTGGTGGCCTCCTGCATCAAATCTCGACAAAGGTTGCCAGAATAAGACCTCCCGTGCCATGGTGACAGGAGAGGATGTGTAATCACAAGGAACCCTGAATAAAAGGTGCTTTTGTCTCTTAAAAGTCTTATCAGAGCGCAATTTCCCCGACACAGAGACACAATTAAACTCAATGTCATGGAGGCAGCCAAACAATCTGGGCTGTTATTGTTTGTGGTAAGAGCACAGCGGGGGAACATGAACCTCTTAGCCAGCACTTAGTGAAGGTTTTTCTGTTGCTATGGAGCGGCTGTGAGGGAAACACAGAGAGAGGATGGAGAGGGGAGCTGAGGGAGGTTGGAACATGGAGGAAGAGATGTTGGAGATCGGGTTTTGTTGGCGTTTCTCCATTCTAAATCCTCATGGGGACGTAAACACAAAATGAGTACAGTGTGCAACTGACTAGTTCTATTTTCAGTTTCTGGCAATCAAAACAGTCTGGCCTGCTGATATTCACTGAGAGGAACAAACTCTTAAAATGCACATGTAGTGTATGCTCTAACCAGACGAATCATTGTAAGTGAAAGAAGTACCATTACATATTAACAGGTAATTTGCAGACCATAAACTAGCACAGTAGTCTGTGTTTGGTTTCCACCAACTCCTGAGGGACTCTTTAGCTGCTAGTCGCCAACTGTGTCTGTCTGCTGTTTGGTGCTGAGCAGGTAGAGTGTTGTGTAGAACAGCTCCCTGCTGCAGCAAAAAAACAACGCTATGAGAGTGGTGAGATTGAATCAAAAACAATGAGCTGAAACTCGCTACAAAGCTCTGTAAAACCAGAACAATAATGTAATGTTTTGCTTCCTAAAAAAAGGCCTCACACCTAAGGTGTGTTAAGGGACAGTTGGTGACTCCTCTTTCCCCTGCAGTAGACTATACAGTATGTTCTTTACATAGTGTTTGGCTTGTTTCGTGCTTTGATGAAGATCTGTTGTGTGACTGAAATCTTAGACAATAAATTGGGTGTATGCAATTCAGGTGTACACATTATATGCTTTATTTTTACGAATGCTCAAACATGATTAACTCAACTATTCATCACAAAATTCCCACAAAAAGGTCCTGGTTTAGAAAGGCCTCTCAACACACTATGTGGAGCAATATATTCAGAAGTATCCAATATGTATCATCGTGTTTCTACTACAAAAAATATTTCAGTTTGGAGAACGGACTTAAAATTCATTGTATAGCCAAAATTACACAGAGAACATTGAAAGTCAGTCGCAGCAAAGACTTGGCGGTGATTAATCAGGGTATTTTCAATCGGTAAGGTCAACGCTTTTCAGTGTGCAGAGTGACTCCGCAGTAATAACACCTGCTTTGTCCTGTGAAAACACCGACAGATTTCTGAGCAGCCTTCTCTTCAAAAACCCATTTATATTCTCACTGTTTCCTGGAAACACTTGGAAGTCTCTGCAGTCTTATTTCTCTGTCACTCCATTAAAATTACAGAAAAAGAGCATGGTGCGGATGACACAAACTATTTTACAATTTCCAAAAGTCATAAAATACTCTCGGGCTTTGACAGACATCATTTAATACGTTAAGGTTGCTATTAGATTTGATTCTGCTCCCTGCTCTCCAGCACAATATAATTACTATATATCCCTCAGGAAGCGAAAAATAAATGTCTAAGACAGTGGTGGAGAATTATATTGGATTAAAGTATATTCCATTGTGTGTACCAGAGCCAATTCATCATTTATTATTATAAGTTAATTTGTCCTTATGGTATATGCTTAAAGGTGCTGTAGGTAGGATTGTGAAGATCCAGGACTTAGCAAAAAAATGTGAACATCGACAACTTCTCAGTCCCTCCCTGCTTTCCGCTAAAGGCCAAAACTGTTTCCCAAGCCCCTCCCCCCACAAGGGAGAATGAATGCGTGTGCATGCGCAGTGACAAACTAATTACCTTTTGTTCAGATAATTAACTTTCATGTGTAAAAACTAAGTTTTGAGTTCTAAAAAAACCACTGATCTTGCATCACTTGACATCGAAGGGCCGCTAGTGAAGTGACACGCTGCAGATTAATGGCTGAAGGAAGCCTATTAATGCTCGGCGTCTAACGCTGCAATCCTCCAGCTCTTCTTATCAAACATAACAGTCACCTTACTCATGGTTACAAATGTAAACCAGCACAACAATGACAGTTACCAGGCAACAAAACACTACATTCTAAGCAGATACGTTTAATAAACGGAATTCATAAAGTTACATTTGTATTTCGAACAAACTGCAAACTTTTCAGCAAATTTTAACACAACTCTATTTACCGCCTTGCATCATGGGAATTGACCAGCCAATGAACCAATTGCAGCTGACTGCAGTACGCAGATCGGGGTTCGGCTAAATGTGGGCCCCTGCAGAACTGCCCAGGAAACCCTGTTTTAGCGTGGCGCATGCGCAGAGTAATTGACCTGGCCTCAATTGGAGTCTATCTACATTTTCAAAGTGGCGCCACCATACATTTTGAATTGAAACCAACTTATCACAATAAACTTAATACAGTGAGTTGAAGTAACTACTTTAACAAAGTTTACAATGCCATTATGTATTTTTGTTCTGTTTAATTAAAAATCAAAGTAAGATGAGCAATTTCAAGTCGTTTTTACAGTGTAGAGAATACAACTACAGTTACAGTTAAAATGTGAATACTGCTGTGGTGTATCAGTGCACAGCCTCCACATCACTGAAAAGACAAGCTCATCATGACAGGATCAGAGAACGCTGTGTGAAGCATGTGTGGGCACATCAATTATGAAATATAGTTGTGTGGTAAATTTGTGTGTGTGTGTGTGTGTGTGTGTGTGTGTGTGTGTGTGTGTGTGTGTGTGTGTGTGTGTGTGTGTGTGTGTGTGTGTGTACAACTTGTACAGGCTTGCCTTCAATATCTCTCCTCATCTCATCAGAAAATTAGATTATTTGAATTACCTACTGTACAAACACAGTTGTAGACAGATGCATACATTTAATATACAGTTACTAAGGTAGGACTTGAAGGTCTTGATGTCAATGAATGGATTGCATTAGTTGAAACTTTTGCAGTTCTTTTCACCAAGTGGGAGATATTGTCGTAGTAATTCTCGATATTTCCGGTGTGAAATTACAACTCAGAGGCAGACATGAATGTTTTTTTCTGACTCAGTTGCTCGTAATCACGGTCTAAATAATATGATGTGAACACAGCATGAGAATGATTGAGGTCATTTTCCCACCCTAATAGGTTCAATAAAGCTTTGAGAGTGAGGAGCAATCATCTACATTGTGTTCACGCCCACACAGTCCTCAGATGACATCTAATCAGCCAAAATAATTTAAATCCCCTGTACTATGGTTGTTCAGGGCCTTTAATTTATCCAGGAAACTGCCTAGTAAAAACGTAGCTTTTTCTATGCATTTTGGCCTTTTATCCACACAAACGGTGTTTAGGTTCACTGTAAACAGAGCTTTTGGAAAACTCCGGCCAGGGTGAAGACTTGTAGAGACACTGTTTGTGTGATGTCATGTAGACGGGGAAAACAGAGGCTTGTAATGTCAGAGTGTGCGTGTGATCTTCTTTGTAAGGCGCCACAAATAAGGCGACATTTCTTGCAATGGAAGATGTGGCAAAATTGTAGGGCAGGACTTTTTACATGTTTATAAATACATGTAAAGGAACTCTTTCGTGGTTTTGTGGAACAGAGGTGTCAGAATGTGCTACGGTGGTCACTGCTACATATTCCAACACTGACACGACACAGACCCCGCCGCCAACGCACAGCTCTTAGACAACACCATTGGACTTCTAGTTGGTGGGTAGTCTTCCGGTAACAGCTTTCAGGCTTCTGATTGGCCAACATCTTCTTCCTCTTTCCGCGACTGGGGTTATATCACCGCCTGTTGGCTTGGCATGCTCTTGGCAGTGCTTCAATTGTGTTTTTGCGTTTTTCATGTGGAAGTTTTTTTTTTTAAACAGTGCATGTGTGGAAGGGATTATTTTGAGAACGAACAAAGGGAAAACCCAATTTTTAAAAATACCCATGTACATGTTGACTAGGCCTGAGACAAACCAGAAATCCTACACACTGTTGATCATTTGGCAACATCTTCAGGGGCAACACTATCTCTGACCTCTTCTCTCTTTGGTAGCCAATCAGCAGGACGAGGGACTTTAAGGTTGCCATTTAAGCCATCCCATCGCCATGGTGATGCTTGTTCCCAGCTGGCATGATATGGGTGCAGGCTGGATCGCCCTATTAGCTGGCTGAAGGTCACCACTGGAGACAACACTTGTGATATTTGTTGACATTTTGCAAATTGACAGCAGCGCCCATTACACCTCAGCCCGTGGCCACAGAGAGTCGGGGTGAGAGATTATTTCATGTGAAGTTTTTGGGGAAACTAGCACGAACAAGATTATCAACTGAACTTGCTGTTGACTTTGACTGTGCATCTATTTTCCTCGCAGCAGTTAATGAAAGAGCAAACAGAGATGGGGCATATCAGGGTGCGATACGGATGAAATAATTGCCAGTGTCACCACATTATCGAACACCCTCAGCCAGAACCAAATTAAATTGTCCCTTTCTCTTGAATCCCGGCGATTATCTTTGACAGCCTAATCCTACCAACAAACTGTACTCAATGATCCATCATCTATGTTTGAACACAGCTTCATTAGTCCAGTAGGCACATAGAATATTCCTCCAAAAGTGTGAAGGTTGGTTGGGAAGAGAGCGACAGAGAGAGAGAGAGAATGAGAGTGAGAGAGAGAGAGTGTGTGTGTGTGTGTGTGTATATGTGTGTGTGTGTGTGTGTGTGTGTGTGTGTGTGTGTGTGTGTGTGTGTGTGTGTGTGTGTGTGTGTGTGTAGGGGGTGAAATTGAGAGAGCCACAGAGTTATTTGAAGGTTGTCAAGTCTGACACTTTCAAGCATGCGGTCTCTAATCAGAACACTGTTGCATATGAATGACCCCCTACCTACTCTCCATGAATGTACAATGCACTGGAGGTCTTTATCCTTCTCACACACACACACACACACACACACACACACACACACACACACACACACACACACACACACACACACACACACACACACACACACACACACACACACACACACACACACACACACACACACACACACGCGCTGTCACCGCTCTCTTGTCAAGCAACATTACAGAGAAGACTATCTTGTAACATGGTATAATGTGTGACATGTAATACAATGCCTGATTTAGCATGACAACATCAAATAGATGTAAGCACATAGCAGTGCATGAATAGATATGGACTAATAACCTATTACTGTGTAGTTCCCAACGCCATGCAGTATTAATGACGTCCATCAATTATGAATACAATGTATACTACCTCCTATTCCATGCAGTGTGAGCAAACATTATCTGTGCCGATTCAATAAACCAAATACGCTGCTTTTACAATGGTTATTCCTCTTTTAATGACTTATCTTCTTGCTTTCTTTACACATCTCAAAGTGCATTCATCTGTCTCTCACTCTTTATTGCACTCAGTTTACAATAAGGCTTCTCACTCTAAATTAAGTAAAAGAAAATGTGGCATGTTTTCAGTGCACCTCCCTGTCTTTGTAGTCTGCTGCCTCAGATGCCTGTGCATCACATGCTGCCCTGGGTCCTTATCTGTCTCTGCACATCTTCATCACAATCTGGAGGTTTGAACCAGCACACCATGAGCAGGTACAATGCGAATTTAAAAACACCAAGTAACCCTCAACCGCCAATGTGCATATAACCGTAACACCGCCTGCTAAGTTGCATTAAACAGTGATTCAACCTTATCAGCTTCACCATAGATTCTGTCCAGTATACCTTCTCTAACCTGTGAGAAAGACAAATAGTTGCAGAAGTAATCTGTTTTGTAAACCATCCTGCATCCCTCACACACCCAGCAGGTAGGAACCTGTGTTCTTACCTTCTCCCCCCAGCTTGATTTCCAGGCCCTCCAGGGAGTTGGCTGAGTCCCCTTCCTCCAGGGAGAGCCTTCCAAGCAGGCTGCCAGCCATGGTGAACAACACCTCTCTATAGTGCACACACTCACAGTAACACACCCAATACTGTATTTGAGGCAGAGAGATCTCTTTTTCTCCCTTTCCTTATCTGTCTCTGATTCTCTCCTGTTTCTGGCAAAGCAGCACCTCGCTCTTTCCTCCCTCTCCACCTGCTCTTGACATGAATGTGTATAAGCTATGCCTGGCTGAGCGTCTTCTCCTTTGCATGAATGAATGGAGACGAGAGAGTGTTGTGTGTGCATGAGCAAAGAAAGGGGGGGTGAGAAAGAGGGCGGGAGGTATAATGATTTCTCCAGGAGAAAAGGAGGCAGGACTATTTTCCTTCCAGTTTTCCCTCTGGGGTTAACTGGGGGAAAGAGCAGCAGAAGGCTGGCTTTAGGGAGGAGGATCGGTCAAGGAGGTGGTGCATGGGGAGCTGACGCATATATGAGTGATGACCCTCCATTACTGACATCACAGACAGAGGTACAAACACAGCCAGCCTTGCAGATGCAGTTAGTGAAGGGAATTTATTGGGAAATTTGTGCTTTCTGCTCATAAATTGAATTCCTTTGCTGACAGGAGATGAAAAATACCTTATGGTTTAAAAATCGAAACTGTCCCTTCACTAACCCTTCTCCAAGCCTGCGCATAAAATAGCCTTCTTGACAACGCTGCTTTTAAAATTTTAAAAAGACGTGAAGAATGATTTGGGAGGAACAATTTACTGTGTGTTACTAAAAATGCCAGTCATCCAGACTCAGCCCTCGGCTGATGTACAAATCAAGACTGACTGACAGCCCATTACAAAAAAGAAACTCCACAAACATTTTGACTCTCAGCAGAAGTACTTTTCTCCCTCTATCTGACAGCTGACTTCTGCAATTTATTGCCACATGTTAAAACACTATAAAGCTTTGAGTTCAAGATTTGGTCCTCAATATACAGTGAGGAAAATAAGTATTTGAACACCCTGCTATTTTGCAGGTTCTCCCACTTGGAAATCATGGAGGGGTCTGAAATTGTCATCGTAGGTGCATGTCCACTGTGAGAGACATAATCTAAAAACAAAAATCCAGAAATCACAATGTATGATTTTTTAACTATTTGTATGATACAGCTGCAAATAAGTATTTGAACACCTGAGAAAATCAATGTTAATATTTGGTACAGTAGCCTTTGTTTGCAATTACAGAGGTCAAACGTTTCCTGTAGTTTTTCACCAGATTTGCACACACTGCAGGAGGGAGTTTGGCCCACTCCTCCACACAGATCTTCTCTAGATCAGTCAGGTTTCTGGGCTGTCGCTGAGAAACACGGAGTTTGAGCTCCCTCCAAAGATTCTCTATTGGGTTTAGGTCTGGAGACTGGCTAGGCCACGCCAGAACCTTGATATGCTTCTTACAGAGCCACTCCTTGGTTATCCTGGCTGTGTGATTCGGGTCATTGTCATGTTGGAAGACCCAGCCTCGACCCATCTTCAATGCTCTAACTGAGGGAAGGAGGTTGTTCCCCAAAATCTCGCAATACATGGCCCCGGTAATCCTCTCCTTAATACAGTGCAGTCGCCCTGTCCCATGTGCAGAAAAACACCCTCAAAGCATGATGCTACCACCCCCATGCTTCACAGTAGGGATGGTGTTCTTGGGATGGTACTCATCATTCTTCTTCCTCCAAACACGGTTAGTGGAATTATGACCAAAAAGTTCTATTTTGGTCTCATCTGACCACATGACTTCCTCCCATGACTCCTCTGGATCATCCAAATGGTCATTGGCAAACTTAAGACGGGCCTTGACATGTGCTGGTTGAAGCAGGGGAACCTTCCGTGCCATGCATGATTTCAAACCATGACGTCTTAGTGTATTACCAACAGTAACCTTGGAAACGGTGGTCCCAGCTCTTTTCAGGTCATTGACCAGCTCCTCCCGTGTAGTCCTGGGCTGATTTCTCACCTTTCTTAGGATCATTGAGACCCCACGAGGTGAGATCTTGCATGTAGCCCCAGTCCGAGGGAGATTGACAGTCATGTTTAGCTTCTTCCATTTTCTAATGATTGCTCCAACAGTGGACCTTTTTTCACCAAGCTGCTTGGCAATTTCCCTGTAGCCCTTTCCAGCCTTGTGGAGGTGTACAATTTTGTCTCTAGTGTCTTTGGACAGCTCTTTGGTCTTGGCCATGTTAGTAGTTGGATTCTTACTGATTGTATGGGGTGGACAGGTGTCTTTATGCAGCTAACGACCTCAAACTGGTGCATCTAATTTAGGATAATAAATGGAGTGGAGGTGGACATTTTAAAGGCAGACTAACAGATCTTTGAGGGTCAGAATTCTAGCTGATAGACAGGTGTTGAAATACTTATTTGCAGCTGTATCATACAAATAAATAGTTAAAAAATCATACATTGTGATTTCTGGATTTTTGTTTTTAGATTATGTCTCTCACAGTGGACATGCACCTACGATGACAATTTCAGACCCCTCCATGATTTCCAAGTGGGAGAACTTGCAAAATAACAGGGTGTTCAAATACTTATTTTCCTCACTGTACTAAGACTCCTTATTTCCCAGACATGTAGCAATGGCTTTTCAATTTTTTATGCGGAGTAAAGAGGAAATGCATGGAAGTATGGCTGTGCGCCAGTTTAGAGACTAATGTGAAATATAATTCAACTGCTGTCACAGAACTACATTATCAACTTTAATATCAGTGCCATGGTAAACATCCAAAAATTCACTTTGATACATTGCCAACAAAAGAGACCATCGATTTGATATGGATTACAGCAATTCTGTGGAAACCTTTGCACAAGGGTATAATCATTTGTTGTTATTTTAGGCAAAGATAGTCACATCGTTTTTTTGTAATCCACCGGTCTAGAAGGTCTGGGATCCAGTGCAAGACATAGGACACTGTTTGGAGGACTTGCCATGTTTTCAGTTATTACACTGACTCCTGCAGTCAGTGCCAGACTAGACTGCATATCTTGAATTTAAATTGAATCTTTCACAGCAGCCTTGAAGTAGTATTAAACTGTATGTTTACATGAAACAAACTAGCAAATTTGAATAATTTTATAGAAAACAAATAGCCTTCATCAAATAAACTTAATTTTTTTTTAAATATGATTGCCAAAGTAACTTTGACCCATGAAAGACAGTCAGAAGGTGACTGTAAATCACTTCACCCGCTGGGTTTCACACCATGCTATTTCATCACATCGTCATCATTGGTCATCGATCCATAATAAAAGTCATTTGTGTGCGAGTGTGTGCATGTTCGCGCACCTGTGTGCATTTGTACTAAGGGCCATGCACATTTGACGTGCATGTGTGCATGAGAAGAGGGCTGCAAATCAAATCCTTCGAGGCATGACTGATCTAAGGCTGGAGTTTTAGCGCTCCATTAGTCAGCTCATTAAGTCACATTAGAACTCTGGTGATGAGATACATGTCCTGAGTGCTGTAATAACCACAAACTGCTCAGTATCTCCTTCCTCTTGTCACTCTCTCAATATCTCTCTCATCTCACACACACACACACACACACACACACACACACACACACACACACACACACACACACACACACACACACACACACACACACACACACACACACACACACACACACACACACACACACACACACACACACACACACACACACACACACACACACACACACACACACACAAAGCCACTTACCGGAGTCAGAGCTGGATGTTGCCACAGGCATTTTAAGAATTGGTTCCTCCCAGTATCCTCCAAAAAACTTGTAAGGTCAACTGCAATGAAAGAGCAGAGAGAGAGAGAGAGAGAGAGAGAGAGAGAGAGAAGGGAGATGCATTGAAAACACTAATAAAGTATTGATTGTGAATATGAATGCAAAACCCCTTGATTATCAGACCACTGAGGCTGAATTATGGTTCAAACAAGGGAAGGCGGGTCGAAGCTCTTTAAAGAACTTCTATGAAGAGCAGATGTCTAACAGGACTATTTCCCACAGAACCAAAGTCAGTTTTTGCATATGTTATAGCTTTTAAAAACAAGCAGCAAGCTTGTTACATTGTGAGAAACTGTTGTTAGGTTGAGGCCCTTTAACTTCAACACACAGGGATCTGTGGAAGTCTAAATCGAGCCATGACAAAGAAAACAAATCCTTTTCTGTCATAATATCAGTCAACTGGCTTACTGTATGTGCACAGCTCATTCTTAATTAGTCTAAACAAGCACAACAACAACAACAACAACAACTGGTATCTAACTTTGTTAATACCTATAAATAGAATAGCCAGTTGCTCTGGTAACACCCAAACAGTTTAAGCCATAATGTCCGTGGGGAATCAGCAACAGTCGGAAAGATTGAGTGAGCGGGTGAGTGAGTGGGCGGTCCGGCTAACATAAGCTCAATGAGGATCTCTGTTGATTTTAATTGATCCATTTAACATCGGGCAGCCAGAAAAAGCATCACAGACAGAATACTGGGAGATGAAGCATCCGTTATCCTTAGATTTAAAACTGGCTTTTCAGGTGATGCGGAACCTGTAAAATACACACAATGAATAGCAATCAGGAATTAAGAAGGGGGTGTGGAGAACATAAACAGAATAGGCAATCAACAGTCACGAGAGGATAAACAGAAAAAACAGAAGAGGGTTGAGGAGAGAGGGAGGGAGGGAGCAAACAAGAACAATGGTGAGGAAGAAAAAAAAGCTGCTGATGAGGGAGAAGCTATTTCCTGGTTGCCATGACAATTGCTATCCATGGTGGAACCAGTGCTGTGGTGGCCAAAACCATTACATCACCATAGGGTTAAATTCAATTCAATTCAATTCAATTCAATTCAATATGCGTTATTGGGATGAATGGTCAACAACTGTTGTTGCCAAACAGATGCTGCAGAAAAATCAACAATAATATATTACATAAAAGGATATATGCATGTGAATATCTGCATGTAATAACATAAAAAATCAATATAATTCCAGCCTCATCATCATTGATACGATTTGGAGAGATGAAGCATCTTCACAAAATGTTCCAGCATTGAAGGAATTACATGAACTGGCCAAATGGGGGCGCTATGAGTATCAGTACTAAGGACTGCTCCACTCTGAATGCTTTCTGTCTGGCTCCCAACATTATTTAAATCATAACTCTCGCCAAAATGCAACCTAGGGTCTTTTTGTGAATATACCCGAGTCAAACTTTCGTTTAAAAGCATGAATTTGGATGGAAGCGCCACTTTTAAGATTTACCGTATTCTCGTTTTCGGTCAAATGGCCTTTTGAATGGGAGTGCTAGGGGCACTGCTATGATAGCATCAAAATTGCTATTTTTAAAACACTAAGAAGGCTCGATGCAACATGAAACTTTGCTCGAAGTATCACCAGGGGCTCTACACATGAAATCGAACATTGAGAACATTGTTTGTGTAGACACAGTTTACTAAAAAGAAAGGTTTTGAACAACTCACGTTAGCTGTTGTTGTTTACGCTATCCGCCATCTTGTCAGTCAAAAAGTGTTGATGTCGAGTTGAAATAATCCATTTGAAAATATTTCATAGTCTTCTATTGACAGGTTAGGTAAATGTAAAATAATAATACATTTATTATCCATCCATTAATCCTTGTAATGACCTGGTTTATTCTGCCATATGTTTGATCCGGTTCATGGTTTTTGGTAAACACCCTCTCTTCGCCTTATGTAATAAATCTACTTCTCCTAACCCACGGAAAAAAATTGGAATAACACAACCTGAACTCAGTGTAACTGACTCAAAGAGAAAAGCTGTCACATTTTTCAAGTGCCTTTCTCTATATGCATCAATTTTGGGTGAGTGTAGGCATTAGGGCTGGGCAATATATTGATATTATATCAATATCATGATATGAGACTACATATCGTTTTAGATTTTGGATATTGTAAAATCGTAACATATTAAGTGTGGTCTTTTCCTGGTTTTCAAGGCTGCATTAGAGTAAAGTGATGTAGTTTTCTGAGCTTAGCAGACGGTTCTAGCTGTTCTATTATTTGCCTTTACACACTTTGTCATTAAATTGACATTTCTGATGATTATTTATCAAAAATCTAAATAATATTTTGTTAAAGCACCAATTGTCAATCCTACAATATCATCACAATATCGACATCAAGGTATTTAGTCAAGAATATCATGATATTTGATTTTCTCCATGTCGTCCAGCCCTAACAGGCATTATGTTTTCAAGGTTAGTAATTGTTTAAAAAATGTCTTCATATTTAAGTTAAATGGTTAGGTTTAGTTTAGTTTTTTTTTTTACTTGATCCAATTGGAGGGAGGGCAGGACTGGGCAAATTATCACTTGACCTTTAAACTGTCACTTTATCTTTGTGTGTGTGTGTGTGTGTGTGTGTGTGTGTGTGTGTGTGTGTGTGTGTGTGTGTGTGTGTGTGTGTGTGTGTGTGTACATGTATGTGGCTGTGAAATTGAAGCACACGCCTAGATGCTGCGGGACCAAGCTCTTTTGCAAAACTCTGATCAATGCGGATCAGGTCCTTAACACATGCCAAGTCCGCCAGGCTTATCCGTGGCATCCCGAGTTTGCACTGTGAAACGACAAAGGTTGTTAAAAGTATGCAGAGGCCACGCAGCCTCTAAGAAGTCAAAGCCGATTGCAGCAGAGCTCGGCCGTGCTAGAGCTGGGCTGACACACTGGGGAGGGGTTGGGAGGAAAGAGGGTTGGGGTGGGCAGGTTTTTCTCTGCTCTCTGAATCTGCCATCCTCCCTCATTCTTATTCTTTATTACTGATGGGGAATAATTGGCCAAGACCTAATGGTGGTGCAGTCATCACCAGTGGTTGCATTTCTTGGTAATTGGTGGCATTTTCTTGCAGAAAAGCTTGGATGTCTGCTAAGAGTTGCAACCAGTAATCAATCCTTACAGTCAAGCATTAAATAAGTGTCCTTAATACTACCATTAAGACTGAAGTTCAACAGTGTGTAAATAAGAGATCCTTCAACAAGGTCAAACTGGGTATTTTTACACTGGCTGTCTTTTTGTTGCAAATGGAAAAGACCCTGCACTTGTGCAAATTATGGGTCAGTCTGTGTCTAGTTATATCTAGTCTAAAATCTAAAACTCTCTGTTCTCTGACTGTTTTTCCCACTCTCTCTCTCTCTCTCTCTCTCTCTCTCTATTAGCCATCTTACAAACACAGTAAGACACACTCACACAAATCTCCATCTTACACATTGTATTGCGGGAAGAGAGCAGCTCAAAAGCACAGCTGTCATGACATCATATGTGCAGACCTGCCATCATCTCTACACTGTCAATCTCTTAAAACAAGAGGCCAGCTGTGTGTGTGTGTGTGTGTGTGTGTGTGTGTGTGTGTGTGTGTGTGTGTGTGTGTGTGTGTGTTTATATCTCATTCCAACTGTCTTCCATTGGTCTTGAAAATACATATATATATAAATAAGTAATACAGCCAGCTTTAAATTATTTTTTCAAAATGAGATTGGATGGTGTTTCAACTATACTTCTACTATTCATACTGCTATATGTAACTTACTTGAAGGATTTTGTCTGCAAGCCTACACTCTCACATGAAACTGCACCGGTCTGTTGTAAATTATTTCATCACACCCATTTCTTTATCAGCAAGGATCCCCAATGAGCTTCTATTTCATTCTAGCCTGCATCCGAAGATCTATCTGGAGCAAAGACACAAGTGGTGGCCCAGGTGTTTGTATGCTGAGTGTAAAACACCTTAAGCTGTTCCCACAGTGAGGCTGCATTAAAGCCTGTAAACATGCACACACACGCACCAGCAACCAAACAAGTCTTAATCCACACATGCAGGATGGCGTCAGGCCTAAAAATAACCCTGTGCTCCCACAGGTTCAGCGCCTCTCATTACTTTACAAGGGAAAACTGTCGTATCCAAGACAACCGTGAGCAGCTCCTCAGCTTTTTCCCCAGCGCTTTGCCATGGCAACAAGAGAAAATGTGTAAAATAATAATAAGTTGCAGCTAAAATTGGGTCTATTAAAAGGTTTGAGCTACACTTCAATACACAGTTGCTCTTTTTTTAGATTATTTTTTGGGACTTTTCCCTTTATTTCAAAGTGGATAGTTATGAAAGGGGGAGAGATGGGGGATGACACGCAGCAAAGGGCAGTAGGTCGGATTCAAACCCTGTGCCGCTGCAGGACTCAGCTAACATGGGGCGCACGCTCTTACTGGGTGAGCTAGAGGCCGCCCTGCTCTAAGGAAATATTTTATAACAGCATTGTTGTAGTGTAGTAATCGCATAACAGGCAGGAGATCAATTTTGACAGACCTCTCCAGCCAAAACTAAGGCTTTAACAACACTTTCAAACCTGCTGTATTAAGCTCCAGTGGCCTGAGCGCAGCACGTAAATAAACTATTTCCACAGCTATAGGAATCCTGAACAACTATTTTACCACAACTAAAGAAAATAACACAGGGTAAACTGCGGCTTCGTAAAAGGAACTTTACATTGCTGCCCCTTGTAGTGGTAAGGGAAAAAGTGTCAGAAAAGTTTGTTTTCATAAAATAAATATTTTTTATTTTTATAAAACACACATAATAATTGGATTCTTGAAAATAAAGCTAAATATAAACTGTACACCCATACCACAAAAGAACACATTTCCTCACTTACCCCTAAAGGAATCTGTATCAAACAGATAAGTTTGGTTTTATGTGTTCAGATTTGGAATACCGCCTCAACACAGTGGAAGTGATTGCAGTTTCTTCAGACAAATAATCACGTCAGTTTATACTAGAGATGTTCCGATACTGATACCAGTTTCGGAAAACCCTCCGATACGGCCTCAAATGCTGGTATCGGTAAGTACTCAAGTTTATACACTGATCTGATACCACGTAATTTAGCCCAGACTCTCTGTCAAACTGGATAATAAAAGAAAGTTCTGTGGCGTTTATTGTTTGCGTTTGTTCATGTTTCACAAAGAGTTTAACCTGAGCCGGTCCATACAACACTGAGAGCAATCATATCACATCCATACAGGGTTAGTAGCATACAGCTGTTGAAACAGTATAAAAAATATGTTTTTTTACACACTGGTATCGGATCGGTACTCTGTATTGGCCGATACGCAAGTTCAGGTATCAGAATCAGTATTGGCAAGGAAAAACTGGTATCAGAACATCTTTAGTTTATACTATACAAAAATATTGAGGAATGTCACTTAAAATGGTTCATGAAAACTACCAAAAGAACTTCTTTTGAGTATCTGCCCTCAAGTATCTTGAAGAGAGTACCACTATGGTTATGCTTCTCCGTTGTCAAACTAAATTCTACACTAACAAAACTCTTGCTCAAAAGACAATATTGAAGCAATTTGTCCAATCTTGCCTTCTGGGGCTCATTACAACACTACAAATGCCTGTAAAACCAAAACAAAGTGTGGAGGTCTTTTGAAGGGGAGAATAAATGCAAGTGAAGTTTAAAGCCATGAGCAGCTCGGTTGAATGACTTAAATACATTTATTTATCATACTCCCCGCATTCATATTAATACACACACTGTGCATTACTTGGAAGCAAGAAAACAGCATGGAAAACAACACTTCATGTATTCTTTCTGGGCATAAATTGAGCTTTAAAGTTACAATAAAACATTATCTTTCCTTGGGGAAATAATCTAATTGTAAATGATTAACCATCAGCTGACAGATTTGGGACTCATTAGCCACCTCAGCCACACAAGCTACTCCGAGATTCTCAAACACTAACACTTTTATTTTATATATTTTACATCACTAAAGAACAACAATTTGTTTAGAAGCAGCCTGATGACAAAATAGTTCCCACTATCAACAGATATCACACCAGACCACTGAGAGGCTAGAGGATTCAGGCAAAGTGCTGAGAGCCACCCAGGGGGAGCATTTACAATCACCACTCTGCCTGCCTGGATTTCATTAAAAGGTCCCCACTCCTTATGTCTTTTTTTTCTGAGGAAGTAGCCACAATGAAATAAGCTAAATGAATGCCACAGTTTGAATGTCACTCTAATCTTTCGAGAGAAACTCTGATGCCTATGATGCCAAGTCGTGTGGTCAGGTGTGTTGAAGACGATTCCTGAAGACCGCTGTTCCAAAGAGCACACCGTCAAAACACTATCGGTACATTCAAGTTCAGTGCTCGCACATGTGCGGAAGAGAAAAGAGTTGGCTTTTATAAGCAGGTGTTACATGTGGCATAGTCTCACATTGCCAGACCTTCCTCCACAGCGCTGCGAAGGAGGGTCTGGCTAGTCCACACAGCATTCTGGAATAGAAGAAAAACATGCTCTGGTTAATTGGCATTTCTGTAAACCAATCACACGCGCTGGACGCAGGTACGGTGCCTCTGCAAAATAGCCTCGGGAAGGAACTTGTTTTGGTGAGTTCTGGAAATAAAATGGCTGTCAAGTGTGTGATGAGAATTTTACTCAAAAAATTAGGGACATCCGGCGGAACCAGAACAATCCTGTAAACGAAACGTCGTTGATATAGACTACAACTGGCACTCTAGCTAAATGAGTGAAATTTCCACAATTTGTGTTGCCCCATTCCGGATAAATACAAATAAACATAAATTGCATCAGATTATATTGAAGCCTGTATGAGATCAGATATCTGATTGTCATAAACCATCTACTGTAGATCTGTATGCAATAATGGCAGTTGTCAAGATATTTTCAAGTGGTGGATCGACCAGACCGACTTTGCCATCCCTAAAGCCCCACCGCTAGCAGGCCTAAAAATATCATATTTGTCCATTAAAAATCCACATATATAAACACAATGTGTCAGCCTCTATATATGGAGATATGTGCCCAAGGGGAAGAGGTGGCAGCTGTGAGAGTAAATGAGCAGATCACTTTTATGAATGACACCATAGAGGTTTGGGAAAAGATGCTGAGGCTATGTGAGCTGCTGCAGATTAATCTCCCCGTGGAATCAAGTGCAGAAGGATCCTACTTCTAAAGCTTTCTCTCTGCCAGCTACAGTTGATTAGAATTTCTGTTTGATGCAGTAATTAATCAAGCAGTAAAACTGCACAGTGTCATGGACAGGCACCACTGAAAGGATTCTTATTAAAAATATTCAGTATGAGACGTCAAATAACTAGGATGCCCTCTGACTTCCTCTATGTATTAAGATCTGGAGTCACACAGGGATATCTCTTTCAATTTTTCTGAATGTGCGACCAATGTTAAACAATTTGTATTAATTCAATGTCAAATGTGTATTACTCCGATGCTCAGACATGTCATGGTCACACTGTCTACATCACTATGCTGCCATTTTGTTCAATTTTGGTCCAATTTAATAATGTGTTATACATAATGTATTCAAATCCTCCTGAAAGAATTTAGAGTGAACTATTCGTTTTTTTACAAATTTAAAGAGTCCAACTTCAAGCAGAGCTCTTAAATCGTTAAAGAAGTTCTTAGACAATGTTTCTGTTACGGTAGAACCAGACCTGCTGATCTTGTAGCCAATCCACAAAGCTGTCAAAAGCAGGGAAATTTATGATAAACCTCCTACTCCAACAGAAACTGATAAGAAGGCTGAAGTTTATTTAATCCCAGTCAAAAGCTCTTCAAAATTAGATCTGACTGTGGTTTGATATGAAAATGAAAATCCATCTGTGGGATTTTCATTTTGTTACAAGTGACTATAAATGGATTTTTTAGGAAACTGTACTAAATGTTTATCATGATGACTATATCAGTATGCAAAGTTGGCCACCATTTTTTTGTAAACTTCAAGTAGCTTGTTGATGAGGTATAACACTTAAAGTGATTGAATAAATGTACATGGAAGCTGAAGTCATGTTACTGTAATGGCTCTCCAATCTTCCCTTCCAGGATGCTTCAGGACAACAAACAGCACAGCATGAACATCACATTGCTCTGCAGTTATCTGCTCTCAAGTAATCGCAAATAGATAGTAGATCTACAGCAGGGGTCATCAACTACATTTTTCCAAGGGCCAAAATGTTTCTAAGCAGACACTCCGGGGGCCGGACTTACAAATAAAGAAAATAAAATGAGTTTATACCTAATACGCCTATTCTTGTTTGAAATTTTCACTTTCTTACTGAATTAATGCTATATTTTTTTACATGTATTAGTGTGAGCAAACTCCTAAAAAACATGGAAACTCCATAATGAGCTAGTTAAGCTCTTTAACGAAAAAAGATCTTAGACTAGGAGGCAGTTCACTGAGGAGTGATGGTTAAAGTCTGTGATTAGGGAAACATGGTTGTAGTATTGCAACGTCCTGATTGGTGGAAAATGCTGAAAGAAATGGCTGTTGTCAGGTAATGATGAATGATGAATGGACTGATAAGCAGGCTATGCATTCGTCATGTATGCCCCATTTGCATGAAATGTGCTGTTGCAAAATAATACAACCAGCATCATCATCAACAATGATTCACGTGAACATAACGATCGCGTCATTCACGTGCATATTAAGTAGCCACATGCATGCTGTGTGTGTGGAGCGCAGGCATTGCTGTACAGAATCCCAGCATGTGACTAGAGATGCAAATATAGGGGCTGGGTTTGTGCTCTACCTGTGTAATGTTACCTGCTGTAAATGCTTGAAATGCTAAATAACAGAACACATTTTTTCCTCTTCACATTTTCTGAATTCATGATTATTCTGCGGGCCAGACTAAACCCTTTGGCGGGCCGCCAGTTGACGTTGGCTGATCTACAGTATATTACCACTGACAATACAATGACTTCTTTCTTGCTGGCAGAGGTCATTTGAATACTTTCTGTGCAGTAATAAAATGTCCTCACAGTGAGTGGGATAGCAAAGCACAAGACAGAAACAACAAGATCATAGACATTAGCTGTTGAACTTACTCATTTAAGTTAGTGTACCTTAAACCATGTTTAGATAATAGACAAACATTAACATTAAAGGTGCTGTAGGTAGGATTGTGAAGATCCAGGACTTAGCCAAAGAATGTGAACAACTTGTCAGTCCCTCCCACCATTTCTGCTAAAGCCCAAACAGTCTCCTAAGCCCCTCCCCCCACAAGGGAGAATGAATGTGTGTGCATGAGCAGTGATTGAAACGCAGTTAGACACATTTTGTGATGCAAATTGTAACACTAACTAATTTTAGCCTTGATGTAGGGTTGATCTAAAAAAGTCTCACCTTAAGACAATTTTAAGGGAATGATATAAGCCTAACATTGGTGGCTGGGTAAGATAGTGCACAATGTGTGGAACTGGAAAAAATAACATGCTTTTAGAGGCAAACTGAGCGTTTTTAACCATTACAGTGATGTCAGGAATTCTCTCCTGAAGGAAGAACTGGGGCATGCTTAAATGAAAATGTATTGCAAGAGATAAAAAGGTAAAATTGTATCCATTTATTTATTTGTTTGCGGTATATTTGATTCTCATTTTTGCTTTTGTAGCTGTCAGTGTGGAAATTGCTGAAATCTTTTTTCTCATCTTCTTGTTAAATCAAATGTCTATATTGCATATATGCAAGATGAGATACAAATAGAGAGATGCTTGTATAGTGTTCAAATATTTGTAATGCCATGTGTGTCTGTTGGAATATAAACAGGCCTATAAATAAGATTCTTCATGAAGGTGATAATATAGAAAAAAAAAACATACTAAATGGCTGCAAGTAAGAAAACAATTTGAAAACTGAATCTCGCTGGCCAAAAGCAGTCTACATTCATTAGCTGCATATAATTGCCCAAACAGATAAGCGTAATTCTGAAGGAGTAGATCTCTCTATCCTTATTCCCTTCATCCCATGCTTCATCCGCCCTACATGCCAGACACACATCATCAGCACCTGCCCTTCTATTGGGCCAAACGCGCTCAAACATCTGTGAGCGTCCCCGAACGTGTGGGCATGCGCAATGGCAATGAACAGGTATTTAATGACGTCCACTTAGTCGTTGTTATCAACATTATTCTTTGAATTAATTTCCACCACTCGGCTAAAGCATACATTATTTCTGAGTTTGGCTGTCAGAGCTAATTGGTTTCACCTGTGGCCGTTGTACAGGTGCTGATATATAGCCTGAGGCATTAAGCTAGCTAGCATAATAAAAATTGCATGTGGCCATTATGGCAAATATACGGCGCACGAGCCGAATGTTGCTTTTCCTCGTTGTCAGAGGATGAAAATGCTACAAGAGTTAAGACAATAGGTGGTTTATGACGCCTTTGATAAGGGTAATAAGACCTGACTGCGTGTACCAATATCCACCTGCAAGTGGCGAGAAAACGGCATAAATGCCACCCACCAACCTAAAATAAACACCACGTTTCTTCGGTGAAAAACGGCTAAAACGTTGAAGTGCTCACCTGCCCGGAACACGCGGTCACCTTTATCGGGAAGCCTCTTCGGTCTGAGAAGCAGCAAGATGTTTGAGATATCTCCACGGGTCTACTCGCAGTTGTTGTAGCGCAGAAGGTCTTGTTTAAGCTATGCAGTCACTTTGACAACACTGAAGCCAACTGCAACCCACACAATCTTTAACGAGACCTTACCAAAAACGGCTCGCGTGCTCTTACAAATAGCCCCATTGATTAGAAGCCAATTGGCTGCCCTGGTAACACTGATCCTGTTTCCCAAAGGAGACCCGGGAAGGTTTTGTGATGATAAATGCGTCTTATGGTGAGGTACCCCCGGTGTGAGGTTGAAGTCTGCCCGCTGCAGCTGATACAGAGCTGCAGTCGAACCCATACAAGATCAGCAGCAGTAGGCTAAGATAGACATGCATATGTACGTTTCCTGGTGATACAGTGACATCTAGTGGCAACAGGAGCAACTACAGTTACTAAAAAAGATAAATGAAATACCAAAGCATGTGTGTGTCTATTACTTTTATTCCATTCAGTTCTTCGTTTTAAAGTGATTGATTTTGGTACAAATTCTTTACATTTTTACCAAAGAACAAATAGTGAGAGAGGAAGACAAACAGCGAGAGAGAGAGAGATTCGCATGCACATTAAACAATGAAATATGAGAGTCACAAAGTCCAGTGCAGGTTGAGAATTTTAGTTTTTTGATTGGGGATGAGAATTGGGGGAGATTTGAGTAGGCCTAAGGGTTGACACTGGGCTCATTTCCTACTGATCGCTGTAGTCCGAGCTGTAAGAGAAGAAGTAAAAGCAGGTTCATTTATTGAAATATGCACTTGCTGCATCCTAATATATGGTGGATACCAGGTCAACATATTATTGGAACATACGATTGTGACATTATGATGAGGACGTGACCAGTGAGCTGTGTAATGACAGTGAATAAAACAATTTGACAACATGTGGACCAATATTGGCAGGGCTGCGTTGTTAAATATTTCATATAAGGGGGCAAAACATGTTTTTTAAACTAAAGAATTAGTGTAGACAGCAGGCATCACAATAGCAGCTGCTTCACGGGTATCAGTATCAGCCATTAAAAGCCCAATATGATTAAACCAGACATGTATTCTCTCACCGTGGTTCAGTGTCTTGGTTCGAATCAGCCCCAAACAGCAGCCACTCCACTGCCTGCTCTGGGGTCGACCTCTTCCCATACCTGGGGACAAATCAAACACTGGCATGTAATGACTGCAACTAAATATTATTTGGAGAGTCTCATTCATGTGAGCCACTTCTCCGCTTTCCACCTGCAGCCTCCAGTCAGCATCTGTCTGAGTGCTCCAGTGGTGCGACCCCATCAGCCTTGATATGAATATCAACTATAGGACCTCTTTTTTAAATAACCATCAAGCTGTGAACAAGTTACCTGCAGACACACACTGTTGAGTTTTCATTAGCACTGCTTCTCTACTCAGTCTCTACGGTCCAATCACAAATCAGACGAGCAATTACTTAGAAGAAAGGTGCATTTTCAAGTTCAAAGCCAAACACAAGAAGCTCTTTCGACTTTGTCTTTTGAAGTCTCTTTACTATAATCAATGCCTGGCCACTGAAGAGTAAACCTGCCTTTGATTGAGCCATGGGGTGACACTGGGAGTCCTTTGAGTACATTAATATCAGACCCAGCCTCTCTATTACAGACCAGAAGAGGGTAAATGATGAGACTATACTCGACTTCCATCACAGGAAAAAACACACTATTTTCTCCAACTGGAACAACAGAATGAATTTCTTGTTATTATACATGCTTTTATCAAGACATGGGATAGTGCATCAGTAATATATTTGTCACATTTTAGGTATGACAGATAAGAAAACAGTGAAAAACCCTCAAAGTATTAAATATTCTGTCGTGAATTCTTGGTTCTCACCTGGTGAGAAACAAAAGAAAATAAATAGGATATCTCGTGTTCCAGCATTTATAGTACAAGATTTGGTCACAACGGAGTAAGTACAGGCTGAACTTTATAAACTTGTCTAAGGAAAACTAGGCTCCTGTCCTCTGCCTCATTATTTCTTACAACAAGCACAGCAATGCATGGTATCGCACAATTCAAGATTCAAAATCCTTTATTAATCCCACAATGGGGAAATTCACACTGTCGCAGCAGTAAGGGATGAGAGTAAAAGTAAAAGACATACATTAACACACAATAATAAATATAATCAAAGAGAGTAAATATTAAATAGTAACATGTATTTACAGTAGCCTAATTGCACAGTCACATGACCCAATGACCACAGTGACCCAAGAGTCGTCCTTGGCTTGCCAAATAAGGGTTGAAGTCTTGAGCAGCACCTGTAAAGTCTGTATTTAGGGTGTAAAGACCTTATGAGTAAAGTCATGACACAGCGTGAGGGCTCGATACCCCGTGTGGCTAACCTTGCATATTTATCCTTGATCTTGAAACTTGATCCCTCACTTCAAGGGAGGTAGACAACCTGTCTGACCCTACCATACCAGGATGAGTAAATACCAAACCACTGCAAGAGTTTCAGCATTTGTTTTGATTGAAGAGTTACTCAGGCTACACGCACAACCCTGATATGCTGTTTACAACTTTACCAAGAGTGTTAAATAAACTGATGGATGTGCACTTATAAGGAGATGCTTAACAATGTCAACTATTAAATGTAGTATGGTAACCGTGGCTCACCTCTGCCTGGTGATGAGGTTGACATAATGCCTGATAGCTGCGTGGTATTTGGCCCAGTCCTCCGGCGAGGCGTTGCTCCCCGGGCTCTCCGGTTTGGGAGGGTAGGCGTCCGCAAAGCTGCTCAAACACACCAGTAGGCAGACGGCGAGCGCTGCAAGCATCATCCAAGATCTCATGTTGGCCATCTAAGGGAGAAGGACAAATACCATGGTAGGATTTCCTTTGAAAAAATGTACATTTGAATTTGAACTTTTGTTGAAGCCAAAAATTGTATTTTTGTGATCTTTCTTCTGTTCCTTTTCACATACAAACCTTAACGCACAATTTGCCTTTAAAGTATTCCCAGTAGCATATATTGACATGAATTTTGGCATAATTTACACGCACCAATATTTCCAGCATGCGACTAAAAAATCAGGATACATTAAAGTAAGAACAAAGTCACTTACTTTTTTTGACAGTTGTCTCGTGATGTAGTCTCCCCAGTGGTTGCCTTGTCTTGTTGCTCTCCTCGCAGTTCACAGGGTTATATAGTGCGGGATGGATACCTGACTCGCACTCACAACAGTTAACCACACCCCTCTCTTTCGCAACAGCTTGTAAACGAGAAACTTATCCTATCAAATATTAAAACTACTTTTGATTAATGTTAGATTTGGTTGGAATATTTGAATTTAGCTGAATTATGACGTTTATTATGATGCAAATACACATGGAAAAGTAGTAGGCTATGCGGAGCCGTTTGTAAAGCGGCTCACGCTGAAAATAACAGCAACATTTTGTAACATTTAGCTTTAAACAATGTTTAAAAAACTGGTATGGATTTTTGACGGTCACTTTTTAACACATTTACAACAATATTTGTCAACTTAGAGATATTTTAAATAGTTAAATCTAATTATTAAATGTTACACCTATGTTAAATGTTAAATCTAAATGCTAAATATAAATGTTAAATCTAAATCAAAATGTTTAATCTAAATATTAAATGTAAATCTAAATGTTAAATCTAAATCTAAATGTTAAATCTAAATCTAAATGTTGAATCTAAATGTTTCGGGTGAAACTAAATATTTAACTAATATGCAAATTCAAAATGTTGGTAACCGGAAGTGCCAAAATAAAAGCTCAAGGATGTCAGTGTGTGTTTATAGTGTCAAATAACGAATAAAAACCATCTCATCCGGGGAAATGGACTCTTGGACATTGATTATCGTGATAATAACTACTTAAAATAATAAACACGTTTGGAGAAACTGTATTTGAAGAGTACTTTGAGTTTTTAGGGTCCCTTTTATGACCTGTAGCCACTATAGCCAGCCACGAGGGGGCTCACTTTGACTGATCTGTCATGTTCGCTTGCATAAAGGCCAGCAAGAGCCTATCCCCGCCCGCCCCTGACCAGGTACGGTACTGTCGGTCATGGTCGCTCTGCGAAAATGTCCAACGAATCAGCGTTAGCCGAGAACATCGGCGAGCCGTCCTGGCGGCTATACACAATTTTTCAACAGCGACAGAAACCGCCTCAGGGCCACCACAGGCCACCTCGGTAAGTATGTTTTCCAAATCACGTAGCATTGGATTCTTGTCAAGGCTAACTTAACTAAACTAGCTAGCTAACAGTAGCCAGTAGAGATTTGATACTAGCACCAATGCACTTTATGTGCAGCACATTTGTTTCTATAAACCGTAAAACTCACACCGGTTAAGTGACGCAAATGGAAATCTGCCTCTGTCCTCAGTCAGACATCTCACCTTGGCTTACCTGCTGGCCTTTACTCACAAGTTAAAACCGTTCTCTGCTTGGCTAGAAAGAGAGTAATGCTGATGGAGGACAGAGGCAGTCACAATGATAAAGACATTTAATTTAATGTGAATAAGGTACCAGAGTGCATACTGTAAAAAAGCATAACATGTATCTCTCTTTGTTTCCTTTGCTAATCTCAATCCTGGTTTTTAACTGCTGGGCATATAAACATTAAAAACACATGAAATATAATGTTGCTAATATTTTGCTATGTCTCTTCAGGCTCCCACCACCTACAATAATACACCGGGGCCAGCCACACCCACCACCTCCACTGGGACATCATACCGCTCCGTATACTTTCATACTCATGTAACCGCTGGCTGTTTGTTGTTTTTTTAATTTGTGTGGTGTAATGTTTCGGCATTAGTTCCAATCATGGTGGCATATTGTACACAACACCAGTGTTTTGATTTAAGGAATTGCTTATTGACAAAAAAAGGTTAATGAACCACCTGGTAATCAGTGTTTGGAATAACGCCTTTTAAAAGAACGACGTTAGGTAACGACGTTATTTTTTCAGTAACGGGGTAATCAAACTAATTACTTTTCCCGTCGTTACAACGCCGTTAACGTTATGGATGTTAAATGCGGTGCGTTACTATGCATTGATTGAATAAACTGTGTAATCCGAATGCACCCCTGGCTCACAGCTAGTGAGGAGGTGGGTTAATAACGAGGTAAGCGATTATGATTGGCTAAGGCAGAGTCAAGTTTCATGATAGCCAATCAGAGCCAGTGTTTTTACACACATGCCAGCACATGCGCCACACACACACACACACACACACCAGCTAAACAGAGATTCGAAGAAGCAGCAGAGATGGCGAGTCAGGAGCAATCCGATGAAAACTTGGCATTTTCAAGGTGGAGATATAAGCACTATTTCAAATTCATTGTGGTCAAAGGCAAGAACGTGCATGTAGTGTGTACATTATGTCCAGGAGCGAAGACTTTGTCGACATCCGTTAAGCAACTCTAATTTAATGAAGCATCTCACAACGACACACGCATCTACAAAGCTAATGGCCAAAAACACCGATACCTCCACCACAGATGATAGCTCGCCATCCACTAGCAAAGAAGGACTCAGAGCAAAGTCCTCCAAGCAGCAAAAGCTAGATCTTTCTGCCTCACAACAAAAAAACTGCTCAAAATTCTTTGACATATAGCAACTTTTTTTAACAGTAACGCAAATAGTTACTTTCCCTGGTAACAAGTTATTTTTATTATAGAGTAATTCAGTTACTAACTCAGTTACTTTTTGGAACAAGTAGTGAGTAACTAACACTGCTGGTAATCGATCAATCGTATAGAGACCCCATGATGGGTTGATGATACAGTTAGTTGGTTTGCATCTACAGTTTCCATTCACAACGAACTAAAAACGTATTGCTCTCTTGTGCGCATAAAGTGGGTATGCGCTATATATGCTGCGAGGGGGAGGGGGGAGCAGGTGTGCGCCATGAGCGCAAAGCAAGCAGGTAGAGTAGTATGGAAAAAGAACAAAGCAAAACAGCTGTTGGGGTGAAAAATAGAAAA
Organism: Zingel zingel; assembly: GCA_023566125.1. Classification (NCBI taxonomy): domain Eukaryota; kingdom Metazoa; phylum Chordata; class Actinopteri; order Perciformes; family Percidae; genus Zingel; species Zingel zingel. Next base: position 23,371,432 of record CM042334.1, read on the forward strand.
AGAAAGAGGGAAAAGGAGATGACATGTTAAGGGATGTGACTGCAGTTAAATAAGTGGATGGTGAAAGGCAACATGTAGGGTTTAAAGTGTGACGTCTGTGCTTGGAGGCTTGCAAATATCCATGTTAACAGACTGGCTAGTGTTTGCTAACTTAATGCAAACCAATGTTGCTGATAGCTACATTTAGATTTTGGTTAAACCCTATGGTACCAATCCCATGCATGCATATCTCAATTTTATTAAGGTCAAGTAACAGCTGGTAAATATAAGGTAGCATGCACAATAAATGACAAGAAGAAAAATAAATAAATATGAAGAAAAAAAAAAAAATATATATATATATATATATATATATATATATATATATATATATATATATATATATATATATATATATATATATATATATATATATATATGCCCTTCTAGGGACAGATGTTGTGAAATAGCCATGGCTATAAACACTGTGATACAGGCATCGGATTGTTCTTTATGTAATAATCTATATTTTTTGTATCTGTCCCTATTCAAATAAACAACAAATAAAATAAATAAGTATTTTGAGTACAGTCAAGGGATGCAAAAGACTAATGAAACCAAACGTCTCGAGCTGTACAGGTAAACAGTTTATATGACAGTGCAGAGTTTCAGTTATGGGCAACATTCAATGTATTAGAAGTAAAAATATGTATGTTGCTTATTCTGCTTCTTTACATAAATAACGTATCCTTTTTTTTTTTAGGTTAACTTAGTGTTAAATACTTCTGCATTGCCACTGGCTTCATGTATTATATATCACACATAACATACTTTTTTCTCCAGGAGGAACCTGAGGAACTCTCCGATAGTGACTTTGAAAGTCCTGTGGGCTGGAGAAGGAGAGGTGGGTGTGAGAATTTGAAATGTTGTTTCGCAACAGGTTGTAGGCACAGTCAAGTTATTTTCTCACAGCAATGGGTTTATCATTTATTTATAAAATTTTGTATCTGTTCTAATTCTGCTCATCCCAAAATTCAGATATGGGTAATGTATTAAAAATGTTAAGTACTTTGTTTCCAATTACTGATATATATTTTCCCTTTTGTCCATAACATGTCATTTAGTTCATACAGTGTCACCTTCCACAAGTGTAAGTGAGCTCATCAGTCAAGGGAGTGAAAATGACAGACTGCAAGAAAGTCCATCTTGTCAAAGAAGAAGTAGGTTAAAGCACTTGTTTATATTATGTTTTCTATGGGCTGTATGGTAACTTGGTTCAAACCGCAGTCCAGCACTGGTCCGTTCTGTGTGGAGTTTGCATGTTCTCCCGTGTTTGTGTTGGTTTCCTGCACCATCAAAAACAGGCACATTTAGGTTCATTATCAAGTCAGTGCCCTTGACCAAGGCACTGGCTCAGAATCTGGAGTTGGTTCACGGGCGCTGTGCTATGGTTGCCCCTGGTCCTGGGATGGGTTAAGTGCAGAGGACAAGTTTCACTGTACTAAATTGTATGTGTGATTAATAAAGTATACCCTTGTCCTTGACAACTCAGTAATTACTGCTTTATTTACTGCAAAAGTTGAGTTCACACTTTAGGATTGTAGCCCTGATTTTCCACTTGCCGAGAGCAATCAACGAACTTTAACCAAATGTAATGTAATGTGTCCCCCCCCAGTCATGAAACCACAACACTCCTGAGTACAAGACAGGCGTGCAACGTGAACAGTACAGTGATCTTAAGACTTTGAAAGTCCTGTAGTGTGACCAAAGCTTAACAAAAGCCAACCTGACAGAATTTAAGCACCAGTTCTTTTAATTTTTTTTGTCAGCCTCAAATGGATCACTGTAAGCAACCTGTAAACTGTATTTGGATTGGATGTCTTGATTCATCTACCTACAAGTCATTATAAGAGGTATAGACTGAGCTTAGTAGCACAATTCAGACACAGAGTCATTCACTCTGAAAGGGAGAGGTGACTCTCAAACCTAGCTCATCTCATTCAGTTTTGCTTCACCCTAAATCCTTAAAGGCTGCCTTTTAAAAAAATGTTTAAAGGAAAAACACTTAAAGATGGAATTAGGGTTAAGTTGCACTTAAATAAAATGAGATAAAGATCATTACAAAAATATTTCTCTTTGACCTCCTTTTCTTTATGTAGTGCAGAGTACAGTGCATTCATCACAGAGGGAAAGTGAGGCCAGATGTCAGGAGACAGAGAGCAGCACTCAAGAGAGTGAAAGTCAGGGCCAGGTAGGGGACCAGAGACAAGTGTTTCCTTATAATGTGGCAGAATTTGTGTAAGATATTGTTTGGGCTTCATAGGAATACAGCAGTGTAGATGTTGGTCTGTTTACATTATGAACCTCTGATAAAAGTTTCTCTCTCTCTCCCTCTTAAATTTTGATGTTGGGACTATATTATAGTCTTGCAGTAACTTGCAGTAACTTGTAGAAAGTTGGCCTTGAGATTGAAAGAATATACATACAAAATACATCAGATCAATTTCTAAAGAAAAGTAAAGTCAAAGGTGACGGTAAATGTACTCTGCCCTGGATAAATGGTGATATATACGGAAACTAATGAGGAAGAGAGACCTTGCCCTGCGAACATCTCTTAAGACAAAATTATTGAATGACAGACATATCTTCATTTCACTTAGAAATAAGGTAACAAAGGACATCTGAGCGGCTAAAGCTAATTTCTTTGTAAGTCTGATAGGGGAAGCAAAGGGAAATCCTAAACAAATCTGGGACAATTTTAAAAAAATGAACTGGAAAGCTGCCTAATGACATAACAAAACAGATGGCTACGACAATGGCTGCCTGGTAAAAGGAGCTGTAGAAACAGCAACTCTCCTTAACTCTTACTTTGTGAACTCTGTTAAGGAAATAGTAAACTGTAATTATCCTGCACCCCAAGATTTACCATCTATAGATGTCTCTCAATTGGTCTTTTCTCTAACAGAGGTCTCTGAATCTGTAGTAAAAACAACTCTGAACTCTCTTAAAAATTCCAAATCAAAGGATGTTTTTGGACTGGATGCCATGCTTATAAAAAGTCATACAGATACCTCAATTAAGCCAATAACAAAGTTAATAAATGCTTCAATTACAGAAGGGAAATTTCCGAAAGATTGGAAGACAGCCATAGTTGTCCCCGTCTATAAAATAGGGGACCCAACTGATGTGAGCAACTATAGGCCTATTAGCATCTTACCAGTTGTCTCAAAAATTGCAGAGAAATGTGTTGCTGAACAAATGACCACTCATCTCAACACTAGCCCTTACACACTGCATCCTATGCAATTTGGTTTTAGAGTAAATCATTCCACTGAGACGGCAAATTGCTTCCTCCTGGAGAACATTAAACTTAAACTAGATAAAGGAGGTGTTGTTGGGGCTATATTCCTGGATTTTAAAAAGGCATTTGATACTGTGAATCATCAAATACTCATTTCTAGATTAACCAATTTTAATTTTTCATCTAACGTGTTGAATTGGATGAAGTCTTATCTTGCAGATAGGTTTCAGTGTGTAAGAGTGGGTAATGAAACATCACCCTTTGTGATCAATGAGGTGGGTGTGCCCCAGGGTTCTGTTTTAGGACCTCTGTTGTTTAGCTTATACATAAATGACTTACCATCAATTTGTACAGGGTGTGAAGTTCAGATGTATGCAGATGATACTATAATATACGTCCATGCAAAAACTAAAAAAGAGGCAATTCTTAAACGTAATTTAGCAATGGAAAATGTAACTACATGGCTTGAAAATTCTCACCTGTGTCTAAATGTTAAGAAAACTGTTTGTATGTTTTTTTCCAAAGACACACTCCGCTTCAGATTGTGATCACAAAGTCTGTGTCTGGTGAGAATATTCAAGTTGTCTCTCATGTCAAATATCTCGGTATCATCCTTGACTCCAACTTGTCTTTCAAAAAACAAGTGAAAAAAGTAATCTGAATAATTAAATACAATATAGCCAATTTTAGATATATAAGAAACTACCCAACAACTTCAGCAGCAAAATTATATTTGGATTAAATGATTATTCCTCATCTACTATATTTTATGACAAGCTGGACGCAAGCAAAAGATACAACCCTTAAGCCTATTTTTTCTCTGTATAAACAGGCCCTCAAAGTGCTAGACAGAAAACACAATACTTATCATTATTGTAAAATTCTTAACAAATATGACATCCTTAGTTGGAAAAATCTAATCAAATACAATGACACCTGCCTAATGTTTAAGATCCTGAATGGCAAAGCTCCTCCACCACTCAATAATTTTAATAGAACCACTCGGTCTGTTCTGAGAGGAGACTGTGTAATCCCTTACAGGTCCAGCTCCTTTAAGTAAATCGTGTTTTTCTGTTAGAAACTTTAATAGGTGGAACACTTTACCAAATAAAAAAGGAACTGCACCACCTACCATCATTTCACACAAAGTCTCAAGGCCTGGCTCTTGCAGAGTCAGACTTGTGAACATTTTTAAACTACTATTTTTTATATTATTGTTGTTATTACTGATGAATTGCTGCTAACATGTCTGATGTGTTGAAATCTTGCCCAGTATCAAAGTTAGCGCTCCCTGCATTTCTTGGGGATGTATAAAAAATTAAATTGTATTTTCAATATTTTACCATCTTATCAATCACTCAATCTTATCAATATTAACGCATACCTAACGAGTGATGTAGCCTAATATCATTTCATTACTGCGGTTACGGCTTTGCATGGTTGAGCCGTGTTAGAAGATGGGTTAGGTCTATGTTACTTGGATGTGTTCTGATGTTTGCATGGCTTCTTATACTGAATGTGGATATGTTTGATGTGTAGCTGTGCTGGGGTTTTGATGCTTCCTGTGGCACTGCATGGCAAACTGAGAAAGCTTTACTGTTGTTTTAGCCGTCTGTATGGTGTCTTGTTGACTGTCTGTGTAGTTTAATCTGTACTAATGTCTCGTTGACTTCTGTCTGTATGATTAACCTGCACTAATATCTTGCTGCTTCCTGCTGCTCTGGTCTAAAATCATCTGGCCAAAGGACTACAGCTGAAAATTAGCCAGCTGGCTAACAAATGTGTTAATGTGTGTTGTCCTTTATAAATAAATAAAAAATAAAAATAAAATAGATGCCGCTTCTGTAAAGGTGGTTTTCAGTGAGAGAACATGTTCAAGCTCCTCTTTGGAAATCTGATGTCTTCCTTGGTAGTCATTCTAGAACACAGCAAATAATATGACATTTGGCATGTTTCTATAACAAACAAGGGTTATTCAAGAGAGAATTATAGACATAACAGATGAACATTCACATCCACTCATTATCTTTCTGACTGAACAGAATTTATAGATTGTACTGTACATTTATTTAAGGAATGTTTAAATAAAATGGACAATCAAAAGATGAGAGGTTACTGAGGCAAATGAGAAATAAATCAAACAAATATGAACATGAATATTAATGAGTACTTACTGACAGACAGGTCACTGGAGCGAAGTCGGTTGCTGGTAAAGCTATGGTAGCGCTGATGCTGGAGCCCTGAGGAGTTTTAAAATATAAACAAAATACCAAAGACGTTGGTACATGTTAGTGTTGTGTAAAAAACCAACAAACAGCCAGCGGTTACATGAGTATGAAAGTATACGGAGCGGTATGATGTCCCAGTGGAGGTGGTGGGTGTGGCTGGCCCCGGTGTGTTATTGTAGGTCACCACCTAAGAGCCTGAAGAGACATTAGCAAAATATTAGCAACATTATATTTCATGTGTTTTTAATGTTTATATGCCCAGCAGTTAAAAACCAGGATTGAGATTGGCAAAGGAAACAATGAGAAATACATTTAATTCTTTTTTACAGTATGCACTCTGGTACCTTATTCACATTAAATTAATTGTCTTTATCATTGTGACTGCCTCTGTCCTCCATCAGCATTACTCTCTTTCTAGCCAAGCAGAGAACGGTTTTAACTTGTGAGTAAAGGCCAGCAGGTAAGCCAAGGTGAGATGTCTGACTGAGGACAGAGGCAGATTTCCATTTGACCAACAATTTACAGTGTCATTTGTGGGCCTGAGGGGTGACAAGTAGCCTCCGTTAGCTGTAACGCTAAATTAAATAATTTATGCTTTGCTGCTCAGAACATCTTCACATAATCTTGAACTCACATTTACACATGAGTTCATCCCACTGCGTCACTTAACCGGTGTGAGTTTTACGGTTTATAGAAACAAATGTGCTGCACATAAAGTGCATTGGTGCTAGTAGCAAATCTCTACTGGCTACTGTTAGCTAGCTAGTTTAGTTAAGTTAGCCTTGACAAGAATCCAATGCTACGTGATTTGGAAAACATACTTACCGAGGTGGCCTGTGGTGGCCCTGAGGCGGTTGCTGTCGCTGTTGAAAAATTGTGTATAGCCGCCAGGACGGCTCGCCGATGTTCTCGGCTAACGCTGATTCGTTGGACATTTTCGCAGAGCGACCATGACCGACAGTACCGTACCTGGTCAGGGGCGGGCGGGGATAGGCTCTTGCTGGCCTTTATGCAAGCGAACATGACAGATCAGTCAAAGTGAGCCCCCTCGTGGCTGGCTATAGTGGCTACAGGTCATAAAAGGGACCCTAAAAACTCAAAGTACTCTTCAAATACAGTTTCTCCAAACGTGTTTATTATTTTAGGTAGTTATTATCACGATAATCCATGTCCAAGAGTCCATTTCCCCGGATGAGATGGTTTTTATTCGTTATTTGACACTATAAACACACACTGACATCCTTGAGCTTTTATTTTGGCACTTCCGGTTACCACCATTTTTAATTTGCATATTAGTTAAATATTTAGTTTCACCCGAAACATTTAGATTCAACATTTAGATTTAGGTTTAACATTTAGATTTAACATTTAGATTTACATTTAATATTTAGATTTAACATTTAGATTTAGATTTAGATTTGACATTTAGATTTAGATTTAATATTTAGATTTAGATTTGACATTTAGATTTAGATTTAGCATTTAGATTTAACATTTAGGTGTAACATTTAATATTTAGATTTAACTATTTAAAATATCTCTAAGTTGACAAATATTGTTGTATATGTGCTAAAAAGTGACCGTCAAAAATTCATACCAGTTTTTTTAAACATTGTTTGAAGCTAAATGTTAAAAAATGTTGCTGTTATTTTCAGCGTGAGCTGCTTTACCAACGGCACCCCATAGAAAAGACGCAGCTATCTCTCTATCAAGTTTGACATTTGTAGTTAATAGGTTGTCCTGTGGTAAATGGTATTGCTTTGAAACTTTAAAATGAATGACATTACCCTTTTGTAGAAGGGTATTTGCAGCACATCACCCATGCATGATTATAAATGAACAGACAAATGGAAACCTGTTGAACTTTCATTGCATGCAGCCGGTTTAGCACCACGGACAGCACCAACAGCCATAAAATATGGATGTTTTATGAGTTTAAATCATGGGTCACACAGGTTCAAGCCCTGTAGTCATCATGTCTACACTTGTTTTAGTGTGGATGTATGTAGGCCTATTTTGATTTTGGGGTGAACTGTTTACTGGCTTATTGTGTGACCTGGTCTATATGCTTCTTATCAATATGTCATGTAACAATCCTGAAGGCTTGTTGCAAAAGACATAAACCTGTACTCGCCTGCACCGAAGTCCTGTCTCTCAATAGCAGACAAACATATCAGCAACCAGAACATAATACAAATGGCCCTTCACACTTGAAATGATGGCCTGCACAGCACCTTAGAAACTTAGGATGACTGACCCTGTTAACCTGCAACATGCTTAACAACACAGAGAACACATTCTTTGGGCTATCAGTCAACAGATGTAGCCTCTCTATCCATCTATCACTCATTCTGTCTGTTGCCAGCTGTTGAACAGAATGAGTGATGGATGGATATATCTTTTTAAGTTACAGTTAACAGGAGTGAGTTAAGGTTGACTAAGAAATCAGTGAACTTTCCTCTTTAATTCTACAAAAATATAAAATGCTGAGTGCTATATGGTATTTTCAGTGATGGCACCATTAAAACTAGGTCAATTAATTTGTTGTTCTTTATTATTAATTAGGGCAAATTTCTTGCACTGCAGAGTGCCGTTGTAATCCGAGCCATCCGATTCTCTTGTTGACTTCGATGCATTCTGTGCATGGGTAGTTAATGAACAAACACATTCATCTACAGTCCCTGACAAAAGTCTTGTCGCTTATCTAAGATGTAGGAACAACAAATAATAACTTGACTTGCAGAATCAGAAATGGCTTATATGAAAGGCAAAGGCTTCTGGATTATGCTTATTATACCAAAATGTTGTACCAAAGTCTTGTATCATTGAATTGGAACAGAAAGGTCAGATTTGGCTTGGACAAAAGTCTTGTCGTGGCTTTAAATCATTCAACCAATCACAGATTGGAGCTTCACCTGTGACAAATACTGTAATTAACACATTCCCAGGTGTGTATAAAATGAACTCCAGCACCCCAGACTTTCATGTGAAGTGCAACCTGACCTTTCACAACATTCCAAAGATTCAACCACAGACCAAAGTGCTGATCATCAAGAGCCTGAAGACCAAGTCTGCTGCTGAGGTGGCAGACATCTTCAATGTATCCAAACGTCAAGTAGAGAGGATAATATTTGAGTCATTGCCCGAGACATATGGATGTAGTCCTCCAAGCTCATGGGAGTCATACACGGTATTCATTCTTTTTCAGGCACCATGACTTTATGCTTCGATGTTAATGGAGCATGTTTGTGTATTCAAAATAAAGTATAATTTCTACCGTACATTGCTGTATTTCTGTATGCGACAAGACTTTTGTCCAAGCCAAATCTGACCTTTCTGTCCTAATTCAATGATAAAACTCAATGAATGATACAAGACTTTATTTTGGTATAATAAGCATAACCCAGAAGCCTTTGCCTTTCATAAGCCATTTCTGATTACAATTGATCAACTACAAGTCAAGTTATTATTTGTTGTTCCTACAACTTAGATATGCGACAAGACTTTTGTCAGGGACTGAAGATATGGGATAGAAAGTGTTTGTGCAGCCACCAAAGTTACATTCTTAAATATAGACATGGTTTCACTTTCTGTAAATGTCAATTCATTAGTGTTATCCAGGAATGATGATGTAGCCTAACTTGTCTAATCATTAGCCCCCCTCCCCTTTGGCCCTCTATGCACTCATCACTCCCTGCATGCATTATTAACAGTGATAAAGCCATGCATGTGGTCTGGAGGTAGAGGTCATAGGCCACAGCATCTACACACACTCACATTGTCATAGCGTCAGCATGCTTTAGGGAATCATTATCACTGCAGTCATCCTTTTGTGATAGAATTAAATGATTCATCGAGGTGTTGCTGTATCAAATATAACTTTTTATTAACCCATTGTGACGCCTTTTAAAATTCATATCACCACAGAGACTTTAAGGGTGGGTGTACGAGCCGATGACGATCATAGATATACCAAGAGACGATTGTGTACATAAGTACCTTTCAGTGTTCAAGTGCTGAGGCTGAGTCTAACGTAATCGGTCACATTTATAACTATTGCGGCGGCTCCTGTTTATCTTGGATCTTCACGGTCTGCTGTTCATTTCATGCCGCCAGAAGTCGTCCCTTATCCAACAGTTCAGGTGCAGTGATGTCTTTTTAGTGTGCACACGTTGAGGGGTTCTTGCCTCTGTCTCTTATGTCAAGATAGAGATGTGCAGCTGATTTAATGCCACACGTGAACCTGAAATAAATGCTTTATTTACAGCTCCATCAGCCATTATCATGGATGATCAAAGAAACGGCACACTACATGTTTTCCTACTGGGCTCCATGGGGAAGTCGTGACAACCCCTCTCCTGTGTTGTTTATAGAGTTGTAAAAAGGGAATGGTTTTACCGCTGTCTGTCCCTAAACCCTTCTCAAAAACACAACTTGATTTGGGCATAAATCACCACTGACGGCCTCTGTAGAGCTGCTGCTGACGCTGTTGACAATAAACAAGCAGTTAAAGTGTATATGACTATGCCATAAAGGCTGTAAGTGGATTGTGGTATTACACATTGATTGCGCTGATCGTTTCTGAGCAATTATTGTACCATAAATTAAACTGATATTGAGGGACAATTAGCGTGCCACAGTTTGTTTTTACGCCCAATGATGTCCAAATTGATGCAAAATAGCAAAGTGGGACCTAAATTTGAAAATCATGGCTTAACCATCTGATGATTATGAGAATAGCTACAAATTATTAAATAATGAATAAATTCAAGGAAAGTGATCCCCTCTATTGTAATCATCCATTTCCCACAGCTAATGGTGGCCATCCTGAACATTTAGTTAATTCTACTCCAGTAATCAACCTCTCTGCGTTCACTCTACGCTTGTAAAAGTCAATGACAAGAAACAACAAGATGCACAAGACAAACTCATTAGCTCGCTCCAGTGTTTGTAGGTAAACGCTGGAAATGTAACAGCCCCCAGATAAGGGAAAAGAGCAGACAGTTAAAGTTTTCACAGTCCAATAAGCCCCAGCTAATGCACTCCTGAAGAGCTGTTTGGGCCCCAACAGAGGGGAGAAGTGTTTGTGTTGCCATCAAGGCCAAGATAATAGCACCCGTAGGACCAGTTTCAAAACTTTTTCTCTAATCTTGCTCACTTTTGTTTTTTTACCAACTTTTCCAACTGATGCTGGTACTAATGTCTGTGACTTTGAGAGAAAAAACAGAAATATTTTTGCTAAGTTGGCCAAATCATGATGTTTGAAATCTACTTCCTTTACTGTAGGAATCTACCTGTACTCCTCAAATGGAGATCTAAAAGTTCTCAGCTTCTTAAAGCTGAACCTGTCGTCACAATTTCCATTTGCATGACGAAAGGAAGATTACACTAACAAAAGTCCATTTTGGTGTAAGAGCAATCTCCCCGGAGAATGCCTGACTCCTTCCTGCCATCACAGAGAGAAAGAAGGGAAATGATTATGCGTTTTTTTTTTTTTTTTTTTAATCCTTATCTCCAGGGGGGAGCCACTAATATGAACAGAGTGCTTTTCAGGCAGCCAGGTCTGTTTGCACAGCTTAGGAGACAAAATAGGGGGGTTGATGGCTGCCACTACCAAAGGAGGATCACTTGCCTTTTCTGGAAAGCAGAGCCGACCAATTACAGCAATATCCCACCGACTGATGTGTTTATCAGTGAGCTGGCAATGGCAGCTTCAGGTAATTCTGACGGATGGCCAGACAGGTAACAGAGGGCTCGGTGAAGGTCAATGATTTGATTCAGAGCATGCTTTCAAAGCCGCTACTAGAAATTAGGGATTGAGTGGGCTATTTATGTATCAAAAATGATACCCTCCTTAAATCTGCAATGGCAAGATAAAGTCAATGTCTTACTCACTTGCCCCTCTGGGCATCAGATCATGCAGAATGGTTGATGACTAGATATACAGTATGTTGTAAACTTACAGCATCAAGACAAAACAAGATGATGCCACATGATGTGGGAGTATTCATGCGTCACAGAGGATTGAGCACAAGCTGATATTGGCCGCAAGGTGTGGAGATTTCAGGTCTCAGGGGGGTTGACTCAGGATCTCTTCCCAACGGACACCAAATTTCAAAAAACATTAAATTGGCTGTTTTTTTTTCTTTTTTCTCTCATTTCTGGGGAACTCCAAATAATGGAATCTATTCTTGAAGCCATTACAGCAAATTAGCTACATGTAACTGAACTGGTTGGTCACCAATACCCAATTAAACCATTTCTCATTGTTTTCCAAGACACGTTGCTGCCTTGCTTTATTTGATGAAGGGGGCACCTGGATAGCTCAGTTGGTAGAGCCTATATATAGAGGTTTACTCCTCGATGCAGCGGGCCTGGGTTTGACTCCAACCTGCGGCCCTTTGCTGCATTTCATTCCCCCCTCTCTCCCCTTTCATGTCTTCAGCTGTCCTGTAAAAATAAAGGCCGAAAAGGCCCCAAAAAAAAAATCTTTATTTAATAAAGGGAAACTTGAGGAAAACAGCTTGTAACAAGTAAAGGCTTGTGTGAAAGGCCATATATCAGCACCTTTAAAATACAAGGGATGTTGACATTGGTGGAGCCTAGAGTGTCGGTAAAGGAAAATAGCTGATGTTAAAGTGATAAATATGCACAAAAGAGAAATAAACAAGCACATGTGCAAACAAACAATCCACTGAATAGTTGCTGAGACATTTGTCTCAAAACCACAAATGTAAAGCTCATGGTGGTGCTAGAGGAAAAGTCATCAGGATCACCACATGTATTAGAATTCATCCTCTTGGAAACATGATCTGTCCATTTAGTAGATGTACAGATATTAAAATGAAAACTTTGACCTGCTGGTGGCGCTTAAAAGAAAATCAGGGAAGTTTCAAAAGTCATTAGGATCCATCCTCCGGGGACCGTGAATGCCTGTACAAAATTGAATGGCGATCCATCAAATAGTTGAGATATTTCAGCCTGAACCAAAGACCAGCATTGCTATCCCCAAAGTCCTGCTGCTAGCATGGCTAAAATAAAACAAGACTTTGATGATATTCAAGTGTTGTGATAATGCAAGACTTGCCTTTGTAATAATAAAAAATTAACCACAAGTAATATTTCGGCCAAAATACCTTTTTGCTGGTTTGGCAGTAATCATTGGAGCAGTCAGTTTTATTCTATTTTTTTTTTTTTACCAGATAAAGATTGTGATTTCTGCTGGACCTCAACTGATTGAGTCCTTCGGACACATACAAGTTTTATCTTTTATTTCATGGTCACAACAAATATCCTATTAGTTATGCCAACCAGCATCAGATTAAGATGTGGTAAGCGGTCTCAAACGTCTTTATCATCACATCCATCTCCATCCTCCGAGGCCTGTCTAACCTGCTGGCCATGTGCATTTCTCTTTAAGAGTGAGATGAATAATGTTAATCAGTGCATGGGAGCTCTGTGTATCCCTCAGCTGCTGCTGTCCTGCTGTAATAAAGCAGTCTGCCTGGCTGAGTAATTACTCTCATCTGTCTCAGGCATATGAGCAAAGACCTGACTGGATAAAAGCTCCACTCAATGGCCCCTTTCTGGCAGCCCACAAAGAATGGTACAATTACAGATTCTTTATAAAAATAAAAAGTGTGAAGGCAAAGTAAATGTACACACGGTCCTGACTAATCACAGCAACTGTGTAGAGGAGGTGGTGTTTTACAAATGCTTTATTCATTTAAAGACATCAGATGGTGTGTAGATCAATTATCTGCCACTTAAGTTTCCCTTTCTTCATTTAAGAGCCTTATTTTAAACAGAAATGTACTAAAACCATGTCCAAAACATAAAAGTAGGGCTTAATCAAGAAATCTTATAATGACAAATAAAAACTAGAAATATACATGAAAAATGACAAACCTGACATTCTGACAAAGCCCACATTTACAAATATAATAAATTGATGTCTGGTCAACATAAAGCAAAAAGTTATGCTCTTTCATGTCCCATTCTAAAGGGTTAATACAAGTAGCAGTAATGGCCTCTTGGATGTAGAAAACAGAACAAAGTACATCCAAAATCCTTAGATTTAAATGGAGACGTATTTCAAATGGGTACCATCTAAGCACTAGCAACGTCTTTCTCGAGCAGTGTCTCTACCATCTTAGGTAAGAAGGCTTCCAGGAAATGAAAGAAGTCGTGAAAAACTCCTGTCTTGTCACTGGTTGGCTCCAACTTGAGCACTACCTTTGTGCTTTCTGTCCCACCCACCATCTGGGGCTGGACCTTGAACTCCAGGGGCTCCTTGAGCTCCGGCTCTTTTTCAATGATGTGCGCTGTGACCTGGGACTCCAGCTCCATACAGCTGCCCTCTGGCCTCAGGTCTGTATCTTTGATCAGCTCCCTTCTCACTTTCCTCCTGCCAGCCCACACCGTGTGCTTTTGCACACAGATCCAGTGAGGCAATTCAGGCTTGCCTCTTTTTGCCAGTCTTGGCTTTTTGCCTTGAGGCGACACAGAAGCATCGCTGCCAGAAGATAGCCGCCTCTTGGCACCGAGCGCAGCCGTACCCAGAGGGCTGGCTTCGTTTTGGGATTCAACACTGTCACAGCTGTCATTTATTGACGTGTTGAGGGAAGCTGACGTGGTTTCCATTTCCATAGCAGCATCGACAACTGAATCCTCGCCAAACGCGGCGTCTGGGCAGCGAGTAAAATGACACCTGAGAACTCTTTGGAAGACTCCCTCCACAGCAACGCAAAGCTTCTGAAACCACAGCAGCCGGAAACCTTCCCCCGCCATGTGCAGCTGATTGCGCAGCACTTCAGGGAGCGACGCTGATTTGAAGGGGATGCTGATGGTCACCTGCTCCGTTTTGGCCCGTGGAACCTCCCCATGGGGGGTGAATAAGCGCACCAGCCCCCAGGATTTCCCCTTGGTAGATTTGCGCTGGTACTGCAGGCTGCGGCAGTACTTGTCAGCCTCCTGGCACTCCCTTTGGAAGCTGCGCTGAGAGCGCTCATTCAGGTTTCCAGCTACGTTGTGGGAGAGATCAAAGGGGTCCAAGAGATTTAGGGGGCCCAGTTTGGGACCGGGGGGTTGGGTCTTGGCGGGTTTTTCCTCTTGCATGACCTCCTCCTCTTTATTCTTGCTGAGGAAGTCAGTGATTGGGAGTGCACGTCCCTTCCTGGCAGATATGACACTACTGGCAAAATCAAACTTTGCGTAGAAGGAGAAGAAGCCAAAGAGCAGGGTGCCTAGAAAAGAAGACAAACATGTACATCAAGAGTGACATTTAGGGTCTGTAGTGGTGATGTCGGCATTGTATTTAAGAGGTAACATGAGATTGAGTTGTATTTTGAATTAATGAAGGTTATATAAAAATGTTGCAGGAAACGCTGTCTAACAAATCACACAATCACATTACTCTCACTTACAGAGGTCCTGTGTATTCCTGCTGGGGGGCACAGCAATAGGCTGACTAGGGAAGGTGCAGTTCCAGCCCTCAATCACACACTCTTCCTCCTCACCTGCAAAGAGGTTAACGCACAACAATTAATTGGAGCACACAGGCAAATAGCATCATTGAAATGACAGCAAAACAAATTAGCTTTCATCTCCAATATTAAAGCACTTCAACCTGTCTAGAAAAAAATCCTGATTATATGAAGTCAAATATATGGAACATTGAAATAAAGAGCTACGGAAATCACAGACTAATTTTATCCAAACATCCCCATACATCAACAGAGTGCTGTCCAAATTTGCTTGCATGTATTTTCACAATAACACATCAACTGGAAAGCAGATTGTTTCCAACAGACCTGTCAAACGACTGATGGACAGCTGACTGACTCTCTCCACAGTGGAAGAAAAAAAAAAAAAAAAAAAAAAAAAACACACTGATGACAATGACAAAATCTCTCAAAACATGCCCCTCCTCATGAACAGGTGGGATTTGTCAGGTTAAAACAAGCTATCTGTGTAGTTGAGTTTGGTGAATCTGACTTGGAACGCTCCAGCAAACGTCACAGGAAAAGTAAGAGGAGTCAGATGAGAATACGAAGACGTTGCATGAGAGCCACTGAGGAGCCGTGTAGCACTTACAGGCCATGTCTTTGAGCTGGTCCACTGTGGGGAGGACAGGAGGCTCGCAGTTTTGCAGGAAGAAGATGATCAGCAGTGTCAGAGCGTAGTTGTTGAGCAGGGGACCGGCACCACTGGGATTACCTACACGTCACAATGAAAACGTGATTGTGTTGTTAATAGTTAAAAAGGATGAAACTATGATTAGTGTAACAAGATAAAAGCATTAACATCTGTGTAAAAGGTGTGGATGGGCTTTTGTGGAATGGATTTGGTTATTTTGTTCCTTAAAAAGGTGCTGTAGGTAGGATTGTGAAGATCCAGGAAATGTGAACATCGACAACTTCTCAGTCCCTCCCCCCCTTTCTGCTAAAGCCCAAAACGGTCTCCTAAGCCCCTCCACCCACCATGGAGAATGAATGCGTGTGCATGAGCAGTGATTGACACGCAGTTAGACACGCCCCCCCCCCACCGGCCCTGATTGATGCATCTGAACAGGTAGCTGTGGATTTTTGCAAATCACACTACAGGCTGTAGGTGGAGCCAGAGGAGCCGGATTATTTGTTTTTTTAAACGACCTGCTTCATGTAGTTCTACTGGAACACAGGGTCAGTTTCAGCAAATATGATAGAAAGTTAGTTATATAAGGCTTACCTACTGCACCTTTAAGCTAAGTTCCCACTACAAGATTTTTTAAAAGTCATCAGTTCGCCGTACTGTTCACACTACACAACCTGCCGTTTTGTAATCTGGAGTTTTAAAGTCGTTAAATGGAAAAATCAATTAAATTTTGTGTTATTGGTTTATTCATTCAAAATGGGCTTTACTGTTGTTTTTTTGCAAATTAATTCTTCATATACTTTGATGTAATTGTTTCAACTACGTACAGCCAGACAGACACATTTGTTGCAAACATTTATTGAAAAAGCAACAGTAAACAGTACACACTTGTGTGACACAAATCAAAACAGTAGCAATTTCACTACAATGAAAGCATTTCTTTTAAACTCCTTTCTTTTGGTTTAAGCATCAAACAGTTTGGTTCTCCTCAAGTTCTGCTGGGTTTATGCTACAAAAATGGTTTACCTGTAACCTGTTTGCTTACATGCTAGGATGGAGAGTGTAACCTGTATTGTAAACAGCCCAGATTCATATAGTTGCAGACTCAGTTCTTTGAAGGGCCAATATGTAATATATTTACTGTAATAAATCCAAAAATGACCCCAATGCGTCGTCAGATATTAAGGAAACATGCTAAGTTGAAATACTATCTTTTCTGACAACAATGCTAATGCCAGTATTTTTTCTCCTTTTGAAATTTCCATTCCGTGACAGAATGTCTGTTTGTGTTTTGGCCTGTGTGTAGTTATCAACTGCCCAGTTTGACAGCCAGACCGGGTTGCCAGATATACCTGTAAAAACGTAAACCCAGCGCGCTACAGCTCTAACGTTAGTTAAAAAAAAAAAAAAAAAAAAACTCACCATGTTTCTAACAGTTGCGTGACCAGAGACGTTACAAACCCTGGGTAAATATTGGAGATGCATTTGAAAGATGGAGACAGCTTAGAGCTGAAAAGGATGCTGAGTTGGCTAATTTCCTCCTGAACAGGTAGACTAAGCATTAGCTTCAGGCTAATTTATCACAGCTACAAGGGACGGGCATTTTATGTCCTTTCAACATTTGTGTATTCACATTGAATTATATAGCTACACTATAGTACCCAAGTTGGTTACTCGCAAAAACAAATTGAGACACAGCCAGTAAAGTGATCCAGACTGGTCCTGGCTAACGCCGCCATGCTGCTAATGTTACTGGAGGACCAGGCAAGCTGTTTACAATGTGTAACGTTAGCCTGTTCAGCGGCCGTAGACGACAACGGTGAATTATTTTAAGCCAAGGAAGGGGGGACTGTAAATTGGGAAGAGAGGACCGTGAGTTTGCGGTGTGTTTAGCGATTGTTGCCGTAATTCTAAGCCAATAAAGTGTGCTCAGGTAGTGTTATTTTTAGCGGCTCCTACCGTAATTCTAAGCCTAGGAAGTGTGTCTCTCCGTCGGGTGGAGAGGACAGCAAGGTTGTTGTGTTTTTAGTGGTTCCTATGGTAATTCTAAGCCGAAAAAGTGTGTCTGTCAGTTTGGTACAGAGCTCAGCATGAGCACGGGCTTCTATGACTGTCAATATAGCCAGCATCTAACGTTAGCTACTCTGCTGTGAAGTAATAGCGTCTAGCAACATTGTTGTGGATACTGCGGACTCAGCCTTGGCAACCTCCGTGAACTTCGAGTCTGGGGAGGAGGGGGCGGGGGAGACAACTCTACCCAGTATTTGAACTATTTTAAACACAAGTTGTCAGTATTACATATTGCACCTTTAATTTGAAGTTAGAAAACAGTTTCTTTTTTTCCTTATTTCTTATCGGCACCTGGCATCACAGATCTACTGTATACAATCAATTCAAAACATATGGTTTACAACAGCAGCCTAACATGCAACCGATCCCATCATGCTCTGCTAATCACTCAGCACAAGTGCCTTGTCAAAAGCTGCACCAGCAGCTCGGGGGCTACGGTTCATCAAAGGAAATAAAGATGATATGCCCCAGGAGTAAAAAGGTAATTAGTGTGCTCTTCAGTGAAAAACATTTGATTCTATAACAAGATTTGATTCTATATCTGTGGACATAGCCATTACAACACAAACAGAAATGTGTTTGTGCCATATTTTTCTTTGACCACAGCTTCCATACCAAGACACTAAAAGGCATTGCAAATCAGTGTGTCATATCCCAACAAGATGAGGGACAAGTGGAGTTTTACTGACATCTGCTGACCAAAAAATAAAATGACAACCTAAATGCACAGATGACTTCAACACACTAATCGTGAAGGTATAAAACAAAAAAAAAAAAAAAAAAAAAAAAAAAAAACAGTTGGTTGGAATTGGTGCAGGAGGTTTAGGTGTGTTTTAATCTTACCAGCCAGCTGCTTCTGCTTGGCCCAGTAGCGGATGGTGTACGCCAGAGGCCTCAGCCTGTCCTCCATCCCTGAGCACAGCTGGAGGAAGCGGGTGTTCCTTACTGCTAGTCTAGTGAGAGATACAGGATAGGAGAAAAGAAAAGCACACTATAATTCTGCCCACTGTACAAGATAAAAAAAAAACATTTCTCATAGTCAAGAATTGTCGGCAGACTTGTTGTTAATGGTGATGTCCCCCTGCAGGTTAAGCTCGCGGTGATGGAACTTGACTACGGGGAGGCGAGCGCTGCTGACCACTTGGACTTTGTGAACGCTGGGGACGCAGCGTCTAAGGATTGCTGCTACAAGGTCCAGGACCTCAGTCGGAGAGGCAGTGGACAGGTCAATATCGGACAGGATGGAGTCCTCGGAGCGGCCATCGTCTGACATGCCCTCCCCTGCCTGAAGATAGAGAGACAAAAGAATAAAAACACTTTTTTTTTATTTTTTTTTAAATAATACACAGCAGTATCCCTATGAAGTTACAGAATTTTATATTTTGCCTATGAATTGTGTGGATCCAGAACCTTATTTTTGATGCCAACACTGAGGTAAAGAATGCACTTGGCCCCAACTACTGTATATGTAAAATAAAATAAGTTTAAAAAAAAAAAAAAGGTCAGACCTGCTCTGTGGTGGACTTGGCACGCGACTGGAACACTTTGGTGTTTTCCAGGTCCAGGAACAGGTCCAAGTCGCAGGAGTGGATGCCGAAAGTGTTGACAGATGAACCAAATGGCTGAATCTGGCTGTCTGCAACCAATCCAAGCATACTGTTAAAAACGTGAGAGAGCCAGTCTACCACAACTGTTCGCACATTGGTCCCTGAATAACACCAGATTTCCAAAAACGGACTCTCCGTATGCGTGTTTAGAAAAGGTCACCTGGAAAAAACTCCACGAAAACCTCTTGCAGGAGTTGAACCAGCAACCCTCGGGCCTTCTTTTCGTTTTCTCCGAGCTGAAATCGCTCTACGACGTACTGCATCTGGGCATCCACCTGCCAGAGATCAAAGGACAACAACACAGTCGCTCTGTTCAATAAATAAACTACAAAAATATCAGGTTTTTTCAAAAGCAATGTGCCAAAAACACTAATATGTAATGCATTTAGTCAGTGTCGTATAAATTGTACACTTATTTTTTTCATATATCGCACAACATTATTTTATGGTTAATATACAAGTAGTCTATATCATCGATGTTCCACTTCCGAGATCGCTCTGTTGCCGCTGGAAATTCCGCCGAATTTCACTCTTTTCAGCCGGATGTCTGTTACCTTCCGCTTTCTTTGTGTTGGCATTCTAAACTCCGGTGGATTTCTGAGGACTATGGTTAACTGCTCCTCAGATCTCTGCAGGGTAAATCCAGACAGCTAGCTAGACTATCTGTCCAATCTCAGTTTTCTGTTGCACGACTAAAACAACCTTTGAACGTAAACATGTTCCACCAAAACAAGTTCCTTCCCAAGGCTATTTTGCAGAGGCGCCGCCCATGACGATTGTGATGGTTTAAAGAAATGCCAATAAACGAAAGCACGTTTTTCTCCCATCCTGTGCTGTGTGGACTAGCCAGACCCTCCTCCGCAGTGCTGTTTGGAGGAAGGTCTGGCAATGCGAA
This sequence comes from Zingel zingel, assembly GCA_023566125.1. Lineage (NCBI taxonomy): Eukaryota > Metazoa > Chordata > Actinopteri > Perciformes > Percidae > Zingel > Zingel zingel. The sequence continues at coordinate 23,391,646 of CM042334.1, forward strand.
AGTAATATACAAGACATACTGTAGTAAGGAACTAAACTTAAAGTGATGGTTCGGAGTAATTTCACCCTAGGCTGCTTTGCACATTGACCTCGAGCCAAACGACCCCCCATAAACTTTTTTCCCCTTGTTATAACGTGGTCGAGTTAGTGTTATCAGCTGGTTAGCTTAGTGCAGGCGCTAATGGATCCACATTTGTATCTCGTAAATTACCCCACTAAGTATGATACCAAACTTCTACAGTAGTACAAATAGTTTCTGTACTTATAAAACGAGGCATTCGAAAGTTTATAACTACACAGGAAGTATATTTAAATAACACTTGCCTGATGGAAAGTCCTCTCGGCTGCTATCGCGCGAGATCACGCACAGAGCACAACATCTATTGCCGGAAGAGACTACTGGTAAAGAATCAAGAAGCGAGTGAACAGCATAAGCAGCTACTGCATCGTGAGCCGATAGGACAAGATGCCACACAGTTGTATATATGTAATACATGTTGTGCTCTGTGTGTGAGCTTGCCACGATAGCAGCCAAGAGAAGTTTCCATCAGGCAAGTGTTATTTAAATATACTTCTGGTGTAGTTATAAACTTCCTAATGCCTCGTTTTATAAGTACAGAAACTATTTGTACTACTGTAGAAGTTTGGTATTGTTCCGGGCATTATTAGTGGGGTAATTTATGAGATACAAATGTGGATCCATTTGCGCCTGCACTAAGCTAACCAGCTGATAACGCTAACTTGACCACGTTATAACAAGGGAAAAAAGCTTATGGGGGGTTGTTTGGCTCGAGGTCAATGTGCAAAGCAGCCTAGGGTGAAATTACTCCGAACCATCACTGTCTCAATAATCTAAAGGCCCCACTAGCAGCCCCTATAGGCTGCAATGCTCCTGCCATCCTTACAGACCCCCAGTCCTATTGGCATAAGCCAGACTTTATATTTGACAACAGGATGCTTACAGACGCCAACTGACAGAGCTGAGGTTTGAGACGGTCGAGAGCTTGTTGGAGGTTCTGGGAGTTGTTCTTCTTGGGAATCAACTTGAAATCCTTCTTTTCCCGTGGTTTGACACGCAGCTTCAAGCCTTTCATCTGATGCTCAACACAGGACAGGGCCGCCTGTATGCTGTCGGTCTCGTTGAACTGCACGATGGCGTACACACCCTGTGAGTGCACACACATCACAGTCAGACTACATTGGGGTTCATCAGTCACTTTCCATTATGCTGTAGAGAAATTGACAGTCAGAGCTCTTAGTTATGAGACATCATTTAAAATGAGCTGCCTGCATCTCATTGTGAACCGCTGACTCACCCGGTCTTTATCCATGATAATATCTGAGACTGCCCCAAACTGCTGGAAGTACTCAGCTACGTCAGCCTGAGAGATGTCAGGCTTGATGCCACTGACAAACACACTGCGCTGCTCCTGGATCTTCCTGGTAGCCCGCACCGTGCTCAATGTTTGGTGTTTCCGCCCTTTGACATGCTGATCCAAGCTTGGCACTGGAGAAAATAAAAATACGAGCAATAACTAAACTTACTAATAATAATAATAATAATTTAACAAATAATAAATGTATGTAATACACTTAAACAAACTAACGTTCGCTAGTATAACCTTAGTGACATTAGCTAGCTGTTCCAATAATGCATGGCATTGACATGAGCTTCGTAGATTAAAGTTAACGGGTTTTTTCAATCCGGTAATGTTAGCAACCTGCATAAAAAAGTAACGAATGGCTGTCAAAAAAGGTTAACTGAAGTTAGCTTAACGTTACGTTACTTACGGTTTGGTAAATTGACATTGCACAGAGTGCACTGAAACCCTCTCGGTGTCGTTTTTATGTCACCGTCTGCTTCCATGATTGCAAAAAGTAAATTATAACAATAAAGCAACCACTAAAGTCGTCAGCCAAGTTTATGGCCGACCGTTCTCCATGCGCTTCTCAAATCTCCCTCCAGCGTAGACTCTGCGTTGGGTTCCAGTCCGTCTCAAAAATCCATCCGGGCTGTTCTCTTCCTGTTTTATCACTAACGTTCCGGCAAATCTAATTGTATTCTGCAAAGCCAGACATAATGGAAATGATCGCTCTTTTCCTGAGACTTCTATCGGACACTTTTCATCTCTGAGCTGGTTTAGAACTTTTTGTATTTAGTCAGACTGTTTAAATGTATTACTGATCACATAACCTACATCTTTTAATTTTTCAATTTGCCACTTCCAAATAATGGCAAGTCTTTTGAAAGATTTTTTTTTTTTTAATATATATATATATATATATATATATATATATATATATATATATATATATACACTTGCAATTTTCAAGCAAAAAGATATTGAAAGTGCTAAATTCACTAAAATAAATGTGTTCTATAGGTTGATGGGTTAGGGTTAAATGAGATGACATTTTATGCAAAAGCAATGCATTAACTACAGTATAATGGCTTGGTTAAATCTTTGTGGTCCTTTTAAACCCCATAGTCCATTTACACTTGCCTGCTTCGCTCCTTTACTTATCTCTTATTAAAATTAATGTTTTATGTGCTGTGAATAAACACATTTTCCTCTGCTTATAAAATCAGACCGGCACGTTACACATCAAAGCAAATGTAAACCATGTAACTCATCTTTCAGCACTTCCTGTAACTGACAAAAACATGACTGAGGGAGCCCAGTCACCCCAGCAGTAATTGTACCCACAACAGACTACATGTAAGCTTTTAACCCCACATGTGGATGAACAGAACACCAGAGAATGTTTGGACATAAAGACAAATTCAGACCAAGTTTTTTTTTTTTTTGTACTAAATGATTTAATCACTTTTTTTTCACCATACAAATTTGCAAAATCAGCAATGAACAACATACACCTTGTAACAAAATAAATGGTTAAACAATTCCCTGCTGTATTGGAAAAAGAAAAGAAAACAGTGCTTCATTTTCAGTTTATAAAACTACTTTCTAAAATGCGATACAATCTAAGAACAATGACAATTACAAAAAGATAAGAAAAATGTAATTAGGATTAAGAAATATATACAAAGGCTTTTATTTCTTAGCGATTCTTCCTCTTCGGGTTTTTGGCTGTGTCTCGGCCTCAACACTTTTCACCGTGGGTGTGGACTCCGCTTCAGTGGTTACATCAGCGACCTTTGCCCCTCGCCTGGCTCTCTTGACGGGCTGAGCTTCAACAACTTGCCCTGAGAGATCCTCTTCAGTTTCGTTAGCATCCTTTGACACATTTTGGCTTTCAGTGTCGACTTGGACTGCAAGTTTTGGTTTCCTACCTCGAACTGCTTTTACAGGTGTTACTTTTGAAATGTCAAAGACTTCCAAATCTGCTTTCCACCTCACGGATCTTTTGGACATTTTGGTGTCTTCGATAACAGCATTGCTCGAATCTTCAGCGGGATTAGGCTGCTCTCCGGTCACTGTGGCATCGTCTGCTGTGGGCTTTGCTGCCGCCGCCCGTCTCCCTCTTTTGGCCGGCTCTACTGAAGTTGGCGCAGGCTCTGTGGATTCTGCACTGGACTCATCAAGGGGAGGAGCTGCACCTCGACGGGCTCTCTTGGCTGGAATGGCTTGTGAAACCTCAGTTTTTACAGAACTTTTCACCCCCCTTGCCCTGCTTGGTTTAATGACTGGAGTGTCTGGCTCAGCAATAGTCTTCTCTTCAGCCTCCAGCTCACGGTCAGGTTTCTCCTCTGGTACTACAGCAGTGACTCCAACCTCTTCAGTGACTTGTTTTCCTCTCCTACCCCTTTTGAGTTTGTCTGTGGCGCCGACGGCAGGGACCTCTTGGACCTCGGTGGACTCCACAGGGGTTTCGAGCTCAGGGTCTTGTTTTGCTTTCCGCCCTCCTCTCCTGGGTTTTGCAGCCACTGTAGCCTGTTCATCCATCGGCACTGGAGCGTCAGTCTTCTCTGGAATAACCACTTCAATGGCTTGGACTTCTCTCGGTTCTACGTCTTGCTCTGCCTTCCTGGTTCTCCGGAGTTTTTTAGCTGGCTCCTGGGATGTGGCAGTCTCAACGGAAGTAGGCTCTAGCTTTTCTTCTTCCTGTTTAGCATTTCTTCCCCTCTTAGCCCTGACTGGAGGCTGAGACTGCTGCTTGGTCTCCACGGCAACAACTGTGTCTTCCATCACCTCATTCCGTTCAACAGCATCAGGCTTTGTCTGTCTCCCTCTCCTGGGTTTTCCAAGAGTAGGAATGGACTTTGGAGGTTGTGTATCTGCTGTAAGAGGCTCATTAATCACAACTTCATTTGTCTCTGGCTGAGGGGGCTCAACAGCAGCTAGTTTAGCTTTTCTCCCTCTAACAGGCTTCAGGACAGCTTCCTCTGCAGGGGGGGCAGAATCATTCTCTTTCATTGGAGTCTGGTCACTCACAGCTTCAGTGGAAATCTCAGTCAGTGTTGTTTCCACAGCTTGCTCTGGTCCCATCTCAGGTTGATCATCAGAAGCCGTTTTGGCATTCCTTCCTCTTCTAGGCTTAAGGGCAACTTTGGGAGGCAGGGACGCACTTTTCTCCATTGTGAGCTCAACATCTTCTTGAGGCTTTGCATGTCTGCCTCTTGTTGTTTGTTTCACAGCAGGTGGTGCTGCAGCTTCAGCTTTCTTCCCTCTTCTTCCTCTGACTGGAGCAGGGACAACAGGATCTTCAGACTGTTCTGCTGCCTCTCGTTCGTCCTCCGCTGTTTTTGCCCTTCTGCCTCGAACTGATTTCTTCTCATGCTCAGCTTTGGTGGCAGTCATGTCCATTTCTGTGACTTTACCAGTAGCAGTCTCTTCTGTGGGTTGTTCTTGATTTTCATCACTTCCACTGAGCACCAGCTGGTCACTGCAGACCTCATTTGCATCTGCTTAGGAGAAAAAATAGAAATGTTAGCTTTTCATTTGCAGTTGTTGAACTACTAAATATCTGATCAGTCAAATACCATACATGTAACTAATAATAATAATAATAATAATAAAAAAAATCTATTACAAGGGCCATTCATCAATGTTGTAAAAACACAGTTGCTTAAAGCGCAGAGCAAGCAGTCAACACTTGTTTGTTTAGAGCCAACCCAAAAGGTCTTGCTTTGGTTAATGGGGCATGCACAGTGTTTAACTCCCCCAGGAATGGAAAACACATGTATCAAATTCCCTAAATTTTACAAGTGATGCATGGGGTCAGAGATAGCTTTATGTGATTCTGTTTAAACCAACAACATGACAGCAGTAACACAAACGAGGAAGATGACATACCATTAGCCTTGTCAGCTTGGGGAACACCATCACTGTGAGTACTAGGCACATCTTCCTGCTCTGCCACTGGTTGATCAGGCTGTTTAGTTTTTCTCCCTCGCTTGGGCTTCAACACCGCCTTCTCCAGGGGTGCTGCACTGTCATGTGCTTCTTGGTCAACATCAACAGGTGGGTTCTGTTCAATTTCAGGGGCAACCTCTTGGACCATCTCAGGTTGATCATCAGAAGCCGTTTTGGCATTCCTTCCTCTTCTAGGCTTAAGGGCAACTTTGGGAGGCAGGGACGCACTTTTCTCCATTGTGAGCTCAACATCTTCTTGAGGCTTTGCATGTCTGCCTCTTGTTGTTTGTTTCACAGCAGGTGGTGCTGCAGCTTCCGTTTTCTTCCCTCTTCTTCCTCTGACTGGAGCAGGGACAACAGGATCTTCAGACTGTTCTGCTGCCTCTCGTTTGTCCTCCGCTGTTTTTGCCCTTCTGCCTCGAACTGATTTCTTCTCATGCTCAGCTTCGATGGCAGTCGTGTCCATTTCTGTGACTTTGCCAGTAGCAGTCTCCACTGTGGGTTGTTCTTCAGGTAAAATCTCATCTACCGCATCCACTGTGGGCTGCTCTTCAGATATTTTCTCATCTGCTGCATCTACTGTGGGTTGTTCTACAGGTAAGATCTCATCTGCTGCGGGTTGATCTACAGGTAAGATCTCGTCCGCTGCGGGTTGTTCTACAGGTAAGATCTCATCTGCTGCGGGTTGTTCTACAGGTAAGATCTCATCTGCTGTGGGTTGTTCTACAGGTAAGATCTCATCTGCTGCGGGTTGTTCTACAGGTAAGATCTCATCTGCTGCGGGTTGTTCTACAGGTAAGATCTCATCTGCTGCGGGTGGATCTACAGGTAAGATCTCATCTGCTGCGGGTGGATCTACAGGTAAGATCTCATCTGCTGCGGGTGGATCTACAGGTAAGATCTCATCTGCTGCGGGTGGATCTACAGGTAAGATCTCATCTGCTGCGGGTGGATCTACAGGTAAGATCTCATCTGCTGCGGGTGGATCTACAGGTAAGATCTCATCTGCTGCGGGTGGATCTACAGGTAAGATCTCATCTGCTGCGGGTGGATCTACAGGTAAGATCTCATCTGCTGCGGGTGGATCTACAGGTAAGATCTCATCTGCTGCGGGTGGATCTACAGGTAAGATCTCATCTGCTGCGGGTGGATCTACAGGTAAGATCTCATCTGCTGTGGGCTGCTCTTCAGATATATTCTCATCTGCTGCGTCCACTGTGTGTTGTTCCACAGATATATTCACATCTACAGCTGCTTGAGAGATAGTTTTCATGGCATATGATGATTCATTATCATTGTGTCCACTTGGCACCTCCTCCACTTGGTCATCAACGACAACTTCATTTGCATCTGCTTCTAAAAAAAAAAAAGCAATATATAAATACACACAATGGAAAAATACAAGACACATATTTGCACCAGGTTTCATGCTTTGACAACAGGACTCCATAGCAAGTACCTTTTGTGCGATGGTTCATTCAGACACTGTCCTCAGTAACATTCACGTTGTAGGAGGAGAAGTAGCAAACAGAATCATATGCCATTTGAAAAGCTACGTGATCAGACGAAGGTGTAAATGTACAATGAAAATCAAATGTATTGTGCCTTTCTGATGCATGGCCGTTTTTCAATGTCTACATGGAAATATTTTTTGGTAGACCGTATAAATTCAGCTTCTGATTATATAGCTTTAGAACCTGGTCACTACTTGCTTCTCCTACAACATGTCAATGTAATTGATGACACTCATCCCCTTAACGGAACACATTTGTGTCTGATCCCCATTTAATGTGTATTAAGCCGTTTTGTCCCTCAATTCCCTGAAGAAGACGCATGTCCAAACTTTCGTAAAAGTATTTTTTTTCCATCATGTCTTCTGTACTTTTGTCACGATCCGCACCTTTTCCAACACTGGCGTGCGTTTCTCCTCTCCCATTCATTCATTCATTAATTAATTAATTAATTAATTAATTAATTAATTAATTAATTAATTAATTATATATATATATATATATATATATATATATATATATATATATATATATATATATATATATATATATATATATATATATATATATATATATATATATATCTCAAAATTTTCAAATTTAACAACAAACTAACCTTTTGCTACGTCTTCATCACAATCTGGAGCCGTTTGATCCTCAACCTGTTAAAAAAATAAATAATCAAAACACAATTTAGACAATGAGCACTCACTTTGAAATAAAGCAAGTAAGCAGCACAGACGTCTTGCAGTGAAATTAGTCAAATGTCATATTGTCAAAGTGTGGCTACACAGGTTTTGATATCCACAAACTTAAAATAAGCCTAAATGTTTATACTAGTGTTATATGTTCAATGAAATACTGAACTGCAAATACAGCTTGTTCAACTGCGAGTACCCGACACTCAAGTTTAACCAAAATCTCTTTTTCATATTCAAATAACTTTGTCATGTGAAATAGTTGCTAATATTTACAATCCTTTTTATTTTGCATAGTTCTGGTTTTTACCTCATTTGTCTCCAGTTGTCTTGTGGGTTCAGCCAGTGGCTCCTCCATGAGCTCCTGAAGTCCCCCAAAGTCTTCCTCTGGGGCACTACGGCTCTGCCTCGGTGTTTTCACAAGCCTCTTGATACCAAAGTTCTCCTCAACAGGTTTGGCCTTTTCTCTGGGAGGTACCAATGGGGAGCTTTTTACGTTTGGGGTTTTCATGTCGGTCATTTCAGATAGGTCTTCAGATTCTTCCATGTGTGCTGGCGTCCCCACAGTTTGCTCAACACCGTCCAAACTCGCATCACCAGCCTCTAGAGCTTTGGGAGTTTGCAGAAGTTTTCCTTGAACGTCTTCAAGAGGTTCAGCCTCCTGTTGTAGGGTCTTACAAATACTCTTAACTCCGCTGAGGCACTGTTGTTCAGGCTTCTGTCTGGGAGTTGTCAGAAGCACCACTCTGATGTCCTCTACAGGCTCAGCTTTCTGTCTTGGCGTCTTCATGATCCTCTTGACTCCGGTGAGACACTCTGGCACTTCTGGCTTCTTTTTGGGAGTTGTTACAGAGGTCGTCTTCAAATCTGCGCACTGCTGTTCGCTAAAATCGTCGGAGTGAATCTCAAAGGCAGAGGGGTCACTGACGATGCTAGATTCTTGGTCATCATTAAGGAGGCGTTGCACTGCTTCAGTGTTGTATCTACGGTCTTTTACGGTAGACGAAACACTCAGTGGAGACACCATCATTTCACCTGTGAAAATAAGTCACATTTAATTACATAACTGGTCCGAAAAACCCTCAGTCTTAGTGATTATGCAGACTACAAATGTCATGCTTTGGTTGTTTCCTAACAAACAATCACACACGCACACACTCTTTACCTGGCTCCTCCGGTGTGTTCAACACTGATGGTTCTACCATGGATGTAGCTAGACCTCCCTCCGGTGTCTTTGTGGCATCGTTCTCACCAATTACTGCTCTCCTCTTCCTTTCATTTACAGGGGTTTTTAACATTTCTGAAATTCCTGGAAAAAAACAAACAAACAAAAAAACACACAATATAAGCAGGTAAAATATTGAAGTCCAAATTGCATTCCCAAGAACAAGTGTTCCCATTTGTTGAGATAGAAAAAGGGGTAATTACCACTCAAGTCCTCATCCATTTTCATGTTCTTTTTCAGGAGTGCAATATTGGTGACCAGTCTTGGCGCAGCACCAGTTGGATGTAAAGCCTTTTGTTTGTGAGCTCTGCCCACAACAATGGTAACCGGTGAGTCTGCATGTCCAGTGCTGACATGGCCTTTGAGTTTTCTTGCAGGGGTCTGAAAGATTGAGAAAAACACGGTGACTGGAGTTTTTTTTTTTTTTTTTTTTTTTAAAAAGGTAATGCTACCATCACAAATGTGTAAATTTGAGGTGCAATAAGACTATTGCAGTGTGGCTCTATATATGTATAAAAAAGGTGTGCATTCATAAATGTATTTAAAATGGTATGTTATTGAACATTTAATAAACAGACCTTGAACAACATATTTTAAGCCCTTTGATAATGATAATAATAATAACAATAATAATAATAATAATAATAATAATAATACCAACAAGGTAAGGTCGTTGCAAAACGAAATATACCCTTTAATCGTTATAGTATATTACTTTACCTGTGGTTTGGACACAGTCTTCTTTGTTGCCTTTTTGGTGACCATTTTTTTAGCTGGAATAGCGACTTGAGGCTTAGTTGGCCCAAATCTCACAATGTCTGCCCAGGAATTTTTGACTGAAGTGAGAAAAAAAATAATTAAAAACAAGCGAGGCCCCAAGCAAACTCCTGAGCATCAAAAACAGAACTTATTCTGAATTATATGGTAACCAAATGTTAATGTCATTATTGAGGGGTGTGACGCATGAAAATCTTTAAAGTGCTCATGTTATGCTCATTTCCAGATTCATAATTGTATTTAGATGTTGTACCAGAATATATTTATGTGGTCTAATTTTCAGAATACATATTTTTGTCATACTGCACTTTGCTGCAGCTCCTCTTTTCACCCTGTGTGTTGAGCTATTTGTTTTAGTTACAGAGTGAGGCATCGCACTTCTGTACCATCTTTGTTGGGAGTTGCACACGCGCAGTACCTAGGTAAGGACTACTAGCTAATCAGAAGCAGAGTATGAGGCTGCTCGATTATGAAAAAAAAAAAAAAATCATAATCACATTATTTTGGTCAACACTGAAATCCTGATTACACATTGCATGTTGCATTTATTGAACTTGAAAGTGAAACAGTTAAACAGATCAACAATGAAAACCCCTAGAACTGTGAAATTTCCCTTAATACTTTTGAACTGTTTTTCTTTATAAAATCCAGAACACAAGATAAAATAAGTTTAGCTGCAAAACTTAATGTGCAAAATAACTATTTCTCAATTACTGTTTTTGTGATCGTTAGGAGCTGAAATCGTAACCGTGATAAAATTTTTGATTCATTGCACAGCCCTAGTATGAGGGCGTGCTACGCTAGCAGCTAGGCGAGCATTATAACAGCATTATTACAAAGTGACGCACATTCATCACGGAAGTAAAGGCTGGACTACAACAGAGCAGTTTGTGAACAGTGTTTTCTGTTGGAGATGGTAAGTCCCTTTGGGGTGGACTTTCTTTTTTTGTGCACAAAAAGATATAACACAATGAAGGAAAGGGAAAAAGCCAAACAGCATAATTTGAGCACTTTAACATAATAGTTCAATGGCTTTCAGCTTTGCTCCTTCACTTGATTAATTCCAAACAAAGACCAGATTTCAACATAAGAGATATACAATACATTTCAGGGTCTAACATACCTTTCAGAGATGCCCGTGAAATGCCACTTCTTCTGCGCATTACTTTTACAGCACTCTTTGCCGTACTTGGAGTCTCCCGGGACATGCTCTTCCTCCTCAGGGGTACTTTAGGAGTTACAGTGACTAAAGGCACCTGATCAGTTACAGCATCTTCTGCAATTGGAGATGGTGTGCTGATGTGTGACACAGAGAAGCGCCCTTGTATTAAGGGGGTCTGGGCTCCTGGTGTTACACCAACAGTGGGAGACCTTCCTCTTGCAGGAGATGGACTCTTGGATTTCGGTGACTTCTTTGCAAAAGGCGCAGCTTTGGGAGAGGGGGTCCTGGCTTTCGGTGACTTCTTTGATGACTTAGGTGACGGAGTCCTCATTTTTGCAGGACTTCGCACATTAGGGCTACCTGGATGCTCTTCTTCAAACTCCTACAGAAAAGAAGATCCATTTTAAATAAGATAATATGAGGGACAATAATTATTGTTAGGTCACACTACTTGAGTCATCATCCTCCACTTCAGTCTTACCTGTCGCAAACCAATGGCTGATGCTCGTCTGAGGAGTGACTGCTTGGGTCTAGAGACACACAAGCTTCGCCGCGGAGTGGCCCCCTTGCATAATGGAGAGTCAGGAGGCAGACGTTTGTCAAACAACTCGGGACACAGGTAACCTCCAAAGGAAACCCGTTTCCTTTTCATTTGTGGTGTGGGCGAGTCGGCCGCTACCTCTCCATATTTGCGTTTTTTGGACGCCTCTTTGAAACGGAAAAACATGACTGCACGTCAGTAACAACCAAACATAGGTCAACATAACATACATGAATAATTACAGTTGTTCGTTTAACACTCCTAACAAATACAAAGAGACACAATATAGTATTACAACATGTATTACCTTTCCCAGAGTTCCTTGGTGATGACCTTCTAAGACCATCCGTTTTGGTAGGAGTCACTGCTTGCTCCTCTGGTTCCTCAGCCACGGCAGGTTCGGCCTCCTTGCTTCTCCGCCTCACGGGTGATTTGGGCTCAACCTCACACGCACTGAACCTCTGGGGGGGCGTACGGCTTCTCTTCTGGGGTGAAGTTGCTTCAGAGTTGGCAGCATTTTCAGCTTCTCCAATTTCAGGTCTGGCCATCTCAGTAGAAGGAACCTGGAAGGACCTCCTCTGCTTCTTCACAGACTTGGGGGTCCTGTTACTTACATTTTCAGCCTCCCCCTTAGTTTCGTCAGCTACAGGAGAGACTTTAGCTTCATCCTTCTTTGGAGTGCTTTGGTCTTCTGTTGAAAGGACAGGTTTTCCATCATTTTTCCTCACTGAACACGGTTTTGGAGTGCAAAACCTTGAGGTAGGCGTTTGAAGCACGCTGGCAGAAGACTTGCGAGGGGTCTTGACATCCAGAGATTTTTTGATCATTTGATACAGATCGTTGAAGGGGGATGCGGTCTTGCTTTGCAGCAGGCTATCGTCCTCCTTGGTCTCCACAGTTTTCTCCAGGGGTCGCTGGATGTTGTCATGGTTAGTTCCATCTTTCAGATGAGGGTCTAAAAATGAACAAAAAATAAATAAATTTGGCATTAAGAGGCTTGTACAATTGATTGCATAAATACGATTAAAACACGTGTTAGACTAGAGACCGGAGAAAAACTACAGACACTAAATTAGAGCTTTGATCGGTTTAGAATTATCTTAATGAATACCGGTAATGCAACAAGGACGAAGAATGTAAACTGCGTTGTTTGTTTATTCAGAATGGAATGGATCGCAAATGGATCTGAATGAAGCTCCCTCAGCCGAATAGTGTGGGTAACAGATCAAGGCAGCAACATAATCAAAGCCCTGGAACCATAGGAGACTCTTGTTGTTGTTTCTCGATCACCTAATTGGCCGACAACAGTGCTGCAGATGGGGGAGACGCGATGTAGCACAGTTTACCTCGCACTGCAAGTTAGTGCAGGACACAGCCTACACCCAGAGCTGCGGGAGAAGCTGGAGAGGCATAGCTTGCTCCCCACCAAATAAGGCTAATAAAGTAATGATTTAAAAAAAAAAAAAAAAAAAAAAAAACACAAATGCTTGTTAAAGGGCCCGATCATAGCAGCGTAAAATGTCGGTCCGGCCAGGGAATCTAAACTCTATGCTAAATCCCTTTCAACGGAACAGATGGGGACAGGGAGTTAGAGTGGGGCTGCAAAAACATGTTTTACTGATCTGAGAAATGATTTATAGAGCTAGAAATGAAGCAGATGTGAAATGAATATGAATGATAGCAATCTCAAATTGCCAATTCAAAAGAACCACTATCACACAAACTCACCGGCGGTAACTTCAGAGATCCTTTTTTCTCCTGTTTCGGTGGTGACAGTGGCCCCCACTTGCTGATCTTGAAGGACCTAGATGTGAAGCACTTTCATTAAAACATTTCTAAGATAATCAAATTCATTAGAGTAGTGTAGGCAAACTCAAGACATTGGGAAGGCTGCAATGCGCGAGGGATAAATAAGAAATGATGAGTAAATTACTTTGAGGGTTTCAGTTTTGCCTCCTTTGGAAGACCTCTTCTTTGGTGTGGGTGGTGGAGGGTACTCAAACCTGAAATGACAATTAACAAAATGTAAGTGAGACCTCATTTACATCCGCCAATAAAATGGTAATGAAAAACTTCCATTGCATCCGGTATGTGTGCCCTTTAAATGCATTATGCCGGTACTTAGAGTAGATTTTACGTCCCTATTAATGTGCTCTAAAGCGCAGGTAAATATGAGGAGAGGCCCTTAATAAAAAACACATGGCTCTTAAGAAACCTTTGGTGACGTCAAGGCAGCTATGTCCATATTTTGTACAGTCTATGGTCAAAAGTGATGAATCCCTGATGACTACGAAGGGCAAAAGTCGTTGCCTTCATACTCACCTAAAAGAACGGTCAATAACAGTTATCACATCTCCATGCTTCAAACGCTCAGACTGCCGCAAAGCCTCTCCGTTCACAAGAGTTGGAGTCACTGAGCTCAAATTTGTCAAAATGACCTGGTGAGAGAGAAAAAAAATAATCACCTCAAAGTAGAAAGCCAGCTAGACTTTTACTTTTATCTTGGACAAGATTTCCCACAGTGAATACACAATGATTTAAGCAATGACACTTTTTTCTTCTTTTAAGTATCTACAAAATTAATATAGAAATTATCAAAACATGAATACATAATGTGACTATTCAATAACAATTCCTCATTATCCCAGATATTAATTAAGTTAAACCACTGACAAGTTAATGTAATCGTGTTTAAAAAGTTTTCTTGTTACCTCTTTATTTTCATTCAAGTCAATTCTGCAATGCTCCTTGGAGACTTGAGGAAGCTGAATACGAATATCGCAGTCAGGCCTCCTGTTAAGACCACAAAGAAACAAATGAGTCAACAAAAGAGACATGTTAGTTGGAGTATCTAGGTTTACACTACCGGTCAAAAGTTTGGGGTCACTTAGAAATTTCCATTCCACTCCATTACAGACAGAATACCAGCTGATTTTTAACCAGGGCAGCAGTTTTCAGATTACATTATGTTCTTACATAATTGCAGAAGGGTTCTCCAATGTTTTCTCTTTAAAATGATATCAGATTAGTAAACAGAATGTGCCTTTGGAACATTGGATGAATGGTTGCTGATAATGGGCAATGTAGAAATTGCATTAAAAATCAGCCACTTATTTCTACAACAGTCGAGAACCCTTTTGCAATTATGTAAACACATAATGTAATCTGAAAACTGCTGCCCCGATTAAAAAAAAACAATGCAACTGATCTCAGCTGGTATTCTGTCTGTAATGGAGTGGAAATTTCTAAGTGACCCCAAACTTTTGACCAGTAGTGTACATTTAAGTAAGCGCTTGTTTGTAAGTAGCAATGAAATGTCACATGGTCTAAAAGTAAAGTGAACTGAAGGTTTAATATACAATAAGGAGTCAAGTGTACTGAGCAGACATGTATAGGTATATGATTCCGACGTCACCAGCAGATGGCCCGCCCCCAGAGTTTTTTACAGCACATCAGCCCAACTCAACATGAACTCCACATAACATGGGCTTACTGCCGTACTTAATGTCTTAAGATTTATAAAAAAAAATTAAAAAAAAACACGATTGTAATTACGACGAGAAAAAGATCCAAACGGAAATCTGAACACATGGCATGACAAACATTAAATCCACCAAATTAATGTGTAAGATCTCACCTTCCAATTAGGCATGTTGAAATAAGAGGAAACTCAGTCCCATCTCCTCCACTCCTCTTAATCACGACTATTTTCCCATGCAATGGCATTTTTGTAACGTTACCTGAGAACATGAGCAAACAGTGTCAAAATTGCGCTGAGCGCTAGCTAGCTAAACAACAACGTCAAGTTAACGTTAGGTAGCTAAACAAAGCATTTAAATGTTAGAAAGAAGCCTTCTGGAAACATGCTACAAACGGAAGACAAAGTGTCTGCGAAAAAAAACGTAACGTTAACTAGCTAGCCATGCTTAACGATATAACAAATCGACGATAGCTAACGTTAATGATATGCTTTTGGCCGGGGTTATGTTTTAACATTAGGTAATGTAGAAGCAATTTGAAGCTATCGTTGCAAATCAGCAGGTCGTTGCTAGTCTAACGTTAATTTTAAAACACACTGCTGACAATGCTGTGAAACCCCACGTGCAATGTCGCCACGATGGTAACGATATAAGAATAGATGTCAGAATAGGTTATAGATTATAATTAGGAAAATGCATAGACATTAGCAACTAAAACTACTAAACATATAGCTATAGATACGTTTCTAAAACCTAACGTTAATTAGCTAACCTTATGTCGCCTACGATTGAACGACCGACAGATTGAAAAAAACATTGGTTACGTTAGTCTGAACATTTACCTGGAAGTCCGCTCAAAGACACGTCAACTTCTGGAAATCCATAAACATCGACCGGGATGTGGCAAAAAGGAATTTTGCTATAATATCATAAACCTAGCTAACGTACAATTCGTGTCCTACCATAACCTAAAATGTATATTGACGAACGGCTAACGTATACTACCTTGTTCAGCCGTGCCGTCTCTCGCCGCTTACAGATAGTTGCTGTTGTATCACTCCGCCACACATACACAATAACCTTAAAAATACTCTTTGATGTTTGTGTTGTTAACTGACGTTTTGGGGTACAATTTATGTATTTTCTATGTTACTACGTTTTGAACTTCAATTTCGCTCTTGGCACCAATTTACCTTGCATTTACATGAAAGGGACTATTTTGTTTACGAATTTGGCGGAACAATCTAACTTCGGTAAGTGTGAATCTGATTTGAAAATGTTTGAAATTCCGCGCGAAGGATTGTGATTGGTTGAAACGTCACAGCTCGGAAAGAGGGCGGGGCATAATACGCAAGGTTTTTTTCATCTACTTCTAATATGTTTATTGGTAACTATAACTTCTTAGATCATGAATGTTACAACAAAATATTGAGATCATTAATTACAAATTCATGTTTTCCTTTACCTGTTAAAATAAATGTTTTATTTAATAGGTTTTCAAAGGTGGAAGCAATCAAAGTTAGAACTAAATATTGTCTCTTCCCCTGTTACCAAAACTGAAAGAAGTTCATTTAAAAACAATTAGACTAACAATAGTTATTCATGTAATGAATTCTTAAGAGTGAGGTTTAATTTAGAGAGTAACGAATGTACATTTTGTCATGTAGATTAAAGATTAAAGACCCCCCCTCTTATTTAATTTTAGTTTATTTCTAAGTGGCATGTGTTTCTAGACAGTGGTTGTTAGATTAAGTGTGCCAACTAGTTTGAAGCAATCAATTTAAGGCCTAAAGTTAAGAACAGATTTGTCTGCCTGTATCTTCGTCTTGACACCAACTCCAACAGTGAGCACAACATATTCCAGGAAATTATAGACTGCATTCATATAGTTTTAAATAATAATAATAATAATGTACTGTGCACTATATAGAGCTATTCCTCATACTATCATCCAGTCCAAACCTGGTTTGGTTTTTGGCAGAGTTTCCAATTTCATTTCTTCCACATTGTGTTCTATGCTTGTTAAAATTTGTGTAAATTTAGCTCAAATGGCAATTACAGGATAATGGCAATTGCTAAAACATAGTCATAAAGTCAGCAAAATCACATTGTTATGTCTTTTATAAAGCAATATATCCAAAGTGGAACATTAGCCACCACAAACTACTGGTTGAACTGGACTAAGTAAGTAAGTAATCTGCAAAAGTGTATTGATTTGAGCATGAGTGTGTAATGAAACTTTTTAGAGGAAGTAGGTGTTATTTCTTATTCAAAAGTTTCACTTAAACCTAACCTTAATTGTGATTTTGATTAAGGTTATTGTGGATTGAAAATTCTCTGTCTGGTATTTATCCAGTGGGTGAAAGCAAATGCACAACACTGAATTTAAATATTAAGAGTGACCTGTTAACCCTTGTTAGCCGTCTCTTTAATGCGTTGCTATTGCTACACACGAGAAATGGGGGCTCCAAGGCTTTCAAAGAGTATCGACAAAGCCTTGTGATTTTATTCTTCTTCTTTCTATGTGTATGATGCATGAAAATCTACAGAGGAGGACACCCAGCTGTAGCAGAGAATGAAAAGAATGACAAATGTGAACAACACAAACACATTTAATATTAAATGTTGGTTTTATTTTTTTAATCTTTTTTTTTGTTTAGTTTTTTTCCAAAGTCACTTGATAATCTTGACAAAATTGCAACATATTCCATATTTCTCAAATTGACGGTGTGTCTGTTGCTATTCCATATTATCTGTGGAGGGAAAAGTTGTGCGCTGTTCCGAAACGGTGAAGTCCTAAATGATGAAAGCAGCTTTGACCGTACAAATAAAAAGAACACATGAATGACTCGGAGAGACTCCACACTGGCATCCTATGTCGGAACGAAAGCGGGGTTAGGGTAAGTGTCTCTTTCCACAAGTCCTGGTCTGCCAGGCTGAACAAAAATGAGTGACTGAAGAAAGATTCAGGGGCTCAGTAGCAGAAGTGTGTGTATGTGTGCATCTGTAATAGGAGGGTTAGGGGGTGCAGCACAGAACATAGAACAGGCCAAGCACACAAAATGATTCCTTCCTGAGACATTGGCGAGTGTACAGTAACGATGGTCTAGATGAAATGTGTGTGTGTTAACGGTGAAGGCGTTTTGGCGTAAAGTGAGTCACAGGGTGTGAGGTTGCTCTGGATCCGGCAAAAAGTCACATACTCATTTCTACCACAGGTTGCCAGGGGGAGATTTTGTGAGCACATAGTTGACAGACATCACATTTGAGACCTTCACTTGCCTGACAACTGACACAGCAGAGGTATCACTACAATCTAGTCTTTTCCCATCCACTACAGATTAGTGATCCATTCAGAGACTACTGAGAATCACTTGTGTTTTAATACAGTGTGTATGTACACCATTCTTCACATTTTAACTCTCTTTGAAGCTGAGCTACTGTGGCTCACTTGAACCTGGCAGGCTACAAGTGGCATCTGGCTTACCATTTTCAGAAACACCATCTCTTTCTGCTACATGGCCAAAAAAAGCTATGCCCCGACTGGAGTGCTACTTTGTCATTCTACTGTATGTAAAACATGTTTTAAAAGTGAAGGGGGGGGTGGGGGGGTGGGGAGGTTGAACTTGTCTGTGAAAACCACATTCTGAACAGCCAGTGATTGGTTAAGGGTCTGTCCAGTATTTAGTAGGACACAAAACATGAAAGAATTTCCCCTTCAGTAAAATGTGCTCAAAATGTCTTTTCTTGCATCACAAACCTATAAACAAAACACATAAAAGGTATTCTTAAAAAAAAAAAAAAAAAAAAAAGGTGAAGCCTAAAACTCTTCATAGTTTTAAAGAAATGAATACAGCTTATATACACAAACTTAAAGGCTACTTAAAATACACCTTAATAATGAATCTTCATTAATCTGTTGTTTCTTGAAAGGACCTGTGACCATATCATACAACCAAGTTCATACAATAATCTTTTTCCATTCTTTTGGAAGCAAAAAAAAATAAAGAAAAAAGGAAAACAAATCCAACCTGGAATAGGAGGTGATATTCATTGCGAATTGTTTTCTGTGCACATTTGTGTGTGTATGTGTGTGTGCATGTGTTGTTGTGTGTATGCATGTGTAGACTGGAGATACATTTCAACATCTTTTGCTTTTTGTTAATTAGAATAATGTACAAATGTGATAAAACTGAAAGGTCTCTCTCAATACTCTCGATGAGTATGAAAAGATTCAAACAGTGAGGGAGTACAACAATTTCTAATCTCAGAAAACATGTCCTCATTTCAACCTGCCATTCTGTTCTGGACATGTCAATTACAATAGTTCCTTAACTTTTTCTATATATATTTATATATCTTTTGTACGAAATCTGTTTTTTGAAGTTGGAAAAAGAAAAAAGACCCAGAGTCTTTGAGGAGGGGGGGTCTTTTGACAAGTCCCAAGCTTGCAGTCTGCCTCAGAGTACAACAAAAAAGTGTCTGGTGTTTGTCAAGTTAGTCTTTATGCATTGTCCTTGATCATATATTTGTCCCACAGTGCCCCACCCACGCTCGGTTCCATTCGAAACTGGTCGCCACTGCATCCAGATTGGTTTCCATTAGTCTTTTGGAGAAAGGTGGAGAGGAGAGTGGAGGGAGACGGAGGAGGAGTCATCAGCAGTGTTTACGGTGTGTTCTCTCAGAGGCATCCTGTTGCCCCGGCCTGCCCCGGCCTTACCTCCGCTCACATCAGGACGGTGCTCCAGAGTGAGGGAAAGCAGATCAGGAGGTGGGGATTTGTGTCGTAGGAGAGAAGGAGGTTGGCTCTGCCAGTCTCCTGTGTTCAGCATTCAGGGTCAAGGCCCCCCCCTCCCCCTTCGCCCCTCCTCTTTAGAGCGTTGAGGGAGGAGACAGAGAGCATCGTGTGAATAATAAAAAGGTGGGCCGTTGCTACTACGGCGATTGTGTGGCTGGACTGCTTTGGGCAGAGCTAGGGGACAGACTGGGACTGCAGCTGCCTGGGGGGGCACCACCGGGCCGGCTGCCTGCGGCTCCGCTTTCCAGACCTTCTGAGTTCTCCAGCATCTCCTGGATGAGAGGGGGCATGGAGCCGGGGATCTCCATCTTCAGGGTGATGACACGCTCAGCTCCTGCAGGAAGGGTTGGAGAGAGAGACGGCAAATGTAAGCTACAAAAGGTCTCACAAAATACATTTTAGACATTCATTCATTCTTCAACACAATTTTAATATGATATAAAATTGAGAAAAATAAGCAACAATAATATAGACAAAAACGGAATGATCATTTAATCAACTAATCGTTTTAGCTTTATTTCCATATAAACACTTGTGACAAGTGACAGACCTTTAGCACTGATGCTTCTCAGATCAGTGATCTTCATCAGCATCTTGGGGAACATGTGTGGTTTGTGGGGCCTCCTCCTCCTTACGTAAATCTTCAACGCCTCCAGGAGGGGCTCCTGCAGGATGTCCACCTTCTCTGCCTGTTCCAAGTCCTGACGATCTGTAGAGAAACACACAAAGTACAGAAACAATGTGTCACTAATCTCCTCTTGTCATAGTCACAGGTAGCCACTAGGTGGTGCTCAAAGAAAGAGCACAGCTTAGCTGCCCTACTGCTATTTTATCCAGAGACAATGGTGACACTCAGTCCAGGTCATAGCTTTATTAAACTAGTAAGACTGTGTAACAGACTGTCAATTGGCAAAGAGAATGTTGAGTAAGTTGTGGGAAGACTTGCCATACCTCCACACAGCAAACAGATGGCGCTGAGCAGCCCTGTCTCTGCATCATCCATCTCTAGAGGAAGGAGCTGGTTGGCGAAGGCAAAAACCAGGTCGGTAAGGGGGCCGAAGCCGGCATTGTGCATCTGGGTTCGGTTTAGCGTGAGTCCATCTGAGAAAGTCATGGTGTCTTGCTCTGGTGTGTAGCGTGTACATATCCTGAGTATCTGGAGACAGCAGAGTCAGAATGGGACAATAGGTTAGAAATTTGAACCACTCCTCTACTTCTTTTGAAAAAAATCTGGGTAATGTTCGGTGAAATAAAACTGCTGCATCGTTGTTCTTACCAGGATGTCCAGACAGGCAGCTTTAAGCAGAGTGATCTGGTCGGCGATGGTAAGCGTTGTGAAGCCGGGCAGCTGCTTAGCAAACTCCACTGTCTTTATGATGCACTTGGTGGAGAGTTCACTGAACTTGTCCCACAGGTCTACGTCCAAGGATACACGTCGTTCTGAGCTGTTACTCTGGACAGAGGGGAAGAGGTGAGGAAAATGTTTAGATATTTCCAGATTAATTTCATTACAAGTGCAGCTGACAATAAACTAACAAAGGTGAACACAGGGAGTCCAGATTGCCAGTGGCATGGTACTGACCGTAGTGTATTTGCCCAGCTGGCAGAGAGAGGGGAACGTTTCCTGGTGTGCCTTGCGAACCCTGTCGATCATTCGCTCTGTGTCGGGACTCAGCACGTAGCTCTCTGTGCACTCCTGCTTCTTGCTGTCATCCTTTTTCTTCTTGTTCCGGTCGTTCCTCACTGCTACAGGGAGGAAGGGAGAGGGCCAGAGAGTAGGATTACTATGTGTGACAGAGACATTTGGCTTAAGTGACAGACTTTAGCTCTCTTTCTAAGCTTTCATTAATTTAAATAGAGAGGTTTATATCAGATAATTGTTTTGAAAATCACTGCAGTAAAAACTACACCTATGTGGCCTTCATCATCCAATTAAATCTGAAACTATTGCTTAAAAAGGTACTGCAACATGCTAATGACCGCAGAGTCTGTATGTCCCACATACTAACTACCAAAAAGCAAACTGAGATCAAAGGCAAAGTCATCAGCAAGAAAGGATGCTCTGTCTGCAGCTACAGCAATCACAGCACTACTTCTCTTATCCTATGCTGTAAGATAAATGTTGTGAGACGGCTCCATCGGAGAAGGGCTATGGTAATGGAGGGGGGGCAAAAATAATCCAATGTGGTTTCCCTCTGGGCGATCTGGCTGAGAATAGTGTGCTCACCCCAAATGACTAAAAACACTAGGCGGGGTGTTTAGCATTGGAATCCCATTACCGGCTCCATCCATTTCTCCCAGCCCATCCAGACTGGGGTGCAGTTTAGCTATGACTGGGTTGTGTATGTATGTGTGTGTGTGTGTTGAGGGTGGGGGTGGGGGTGGGATGGGTGAGACGGGGTGCAAGTTGATAAATAGTGGTGGGGGATGGAGCTATCCATAAGGCTGACAAATTGCCACAGCTTTCATTAGGGGTCCCGGCTAATCTAATAACATAATATGACAAATATCCTGCCTCTAATGGTTTTTAAAAGGGCTCGGCTGCTGAGCCCATACCGGATAAAAACCTTCCAGCGTTCTCTATAACTCTCACGTCTCTCTCTCTCTCTCTCTCCCCCCCCCCTCCCCCAGATATACAAAACACGCTCTCTTTTCTCCTCTCATTTCATTCTCACCAAAGCACACTATCTCCCCTTTACAAAATTGTATTTCTTGTGCATTAAATCATCCCATTCTCCTGAACTCATCTCTATCAGATCTCAAATCTCCACCTCCCCTTGAGGTACCTGAATTTCCCCTAGTCGCTGACCTAAGATCAGCTTTTTCTTGTCTTCATCCTAACCTTGACCATTGAGGGTGAGAGCGCTCAGGCTGATGGGAGATCAGTGTGTGTGACAGAGGGGCATGGCCCGGAGCCAGGGAGGGATGCACTCCTCGGCGCTGCCGCTCATCCATCAGCCCACAGACAGGCCTCCCTGCCTGCGAGAACATGAAGGGAAGGAGGAAGGAGGGGGCTGGAAGTCTGATGCTGTACTATGTTATTGCTAAACACTGCTCGCCACAACAAGAAATGAAGAAGACCCTGCTGTGCAGATAGGGCATGGTAATGCTGTATTTACCAGTGTTTTATTGGTACTCATGTGGTTGGCTAGTGTAGTCACCAAAACACATGTGGATATGCAGCAGTAAAGTCTGACACAAATCCCCATATTATACAATATGTTATGATGGGATCATTGTATGAACTATGTCAATAAAAACAAAGCAAAAAAAAAAAAAAATCAAATCACACTTCCATTTACCTAATGATGT